>CM053400.1:52342825-52374289 GCA_028644305.1 Xerus rutilus
TGTACCTTATTCATATAAATTAGAACTGCCACATAATATTTTCTCAAATAAAAGAAAAATGTGCTATGTCACTCTAGAAGCAGTTGAAGGAAGAGTGTCATAAAATGTATGGGAGTGGAGGGGGGAAACAATCTCCTCAAATTCTTTCCAAATTGAATTTTCTGTGTTCTCTTAGTTTTAGCTTCTTTATAAGTCCAAGGAAAAAAAAAGATAAACAATAGAAGATAATGCTGTGACAGCACAACAGTGACAATAATTACTGGTTATGGAAGTACTATAGTATGATATAAATAATTCTGTAAGAAACCCCAACTTAACACAACTTCTGCCACTATAGTCATGTGGCTACAGACAGGTTCGCTCCTTGAAGCCTTAGCTCTGTCACCAGCTGTGGATGTTAACAAATTTGTTCCTGCCTCTCCTCGGACTGTGATGAGGACTACATGATATAATATATGTGGGAACACATTAAAAGTCCTAGACTGCTGCTCAGAATTTGCAGCACATTGACATCTAAGTTCTACACTGTGGCTGTTGTGAGGATGGCAACTTCCATAGCCCCCATTTACCTGTGACATTTGTTCAGATTCAGATTCCATCTGTAGCCCCAAATAATACTCAATGAGGGAGGCCCTAAGAGGAAAACAAAGGTTCTAATGGGATTAGGGAAATAGTTGTTAGAGAAGCAAACAAATAAACAAACAAAAAAAGAGAGGTCCACCAATATTCTACATATCACATATCTCCTCCTCCTCCTCCTCCTCCTCCTCTTTCTCCTTCTTCTTTTGGTTCTTCTTTTCATTCAGTGATATCTTCTGCTTAAGAGTTATTTGTCTAAGTCCATATTTTTATTATAGCATCAAATAAGCTTAGAAATTAAAGGACACTGGCTTTTTTTGAGAGGTCTAATGAGATCAAAGATTTCACAGAAGAAAGTTTGGTGGATGACTAATTTTGAGATGCTAATTCATAGTTGTGATTTTAGTTTATCAAAACTTCAATCATCGTTGACTATTTTATTTTTTCCCTACCACAGAAGGATAATCTTTTTGAAGTGAAAAAAACTACTTGTATCACTATAGTTACCGATTAAACAATTGTCCCGATTGAGAAATACAAAATGGATTGCTCTATTAAATATGACCTAAATTTACAAAGGCAGAACATAAAAACCTCTACTTGATCAATAAAGTTGCTTCATTGTATAATTTTACGTTGACAATCATTCTTTTAAATGTCTGGCTTCCATTAACATGGAATGGTCCACAACTTTGGCATATAGCTTCAATTTAGCTCCACATATGATCTCTGGAGGGCTCTCCTTAGATCCTGGGTTTAAATAAAAGTGAAAAACAACCTTTTTTAATCCTTTCACTCCCTCACAGATATCTAGGGTACATTATCCTGTCTTCCAATGCCCAAAGTATAGAATTCATCTAATGATGTACAACCATATTTAGAATAAAACTGTCTTAAGAAATATGTGTAAGTGATATACTAATAATAGAAAATTGACTGTGTTTAATTCCTTGCCTGGAGAATCATTCTCCAAATATTTTTATGGTAATTATCTTGGTTTTTAAGTGGACACTAATTTTTTCAACAAATATATATTGTAGGAGGACTCTCTTGAGTCCTATGGAAGAATGAGATGAAGGACACATTAGCAAAAGCATTGTTTTATGTGGAAAGTGTTGGGATATTTTTGTCATTCAGATTCTTATTTTTGCTCAAAACCTTGTACTATTTTAAAAGCTTATGGTTTCAGCAACTGTAAATTATTGTGTCAATGAGCAACTGGGACCACTGTACTATCCCAGTCATTTATTTGAATTGTTTTACAATCTTTCAACTGGAGACATACACCTCATGTTTTCATTTATTTCTAACTCTTACTCAGAGCAAATCTCATTGAAATATGATTAAATAACCTACTTGCTGATTTCTATTACCCTATTTTTTTGATGGTAGAAAAGTCCCCAGACTTTGGATACAATATATCAGTTGATTTGTTCATTCATTCAGCAAACATTTCTTGTGTTCTGGTTATATGTAAATGGTGCTCTAGGTGCCAGCAACACATTATTAAGCAAGACCAGCAAGTTCCTATTCTTACAGAATCTACTTTGCTGCAAAAGAAGAATGCAAATAAATAATTTCAAAAGAAAATGTTAGATAATAGCAAATGCTATTTGATGAAAGTAGAGAAATTGCTGAGGGGTTTTCTTTAGGCTGAAAGGACAGTAAATGTGTCTGTAAGGAAAGACTTTATGTTGTGTCCTGAATTACAAAACAGAGTCACCCATGCAAGAACTGAGAAAGAACATTCTAGGCAGAAGGGATAGTCTATATAGGAAAGAGTATAGCTCACACAAAGAACTAAATGGAGGCAATCATATACTGAGCAAGGGGTGGGTGGTACTAGATAGCAGGAGAAGTTGGTGGGAGAGGTGGAGGGCCATCAGGTAAGTTCAGCCGAGCTCGAGAAGGTCTTAAAGTGTTCTTCTAAAAGTGGTATTGAAGGATTTAAGCAAAACAATAATATGAAATTGTTTTTAAATATACTCTCTGTCTATGGTAAGAATGCATTATAACAAGTGAAGAGCAGAGGCAATGAGATCAGAGGCATCACAGATGTTCAGCTGAGAGGCTTGTTCATGGTTTAGACCAAACTGAAAGTAGTAAAGAAAAAGAGAAGTGCTTCAGACTTTGCTAATGAAACAGATGTGGGAGATGGGAAATTAGAATCTGAAAAGTGATTTAGAGAGACTTGCTATTGATGGATGAGGAAAATAAGGAGAAAGGGTAGTTGAGAAGGAGAAAAACTTGTGTTGTCAAGGAAGCCAAGAAGAAACAGCAAGAATTTGAGGAAGGATTTGGACCAAGATACTAAGATGACTGAGGAGGAAATATTGCATTTGCTAGTGTAGAAGTGAACAGTGATCTCGATAGGAATATCAGTAGGAAAACACTGCTGAGGTGGATTGAAGGGACAATGGAGAGTTTGGACACACCTCTATTACCAGGTTTTGCTAGGAAAACAGAGAAATGAGACAAGTATCTTGAGATCAAGATACTCTTGGCTGTCATTGTTTTAATCTCAGTGACATTGAAGCACATTTGTACATCCATAAGAACAAATGAGAAGGTAGAGGAAGAAGCTAAATGTGAGGAATTGATGGAATAATTATAGTAGTAGTGTTCTGAATGCAAAAGAAACTTACCAAATACATGAAAGGGTTTCCTCTGAGAGAAATAGATGTTATCCATTCATTGTAATGGGAGAGAAAAGAGAAAATATGGGTACAGATAGCAATGGTTGGTAGGACTTGAGGGAAATGATGAAGGTCTCAATGTGTGAAAGAAATACTAAAATCAGTGAATGGAAAGGATGGAAAGTAGCAGTCTTTCAGTGAGCTGAGACAATGAGAGAGTGGGGTGCATGAAACTGAGGGTCTTAGATGTATATGTTAGCTATATTTTGTAGTTTCTCCTTAAAGTGTTGGGTAGTATAGAAATAGATACAATAGCAAATCTTCTAAAGTCATCTTGGCTTATGTGCCTGGACAATTTCTACTCTCTTAGCAGACTGAACAGTTTTCTACTGCTAAGAGAGTAGAAATGGCAAAGAATACAAGTGATGGGGCTCAGGAAAGAAGAGAAGGCAGGAGATGGAATAATCCTGTAAAGATCATGTACTGTGTTAGGATATTCAATAGTTCTTTTGTTCTGTGAATAATCCTGCCACTCAGCTTTGCTATCCTCTTTTTATTTTTTTCATTTATTTTTATTTATTTATTCTACTTAGGTATACATGATAGTAGAATGAATTTTGATTCATTGTACACAGATGGAGCACAATTTTTCATTTCTCTGGTTGTATGTGATGTAGAATCACATCATATATGCAGTCATACATGAAGCTAGGGCTATGATGTCAATCTCATTCCACCATCTTTACTGTCCCCCAAAATTTAAGTACATTGAAGCCCAACAAGTTAAAGAATCATCAAAGGTTATACAATTAGAAAATGACACAGTTATTTCAATATGAATATAAGTTTACATTACTCAAAATCCCATGTTTTCACTTTACCATTCGGAAGGTAGGCCTCCTGAAAGTTAGCATTGGACTAGACCTGTGAATGAACATGAAAATAGAATCAAGGATAAGATTTTCACTTTTGAGAACTGGGAAAATTATACTATTAAATATTGAAAGGGGCTATTGTGTAAAAAAATATAACAAATTCTATCTTAGATGCAAAATATGATATTTCAGTCCAAATTCATAAAGATTGCAAACAATAGTGAGAGATCTAGATCTAAACTCCACTGTGTCAAGACTAGCAATACAAATCTGATACATTCAGAGATCAGAAACAAGGAGCCAGGCTTTGCATAGAACTGGTCACTCACTAGTCCTAGGTAAAAATCACCACATGAACATTTGCTTCCAAAATTTAGTAGAGCTGTATGAGGCCATGAGTCAGGATCTACCATGAGAAATGTGTGCTACATGTTTTTAAAACAGCCGTTACCTGTAAAATGGAGAAGACAGCTTCTACCTTGCAGGGTTGTTTCACCTGCCTGTACTTTTTGTCATCTACTGACCTTGTGGCAGTTCTTACAATTCTAAGTTAAATAGCATGATGTTTGTGAGAATGGGGTAAAAGGTAAAAAACCTTCAACAAATGGCAGTAATTATCGTGAGTTCCAACACCGTAAAGAACACAGAAAAGTTGACTTTTTTCTATGAGTTGAGAAGCGAGAGTCCCAAATTTCAGAAAAGTAGTTATCTTTATTTCTAAATTAACAGTGCTGTCGAATGAGAGAAAGTCTTTTGCATGTAATTATTCTTCCAAATTTTATGTGCAAATTAAATTTTAATAAGTTCTTAGAGATATTTATCCTTTCTATGCAAAGAGGCAATTTCTTGTTTTCATAATGAACTCAAAACAGCACTTTTTTGTGTTTCATAATGAACGCAAAAAAGTCTTGACCAGTCAGATATTACAGGAAACACTAATGTTCTCCCTTTAGAACTCTTTTACTGCTTTTTGCATTTTGAGTCACAAGGTGGCTTTGTGGTTGAGTTTTCATTTTGGGGGTGTGTGTATGATATTTATTGCTAAGGTCATGAAGTTTTCTGTTTTCTTCAAATTTTAAATAGATAAACTACAGATTTTTTTCTCTCCTCTTTTGAGATGGCAATACAGGTTCATTATGTTGAATTTCATTCCGTTGGCTCACAATGGAGTCTTTTCTGTGTTTCAGTGGTCTCTAACAGGAATAAGGTTTCTTTTTTGTTGTTCCAATCGTACTCATCAACATTAACAATGGCTGCTTCTGTCATCACCAGTGAAACACTGCCTACAGAGAAATCCTGTCTCTGAGATATGGGGCAGGACCAAGGCCAAGTCAGAACTCTGTTTAGAAAAAAACATTCACAGAAATGGAGAGAGGAGAGTTCTTAGGAGGGAGCGATGGCATTGTCAAATGGAATAGGAAGGTCAAGTAAGACAAGAACTGGATAATCCGTTAGGTCAAGTACTAAAGTTTCACTTGTGACGTTCACAATATTGGCTTCGTGGGAGGAGAGTGGAAAGTTCTTAATCTTCCAATTTTCTCTGCATCAACCCATGCATCCATTCTCATGTTCTCAGCAATACACTGAAAACGCAAATCTCATGTGCCAGCTCCACTCTCTCTCAATCTCCAAACTTCTCCATGCTTTCTGAATTTACTTGAATTTTCAGTCAACAAGTCTAATGTCCCCTTTGATTCCTGTCTCCAATCCTATTTTCCTGGACTCAGTTGGTGACTATCTATTCAATTCTATGACCAGGACCTTCATCATTTATTCTTCCTACTTTTTCACTTCCCACAGCAAATTCTTAGTCTCTCCTCACCTCTCCGACTTGAGACTTTATCAGTTCCTCATTATCTCTTGGAAGATCAATGGAACAGTCTTATTGACAGTTTTTAAAGCAGACTTTCTCCTCATTTTATTCTTCACACAGCCAACAATGATATATTGCCTGTGTAAATATGACCAGGCAACTGTCTAAGCCTGAAACGCTGCTGAAACATAGACCTCCTTCTTGCCTCTGGGCTCCTGCTGTTTCCTCTGCTGTATGCCATTCTGTAATTCATCTCAACTGTCACTTCCTCCCTTAGCCTTCATACTTCACTCATCGGCACAGTTACTTAACTCTCCTCTGTGCCTCCATATGACTTTGTGTACAATTCTGCCATTGTACTTACCAAACGTATGGCAATTTTTCACTCAATACATATTTATTGGCTGCTTGTTCCATTCCAGAGAAATAGGGATAAAGAAGAAATACATCTATGCTATGTGTCTCCCTTGCCCAGTAGAACATGGGGGTGGGTCTATTTGCTCTTTGTTTCAGCAAGAACTAACACAGACTTTGGTCCAAAGTTATGTTATCACTACATATTTGTTGCTTAATATTAGAATATGATTTTGTCAAAGTGGATTATAGACATATATACACAAGAATATATGAAAACATGGGTGAGGCACAACTAACCTTGCTTTGCAGGGTAGTCAGGGAAGTCTGTCTAGCAGAAGTACATTGCCAAAGATAAGACTAGAACACAAACTAATTGGGTTTTTAAGTGAAAAATTAACCCTTAGAAAAAATATGGAATTTTCTCAATAACATAGTTAAGGATAGAGTCTAAATTCAAATCCAAATTTATGTGATTCCAAAGCTTACAATTTATCCATTATTTCCACCAGTGGAGAAGAGACTAGTCACAACACCAGCATCTTCTTCCTGCTTCATATACATGGACAGGGCTAGTCAGCGAAATTGGACCTTTAGTTACTCACACAACTGATTAGGCCACAGAAAGAAAAGAAAAAAAAAGCAGTCAGCTAACACTAATATGAAAGTCTAGAGTAAATGCCATTCAGTCCACTTGTTCACATACTAAGCACACTGATGACTCCTTATAGATAAAGCCAGTATTTTCTTAAATGTCAAATAACCAAAAATTTTACCAATTAGTAGTAAGTTAAAAAGTAAGAAAAGAAAATCCCTAAGTCATGCCTGCACACATTTCTCTTAAACTTAATAGATCAGAAATCTACCCCTACTGCCTAGAAACAATGAAGGTAAATCAAAATCAAGAACAATTAAAGGTATGCATTTTCACTTAGCTTTTCCTTTTTTGTTTCTTTCTGAATATAATTATTACCTTGCTGCTATCAAATAATCAAGAATATGGAAGATAAAGAATACTTTCTTTTTAAATTAAGTGCAAATTATTTCTGAATAGTAAAGGAATGGCACTGTATTCTATGTTACATTTTCAAACTAACAGCTATTATTCCAATGAATCAAATATAGTCCTTTCCTTCTAAGACAATGAGAAATGTTAAAAAAAAAAAAAAGCCTTGTTGTTCCAAAAGGGAAAAATTATTCACCGACATCTTTGTACAAATTGTTACTGAAAAGATCTATATTTTTAAAGCAATAACAGTGATATTTATTGTGTTCTATGGTAAAATTCCTGTGTATTTATTGTACTTGCCATCTTTCTGCAAGAAATCAACAAGTTCTTCTCTGTATCACATTCAGTATTGCTAAAATGCACTAAAAAAAACCATATGTTTTCCCTTTTCCTGTAGCTGGACCTTATTTCATGCTACCAGCACTTGTACAGCCCCACACCTACCACCACTCTTAGTAGAGACCCAAGGTCTTGTTTGACCACAAAATCCTAACTTCTCTGACTGTCCATGTATTACTGGCACCCAGTCTTAATGATTTGTCCTAACTGTATCTCCTTCTTCACTCTTACTGTTAGTATCTTACCTAACACTTCTATTATTTTTCATCTCTTTTTCTCCCTAATCTCCCACCTGCCTGTTTTTGTCACAGGTGCCAGTTGTTTCTCAAAAACAAAAATCTGAACAAGTTCCTTCCCTGCATTTGAGCATTTAAGGGATAGATGTAAATTTTTTTAATTAATTGATTTATTTATTCTAATTAGGTATATATGACAGCAGAATGCATTTTGATTCATTGTACACAAATGCAGCACAACTGTTCGTTTCTCTGGTTGTACATGATGTAGCATTGCACCATATGTGCAGTCATATATGTACCTAGGGTAATTATGTCCATCTCATTTCACCATCTTTCCTGCCCCCATACCACCCTCCTCCCCCCTCCCTCTCCTTTGCCAAATAAAAGTTAGGGATGGATGTTAATGTGAAAGGGTAGTGTAGAATAGTTTGGGAAGGCACACAAATTCATACATTGGAATTTTCCAGGTTAAGAGCAAAGTCTAGGGATGTTCCTTTTGGTATGAAATGTACTTTTTAAATCCCTTTCTCTGTTACAGTGTGTATTTACAATCTATACAACTGTTTTTTTTTTTCTTGCATTTATAACCACTAGTTGACTATATACTCAAGGAAGGGGATTTTTAAAAATTCGTCTTTAAGTCCTGTCATTGTGCCTGTCCCTAAGGATATGTTTCAGAGGTGCTAAGTGGAAGCAGTTTGAGAGAAAGGGAAATGGGAAGGAAAGAAGAGAGTAAGAAACAAAGGAGAGAGGGAAGAAGGAGATAGGCCAAGAGGGAAGGAGCGGGGAAAGGAAGAAAGAAGAAAACAAGGAAATTAGAAGCTTACAATTTCAACAAGTACACTTATAAAGCCATTTTTTACTTTATTATTTTTAAGAGTTGGCTGTTTCCTAAACTGAAGAGAGATATTAACGTTTGTTAACTGAAGAATTTTAAAACATTTTATTGTAACATGCACAAAATAATTCTTTCTTTGAGATAGCTTTCAATGAACTTGGAAATGCTATAGCCTCTGAATAATCAGAGAAAGAACTTCTGAGAAACCAGCCATTCAGTGATGCCAACTCATTAGACAATTAGTCCTTTTCCCTGGTAAAATCCACATGAGCCAACATATGGCATCAACAACTCTCTTGTTGAATATTTATGATTTTATGTGAAATGTTTCAGGAAAAGATGTTATCTTTTGAAAATTCACAGAGCTGAGGATGTAGCTCAGGAGTAGAGAGCTTGCTGAGCATGCTTGAGGCCCTGGATCTGATTCCCAGCATCACAAAATGGTGATGAGGATGATGACGATGACGACGACGACGATGACGACAACGATGACAACGATGATAAAAATTCACAAATAAATTATATGTTTTTACTTGAAATAGAAAAACAAAGTTTATCCCCCCTCACAAGGAACTACATTTTGACACCTGGCCACTCACATTTATGACATTTGTAGTGTTCTTAATTTTCCAAGCCTGAATGTAAAGTAATAATAAAATACTAAACCAAATTACAGTAGTTTGCATTTGTATAGCCTTGTAGGTTTTGAAAAGTGCTCTAACATATACTCACATTTATTCTATTTTTAAGTCCTTTCTGTCAGTAGTCATTGACTTGGAATCTTCTTCCCTAACCCTCCTAAGATGCTATGATGGCTTGCTGCTTCCCCCTGTCTGGGTCACTCTCTCCTCACAACTGTTGTCGATTGTCTCTTTTCTTTACCAAACACAGATCTGGTACTGCAGAAATGTGAAAATATGGAAGTGGTTTTGTACCCAGACAGATCTGAATTTGAATGTTGTCTCTGGCCCTTGCACTATGACCTTGTAAATGCTGAGTTTTCTCATCTTCAAAATAGGAATAATAATGCTTTCTTTGAAATATTGTAAGAATTAGAGATGGTATGTTTTACGGTGTAGTTTAGTGACCTTCCCCTATGTAATAGACAATCAAGAAATTGTTGCTTACCTTGCTATTATATCACTCCCCTGCACAACAATAGATGGAAGAGCATCTATTTACTAAGAAGGTGTAAGGTGCTGTGCATTGTGTTACACACTATCAATGCTACAGGAACTAGAGAGCCTTTAGTCCAGTAATATAGCTTGGACATCCATGCTTCAATAAGGACAAGTAATGTTACAAAAGAACACAGTTTGATCATGTAAACTGGTCTCAATCTGTGGCTGGAAAGAAGGAAGGTCTAAGCTTGGAGAAGGAGTAGACAGGTGAGATAAGATGGAGAGAAAAAGAGCCTTAGCTGGAGACTTGACACTGGCAAAGGCACAGCAGAGCAGAGCAGGTGTCAAAACCTTACAGATGTGGTCTTGCAGGATGGTGGGGGTAGGGGGTGGTGGGGGGAGATGTTTGAAGAAGGGACAGGAGCAAGAAGAAAGGCAATGAGAAACTGGAGAGGTGAATGACCTTGAAAGCCAAACTAAGGAATCTGGAATTCTTTTCTAAAGACAACAGAGAGCTGTTGAAAACATTATGAGCAGGGGATGGACCTAATTACATTTGCTTTTCTAGAAGTGTATGTCATGACCTCTAATTACAAGAACTACTAAACTAGCACACAGATCCCCAAGTCTCTGTTTCATTGAGGTGATTTACAAGTTCCCTAAAATTACATTCAAATGTGTATATTTGTGTGTGTTTGTGTGTGTGCACATGTGTGTGAATGTGTCCTCATACACATTTTTCTGGAGAGAGTATTTGTAAGATTTATTTAAAAATTATTTGGAATGACCATCCAAATATTTCCTTCAAGATAAAACCCAGATTATTCTGACTTTTCACATTCTGAATAACATCTTTGCATTCTCATCACACAGTTTAGAATATAGCTACTTGCATGTTTTTGTCATTTCTAATAGAAAGACCTCTGTTCCTTTACTCCTACAGCAGCTTGCTCCTAATCAACTTTGCTTCCCCATCCTGCTTTCTGCTCAGGCAACTATGCCTCTCTCAAAACCTGATTGAACTCTTTTTTCCTTCTCTAGCATTCTTTCATATTTCTTCCCTATTCTTCTCAAACATAAACACAAGCCAAAGTCATAGCATTCTGGTGACCCAGCTAGAATGTGAGAGAACAGACAAATAGACCAGTGGACCAGAAATAGAAGATCCAGAAACTGACCCATATGTATATGGAAACTGACATACAACAAACTTGCTTCACAAATCAGTGGAAAAATGATGGATTGTTTTAAAATGGTGCTGGAACAACTGGTAATTTATAAGGGGAAAAAATGGATTACTTCAAATCATTCACAAAAATAAATTCCATATGGGTCAAATTAAAGTAACAAAGCTTTTAGAAGAAAAGAATTTGGATATCTGGGCAAATTAAAACTGAAAGATAAATTTGACTATCATAAAAATCTCTGTATGAAAAGATACCATAAAGAATTGAAAGACTAGCCATATATTGAGAGAACTGTCAAAGAATTAGTATCCAGAATATGGGATGAACTCTTTCAAATTAATGAAACAAGGAAGGAAGTCAACTTTATTAGTAATTGGGCAAAATGTGTTACTTTTTACATACCACGATAAATTAGAAAAAAATGAAATAATTTTCAACATTTTAACCAAAGGTTAAAAATGGTATGGAGAAATAGAATTCTTATCCTTATGGATGGAAATTTAGATATTTATGGCCACTTGAGAAAACAATTTCTGTTACTTGGTGAATTTGAACATGTATCTGACTACTCAGGGAAGCTTTTATACGTGTGTACTAGCAAATGTATGTAAAAATATTCCTAGCATCTTGTCAGAAAAAAACAAAAGCTGGAGACAACTTCCCCCTAAAAATATCTATGAATAGTACAACATGTAAGGAAGTTGTGTTATAAGATGCATAAAGTAGTAAAAAGTGAATGTTATTTACATCAATGTGGAATAATGTTAATAACACAGTATTGAATAAAAAAGAAAAGTTGTAAAAGAGAGCATACATAAGTATTCCATCCATGTAAAGATAAAATGAAACAAATCTGAGTAGTCTATATTTTTAGGATTATTAGACCTGTGGTAAAAATATGGAGAAAAGTGAGGGGAAAATTCAAAAATTGGATTGCCTTTCAGGATGAGTAGGAGACAGAGAGGTATAAATGGGAGAATCATAAGGAAGCTTATGGATGAATAAACAGGAATATTTATTTTATTGTCAGAATTTTAAAAGAACAATCTTGTTATACACACTCTTGTGTAGGCACATTTCGCCAGAAAAATGTAAAAAAGACGAAGCAATCATAAGATATAAACAATGACCAAAAAAGACTCCAGTCCTCTCCTTGACCCAGGCTTGCTTCAGTGTCTCTGCAGGCTGTTTCAAACCGTCTGCCCCTCCTTCTTCACAAATTGTTATGATGGACTCTGTTCTTTATGATCTCCTCCCTTCTAATTCTTTGGGCTTATTCTGTTGCCTGTTTGCTGTCTTCTTAAGCTAAATGCTTAATTCATTTTCACCTTTTATCTTTTCCAATATAAGTATTAAAGGCTACAAATTTGTCGTCAATTATTCTACCTATATTCTGTCATTTTTAATGTTAATATTTGACTATTTATTTGTACTATGTAATTTTCTTTATTATTTCTTCTTTGACCTTTTAGTTATTAAATTGTAGCTTTTAAATATGTGTCAGTATATAAATGTTTAAAACTTACCTTTTGGGTAAAAATATATGACTCAATTGCATTTTTGACCAATATGTGTTCTTTTTGATATTAAGCCTGTGACGTTTGTTGAAATTTCTTTATTTCTACTACATGGTCAATTGCAAATTTTTCATCTGTATTTTTTAAAAAAGCATTCAATAGTAGCTGAGTCATTGTTCTATATGAGTCTATAGAATAATCTCATTAAGTTTTGATGTGCCACTAAAAAATAGCTTATAGTTTGATTATTTTTAGTTTTAATCCACTTTGTTGAAAGCCTATTATTTAACTGCAGAGGTTAATTCATATTTATTGATGGCAATTATTGATATATTTGTATTAATTTATCTCACTCTTGCTTTTCATTTTATCCATCTTATTTTGAGTCTTATGTTTTTCCATTACATTTATTATTTATTATTTTTTTCCTTATACCATTTTTTTTTGCCTCTTCCAACAAGGAAATCATAACTATTTCTATTTTTTTAGTTATCATTTTATAAATTTTAACATACTTCTTTAACTTAACTCACATGTTTGAATAAGTACTCTCCTCCCAAAAAATGGGAAAAATCAGAGAAATGTTTTTAATCTAATTATCTTTCTCCTGATAAATGTACATTTGTTGTTCAGAATTTTAGTTGTATATTGAATTTTTTAATCCAATAATTAACTATTTTGTAGTTGTTTTAGATAGTCAGTATACGTTCAGTTTTAACTACACATTTTCCTTTCTTCATGTTTTTAAATTTTATTGACATTGCTTCTTACTGCTCAGACCTCTTGTCTGGGATTATTTTCTTCTTACTAAAAGGCATCTTTTGGCAGTTGCTTTGGTACAAGTCTCTTGGTAGTAAACTCAGTTTGTCATTCTGAAATGTTGATTTTTGCTCTTTTTGTAAAAAAGATAATTGTAAATATAAGATTATTTACTCTCAATAATTTAGAGATAGCATCTAATGAATTTCTGCTTTAATTGGTGTTGAAAAATTAGCTCTGACTTTTAAAAATTTTTCTCAATTTATATTTTTAGTTGACACATAATATTTGTACATGTACATGTGTATGGGGTATTGTAAGATAATTTAATTACACTATGTAATGATCAAATTAGGGTAATTAGCATTTCCATCTCCTTTAACATTTATCATTTTATGCATTGGGTAGCTTTGAATTCTTCTTTTCTCGTTATTTTGAAATATGTCATTAATTGTGGACTATATTTACTGATTGTGCTATAGAACGCTGAAATTAATTTCTCCTGTTTTTTCTAAATTCAGTCTTTTTAATAAAGACTCTCCTCTCTGGAAACTTTTAAGATTTATTGACCTTTGTACTCTGAAGTTTCGTGTAAGTCTAGGTACAGATTCCTAGTTTATTGTATTTAGATTTTGTTGAGCTGGCTCAATCTGAAGATGAGTGCTTTTCAACAATTCTGGAATTCTTCAGCTACTTCGTCCTTTTCCTCTACTGAATTTTCCTGGCATTCCAAAAAGACCATGCTCTGTCCTCCATGTCACTTTAAGTCTTCTCTATTTTTTATCGTCTTACTTTTCTTGCTATACTCATAATTTTTTCTTAATATCTACTTCACTATTACTTTCTCCAGCTACACTTAAGTTGTTCAACTACTGCCTTATCTTTGATTATCTTTTGTTTCATCATCAAGCTTTCAAATCTGATTTTTAGTCCCTTAAGTATATTAGATGCATTCATTCATCATTTTAATGCTCTGTAATTTTGATATCTGTTTCGTTTGTAGGCCTGATTCTTTGTTTTCCTGTAACATCTCACTCAATTCAATTATTTCATTATACATTTAGCAATTTTTTAATGATCCCATGTTTATTGGAATTTGGGAAATAAAGGCTTAAATTGAAAATTTATGCCTTCAGAGGAGATTCATGTTTGTTTCTATCTGGCATGTTGGGGCAATACTACTAATGTATAGCAGATATTCAATAAATATATTTTAAATACATGTAGATGTTATAGGCTCAGAGCATTCACTCCAAGATCTAAGTCTTCCTATACTATTAAGTAAATATCTAAAACAAGTTTGTATTACATATTCTTTGAATTGGGATTGTCTTTAGATACTCAGAGTATAAAATTGTCTCCTCTTTAGCCTTTACCTGGCTAACTTAACCCTGGTTCTTGGGAGATCCATTTTTCATCGCTTTTTCCCGGGATAATTTCAAAAGTCAGCTCAAGCAACATCATTAACACAATTTGTGCTGATAATCCTACCTGTGTGATTCCATTATGCCTGATGTTTACTCCAGTGTAGTTTAATTTATGTCTCAATGTGAAAGCAGAATAAACCTGGACTCAGTTGCTTGGTCTTAATTACTTTTGTCCCTTGTACTTTGCCTAGTGTCTAGTTCTTAGCAGGTATCAATGTTTTTTCATGAATCATGAATGAATAAGTAGTAAGTGAATTAATGCATGAAATAATATTTCTAAAATATACATTTTCAGCCCCCCATATTTTTATTTTCAACTTTGGAGATGTTCTCTTTTGTCTTGGTTATCATACACACACACACACACACACACACACACACACACAAATCTGTTTGTGCCTCAGTTCTAAATGTCTAGCTTAGAATCAGCAATTTAAATTGCATACTCTTCTCAAACCAATTTCTTCAGAGTTGTTTACTTTAGCCAAAGAGGAAGAGCATTTAACACTCAAATGTTTTAAGACTCAAAATACTTTTATTGTTTTTGAAATATGAAATATCACTAGCAAATAAAAACCAGGAAAACCATAATCATTAAAAGTTTAATTAGCTACTAATTATATTTGTTATATTCTACTGTATTGAAGAATTGCAGCTATTTCAGAATCATTCTTCATTTTCATTCAAAGCTTGAATCTTGAAAAAGCTGTTAAATTGCCAATTTAGTCTCTTTACCAGTTTGTTGACATCATGACTCACATTAAGAATTTCACTCATATTAAGAAGCTGTATGAAACATGGACTCTGCTGAGATTGTTTACCTCTCTGAAGCTTCCCATCCAAGGAAACTGTGTCAGCTAGAATTTAACACTTTTCTCGTTTTCCTTTCAGTTGTCTATACCTACTCTCAAAAACATTTATTCAACACATACTTTGTATAAGAAACTGGGCTAGTCACCTTGGTATACAGAAGGGAAACAGGTGTATACCAAGATGAATCAGGACAACCTCCTGTCTCAAAGACTTCCTTATCTAAAAAAAAAAAAGGAAGAAGAAGAAGATTACTATAAAAGTGTCACTCTGTATCTGTGGATATAAACATTATTAATTTCTAACAATTATTAAGCTTTACTATGTGTCAAACAGTTTTACATTTTACATTTCATCATATCTGAGTTTATTGATTACAGGATGCATCATTTTTATGGTAATATAAAGAAAGAAAAAGATACACCTTAAAAATAATTTATTTTTAATCATAAGATGCATGCCAAATATCAGAGATGTTAAGATGGGGAAAATGCAGGACTTCAAATTTATTTAAAATATATTAACTCATTTAATCTTTTCAATAACTCTTCATGTTAGGTAATTTATCATTCCCATTGTACAGGCAAGGAAACTGGTGGTTTCAGAAATGTTAAGTAACTTGCACAGGATTGTCCAGATAATAAACACAAAAGCAAAGATTGAAAACATATTGACATGATGCTAAATGTGATCCTCTTAACTTCTATACCAGATAAATCTTGGATTCTTTCAGTTATAGAATGTTCAGGAATTTCCACATCTTTTGTTCCTGATGTCACTCTTCTTTATATTTGAAGATCACTGGAACCTCTGCTAATTCTTGAGAGCATTTGAGAATTTAGTTGTGATAATGGGACAATTTTTAAAACAAGCTATGTTTTGAAAAGCATTATCCTAAATATTGCTTAAAATGGGTAGCGTACTCAGACTAAAGAATGGTTAGTACATCTCATGAAATCAGGGATGAGATAATTAATTTTTTAAATGCATGAATATATAACTAACCATATTGCAGGTAGGTGATGATATAATAGTTCTAACAAAATGGTAGAGACCGGAAATAAATTTGAATTAACTTCTACTATGTATGTAGACATCTGTTTTCTTATTTCTTTAGAAGGAAAATTAGTAGTTAGTGGAAACTGTCCATTCAAGTACCCATTAAAATTTTCTTTTTGAGGTCTTATAAAAAGAATTAGCAACATTTTTTTTCTGTACGGGATATTGAAAATTAAATCTAACATTGCATGAAACATTGCATATAATCTTTGTTAAGAGCCAAAAATGACTAACCCAAAGAAAGAAACTTCATATTTATTTTTATGTAACAAGTAGCACAATCTACTTTTTAAAAAACTAATGAGTTAAAAAATAGCAACCATGTGCTACATTGTTTTGCCCATAAATAATGAATTACATGTAAGAGCAAATGGTAGTTAAATATACTGTGAGCCAATTGCATAGTCATGGATACCAAAGACGTCATCTGTGGAAATTCAGCAAAACAGAATTAGAAGTGTCAAACAAAAAAGATCTTCTTCAGATAATTCTTCCGAAAATGAATAAAAATTCTATCCCAGCTGTTCATATCTTGTAGTCATCAAGATGGGTTGGACAAAGCTAAAAAACTGAATTTATTGTTTTCAAAAATATGGTTCCAGAAATACCTACATCAAAATATTCAGATCACCAGTGTGCTTGATAAAATTGCCTATTTTTTCTACTCTGCTTCTCAGACCTGCTGTATCAGTACCTATTTGAGTAGAGCCTGAGAATCCATATTTTAAATAAGCACTTGCATCCACCAGCGGTGATAGCATGCTGAATTTGAAAACCATTTCTTTAGCACCAGGCTCTTCCCCACCTAGTAAAGATGGTGGAATATGATGGACATCATAGCCCTAGCTCTATATATGACTGCATGTATGTTGTGATTCTACATCACATACAACCAGAGAAATGAAAAGTTGTGCTCTATTTGTGTACAATGAATCCAAATGCATTCTGCTATCATGTATACCTAAGTAGAATAAATAAATAAACAATTTTTATCAGAAGTTAAATGTTTCATTTACTAGACATTTATGAAGTAGTGTAGGGGGACACAAAAGACATAATAACTGTTCAACCTGATGAAATGGAAGTAATGCTTTATGAAATGTAACAAGACTGCCCAAAAAGAGAATTGAGGTAATCTTCATAGCTGCAGGGATAGAAAGAGCAACTCTAGAAGTTATTTCCAAGGAAAAGAATTAAGAAGGATTCAGCAGCAAATTGAATGTAAATGGCAAACAGAAGGGAAAAGAGTGGAATAGTTGGGTTTTGCATCTGGGTAGCAGAAAATAATGAGGCACAAACATGGGAACAGAACATGAAATCATTGTGGAAACAAGAATATGGGTGTGAGGGAAAGTGAAGCTTTTATAGCTGGCTTTTTTACCACTGCATTGATAAAAATTGTGTCTTGAATTGTTACTAAGTTTATGTCTAAATGGACTTAAGCAAATTGTGATCTAATAAATGATTATTTTCTATTTCAGCAATTGTTCAACTGTCAAGCTCTACGAAAACTAAGTATTCCTGATAATGACCTTTCAAGTCTGCCAACCTCTATTGCTAGTTTAGTTAATCTTAAAGAACTCGACATCAGTAAAAATGGTAAGATTGTCAATTCCAAATATCTTGATTTTTATTGAAAACGTGATTTTTTGTTGTAAAAGATATAAAATAAGTTATTCTTTTAGAAAAAAACAAATTTTAAACTATAATGCAAAGACAGAAAGCCTCTCTCTTCTCTTACTAATGTGTCAGGCCTTTTCCCTCTGAATACAGATATTTGATCTGCCTCATTGAGGATATTCTTCTGCCACTTCACTACTTGTTCCCCACATTCTCAGAACATTTCCAACAGTTTTCAAATAACATCTACTCACCAAAGCCTACTTTCTACCCTGCATGAAATCAAACTCTCAATTTCTCTTACTGGGCTCCATGTTTTCCCCTAGCTTTGATCTCCTCACAATATTGTATAGTTGAGACAGGAGGGTCATTAGTTCAAAGCCAGCCTCAGTAACTTAGTGAGGCACTAAGCAACTCAGTGAGACCCTGTCTCTAAATAAAATACAAAAAAAAATAGGGCTGGGGATGTAGCTCAGTGGTTAAGGGCCCCTTGGTTCAATCCCTGGTGTGTGTGTTTGTGTGTGTGTGTGTGTGTGTGTGTGTGTGTGTGTGTGTGTGTATAGTTTAGTCAGCTCATTTGTTAAGCTAATTGTCTATCTTATTCTGACCCAGAATGTAAACTTCATCATGTGGTGGGAGGGACTTTTCTATTTTTTGTACATGAATGTGTCCCAAACAGAGATGTTCCCAGTAAATAATCGAGGTTTAATAGTATTTGTTGTATTTTTTTGACCAAATTCGTATACCTGGTGTTTTTGTTGATAATATTCTGGTGTTAATATTCATGTTGATGATATTTACTGTATTTGTGGAAGGGAAGTTTGATCTTCAGAAAGCCTTTTGCATTTTTATTCATTCATTAAGTTATTTCTCTCCAAATGACTTCAGCTCTCCCTTTTATTAGAATAAAGCAGAGATCAGTCACAAGGGTTATGTCTAAGCATTATGAGGATATGAAATATGACCCCTCCAGCATTAAATGTATCAGTTAAACTTTGTGCATGTGTGCACTTGAGCAAGTAGTGCTGAGGGTATTTCAGTCAATACGCTTGGTGCCAAGAAACAGGCATGAAGAAAACAGGTCCCTGCCCTCAAGAAGCTTATATTCTAGTAAGTGACTTAGACATTGAATAAATGATTATAGAGTATTAAATAATCAGGTATGTGTAAAGATACATTTAATGTGAATACATGAATATGAAAAGGACATGATATATTTCATGTGGTTGAGGATAAGAAATGATAACCAAACTCAGACAGCATTAATAGAAGTTAGGTAAGACTGGCTTGATAGTCCAGGTAAATTGGAATCTGTTCTGTTAAAGACCACCAGAAAAAAAAAAATCCCCTAGTTACATGAAATGTCATTGCTGAGGAATCTGATGCCTTATAGAGCTCCATGATAGTATCTCGGTGGCCTTGCTCTCTTCATTCTGCCAGGAGCACACCTCCAAAGACATCTGCACTGCTCATTCCTCTAACACTGTCAGGCCTTTGCTTAAATGTTCTCTCCACCAAGCCTTCCCTGACCATCCTGTTTAAAGTAAGATACAGCTGTTATTATCCACTAAAAGCACATCCACCTCCCTTCTTTGGTTATTTTTCTTTTTCCTGCCTGAGAAATTGACAAATCATATATTTAAAACATATACATATCATAGAGACTTCCCTTAGTAGAATTAAAATTCAGTGATGATCCATTTTTTTTGTTATTGTTGCTCTGTATTCTAACATAGTCCCATTGCCTAAAAGAGTATGTAATATATTATAGGAGCTCCGTAAATTTTTATTGAATGAATTAATGAAGGAATGGTTGAGAATCATCAAGAAGTTTACACTGTTATTTGTGAAAGGGGAGAGATGAGACTAACACACATAAATAATCAATGATACCATATGGTGCTTTCCAATGAAGTACTTATTTACATGGCACAAATTTCAATTAGACATTCTTAGGAAATGGGAAGATTAATTAAAACTGATAGAAAAGATTTCAAGTATAGGCATAACCTGAAGATGTTCCTGAAACACAGTAGCATCTAAATAAAGGATATCATTTTGTTTGAAGGTGGTAATAAGAGTGTAAACAAAGGATACAAATATCTTTCTACACCAACTTGACTCACCACTTAAAGGTTTTACAGGGAGATAATGATAGGACTGTATGTATGTATAGAGAGAGAACAGCAATTAGACTTACACCTATTGAACCTATTGAAAGATGACCGCATATCTACCATTATTCTTTTAAAAATAGATATATTGATCTCTTTTTTTAAGAATAGATTTGCTTTATTTAGACTTAAGAATAGTCCACATATGTGTATGGACTGGTATTTATGCACTTTTATGACAATCACTACTACCTAGGTATTTATATACACTCATAATTCAAATTCTGATATCCCTCCTGAGTCGCTGGGACATCCCTTGATCTTAAGGCAGAATTAGCTAGATTATCCAAGCAAATGATAAGTTGTCTGATTTTGAAAGAGAGGGAGAAACCATGTGTCACCAAAGATAAACATAATACTCTTGAGAAATATGGCATTTTTTATTTTTAATTTTTTTATTCGTTCTAATTAATTATATATGACAGTACAATGTATTTTGACATATCATACATAGATGGAGTATAACTTCTCATTTTTCTAGTTGTATATGATGTAGAGTTACACAGGTTATGTAATCATATATGCACATAGGGTAATTATTTCTTCATTCTACTATCTTTCCTACCCCATACTCCCTCCCCTCCCTCAGTCCCCTCTGTATAGTCTAAAGTACCTCTATTCTTCCCCCCAACCTTAGTGTTAATTAGCATCTGCATATTAGAGAAATAATTTGGCCTTTGGTTCTTTGGGATTGGCGTATTTCACTTAGCATAATATTCTCCATTTACTGGCAAACACCATAATTTCATTCTTCTTTAAGGCTAAGTAATATTTCATTGTGTATATATACCACATTTTTTTAATCCATTTATCTGTTGAAGGGCACCTAAGTTGGTTCCAAAGCCTGGATGTTATGAATTGACCTGCTATAAACATTGATGTGGCTGCATCACTGTAGTATGCTGATTTCCAGTCCTTTGGGTATAAATCAAGGAGTGGGATGATTGAGTCAAACATTGGTTCCATTGCAAGTTTTCTGAGGAACCTACATATAGCTTTCCATAATGGTTGCTTTGATTTGCGGTCCCACCAGCAATATATGAGTGTACCCTTTTCCCCCACAGCCTCACCAACATTTATTGTTGCTTGTATTCTTGATAGTTGCCATTCTGACTGAAGTGAGATGGAATCTCAGTGTAGTTTTGATTTGCATTTCTGTAATTGCTAGAGATGTTGAACACTTTTTCATATATTTATTGATTGATTGTATTCCTCTGTGAAGTGTGTGTTCAGTTCCTTAGCCCATTTATTGATTGAGTTATTTGTTTCTTTGGTGTTAAGTTTTTTGAGTTCATTTTATGTCCTGGATATTAATGTTCTACCTGGGGTGCATGTGGTAAAGATTTTCTCTCATTCTGAGGCTCTCTCTTCATATTCTTGATTGTTTGTTTTACTGTAAAGAAGTTTTCTAGTTTGATTTCATCCCATTTATTGATTCTTGATTTTACATTTTCGGAGTCTTGTTAAGGCACTCAGTTCCTAAATCAACATTATGGGAATTTGGGCCTACTTTTCCTTTTATTAGGTGCAGGGTCTCTGTTCTAGTGGCTGAATCTTTGATCCACTTGAGTAAGATTTTTGTACAGGGTGAGAGATAGAAGTTTAATTTCATTTTGCCACATGTGGATTTCCAGTTTTCCCAGAACCATTTGTTGAACGGGCTATCTTTTCTCCAATGTATGTTTTGGAGAATTTTGTCTAGTATTACATAACTATATTTATGTGGGTTTGTCTCTATACCATTGCTCTATGTGTCTGTTTTGGTGCCAATACCATGCCATTTTTGTTACTATTGCTCTGTAGTATAATTTGTCTGGTATTGTGATGCCTCCTGCTTCACTTTTCTTGCTAAGGATTGGTTTGGCTATTCTGATTCTCTTATTTTTCCAAGTGAATTTCATGATTGCTTTTTCTAGTTCAATGAAGAATGTCATTGGGATTTTAATAGGAATTGCATTAAATCTGTATAATCCTTTGGTAGAATGGCCATTTTGACAACATTAATTCTGACTATCCAAGAACATGGGAGATCTTTCAATCTTTTAAGGTCTTCTTCAATTTCTTTCTTTAGTGTTCTGCAGTTTTCATTGTAGAGGTCTTTCACCTCTTTTGTTAAATTGATTCCAAAATATTTTTGAGACTATTGTGAATGGGGTAATTTTCATAATTTTTCTTTCAGTACATTCATCACTGATGTATAGGAAAACATTTGATTTATGGATGTTAATTTTGTATCCTGCTACTTTCCTGAATTCATTTATTAGTTCTTTAAGTTTTTTTGGTGGAATTTTTGGATCTTTTAAACATAGAATCATGCTGTCAGCAAATAGTGATAGTTTGAGTTCTTGTTTTCCTATTTGTATTCCTTTAATTTCTTTCTTCTGTCTGATCGCCTTGGCTAGAGTTTTAAGGACAATGTCGAATAAAAACGGTAAAAGAGGGCATCCTTGTCTTGTTCCAGTTCTTAGAGAGAATGCTTTCAATTTCCCTCCATTTAGAATGATATTGGCCTTGGGTTTTGCATACATAGTGTTTACAATGTTGGCGTATGTTCCTACCATCCCTAGTTTTTCTATTATTTTAAACATGAAGGGGTGCTGTATTTTGTCAAACACTTTCTCTGCATCTATTGAGATGATCATATGATTCTAGTCTTTAAGTCTATTGATGTGACGAATTAATGTTTATTGATTTCTGTACATTGAACTAACCTTGCATCTCTGGAATGAACCTCACTTGATCGTGGTGCACTATCTTTTTAATATGTTTTTTTATGTGATTTGCCAGAATTTTATTGAGAATTTTTGCATATATGTTCATCAGAGATATTGGTCTGAAGTTTTATTTCCTTGATGTGTCCACATTTGGTTTTGGTATCAGGGTGATACTAGCTTCATAGAATGAGTTTGGAAGGTTTCCCTCCTATTCTGTTTCATGGCATAATTTGAGAAGTATTGGTATTAATTCTTCTTTGAAGTTCTTGTAGAATTCAGCTCAGAATCCATTTAGTCCTGTGCTTTTCTCTGTTGGTAGGCTTTTCTCTCTGTCTTCTATTTCATTGCTTAAAATTGATGTGTTCAAATTGTTTATGTCCTCCTGATTCAGTTTGGGTAGGTCATATGTCTCTAGACATATAATGTCCTCAAGATTTTCTATTTTATTGGAGTATAAATTTTCAATATAGTTTCCAATTATCTTCTGTATTTCAGTAATTTCTTGTGATATTTCCTTTTTCATCACAAATTTTAGTAATTTGCATTTTCTCTCTCTCTTTATTAGCGTGGCTAAAGGTTTATCAATTTTATTTATTTTTTCAAAGAATCAACTTTTTGTCAATTTTTTAAATTCTTTCCTTTGTTTCAATTTCATTGATTTCAGCTCTGACTTTAATTATTTCCTGTCTTCTACTGCTTTTGGAAATGTTGATTTTTTCTTTTTCTAGTACTTTGAGATGTAATGTTGTCATTATTTGTTGACTTTCTGTTCTTTTAATGAATGAGCTCAATGCAATAAACTTTCCTCTTAGCACTGCCTTCATAGTGTCCCAGAGATATTGATATGTTGTATCCCTATTCTCATGTACCTCTAAGTATTTTTTATTTCATCCCTGATTTCTTCTATTAGCCATTCATCATTCAATAGTGTATTATTTAGTCTCTGGGTGTTAAAGTAGCCTCTACTTTTTATTCTATCATTGATTTCTAATTTCATTCCTTTATGATCTAATAGAGTGCAGGGTAATATCTCTACATTTTTGTATTTGCTAAGAATTGCTTTGTGACATGAGATATGGTCTATTTTAGAGAAGGATCCATGTGCTGTTGAGAAGAAAGTGTATTCACTCATTGATGGATGAAATATTTTATATATGTCTGTTAAGTCTAAATTATTGATTGTATTACTTAGTTCTATAGTTTATTTGTTTAGTCTTTGTTTGGAGAATACAGTGGTGAGAGAGGAGTGATAAAGTCATCCAGTATTATTGTGCTGTGGTCTATTAGATTCTTGAAATTGACAAGGATTTGTTTGACGTACATAAATGCTCTATTGTGTGGGGCATAAATATTTATGATTGTTATGTGTTGTTGAGTTTAATTCCCTTATGCAGTATGAAATGTCCTTCTCTGTCCCTTCTGATTATCTTAGGCTTGAAGTCTACTTCTGATATGAGGATAGAATAGAATTCCCTGCTTGTTTACATAATCCGTGTGAGTGATATGTTTTTTCCCATCCTTTCACCTTCAGTCTGTGGACGTCTTTGCCTACAAGGTGAGTCTCTTGGAGACAGCATATTGTTGCATCTTGTTTTTTAATTCAGTCTGCCAGTCTGTGTCTTTTGATTGATAAGTTTAGGCCATTAATGTTCAAGGTTATTATTGAGATGTTATTTGTATTCCTTGTCATTTGATTTCTAATTTTTAATTTGATTTACTTTCTCCTTTGATTGACTATTCTTTTAGTGTAGTTCCTCCCTTCACTGTTTTTCTTGTTTTTCACAAGATTATATATTTTGTCTTCATTGCCTAAGGGTCTGTCTTCTAAGTGGTCTAGTCTGTTGGTGATGCATCCCTTTGAATTTTTAATTTGGTTTCTTGTTTCCCCCATTTTGAGGATTTCTACTTGTTTCCTATTTTTTCAGAATCTATGCCTCTTTATTGAAGTGATCTTTCACTTCTTGTATTTTCTCTTTGGTTTCATTCCTTATACCATCCTTTACTTTGCAGATCAGTTTAACTCTGTACATACTAAACTTTTTCTCAATGGATTTTGTTATTGGCATATCTTGGTTTGCTTGGGGTGATTTGTTCCTTTGCTTTTTCATGTTGTGTGTGTGTGTGTGTGTGTGTGTACTCATCTAGCAGTATGGATCTGAGGCAGTAGAGTTTCTACCCTGTGGACTAATAGTGTCCCTTAAAGTTTTCAGTACCTCACTGTTTAGGAGGAGACAAATAATCACAACAACCAATGCAAGCAATATGTGACATTAAACCAAATAAGTTCCTACTATGATGTCTACAATGTTAATTATCACAATATACAGAAATGATATGATCAGTTATCGCCTATAATAAAAACAGCAAGTTTACAAAAGGGTTTACAATTTCAAATAAAATACAAAACTAAACTAAAATATGTTAATCAAACATCCAAGTTCACAAAAAAACTAACCCATGTAAAAATAACTGGCTTCAAAAATGCTAGAAATGAGAAAGAAAAATATGAAACTGTTTAAGTGTTCGTGTGTTATCAAAATCACAACTAAACAGAGAAAAAGAATTTAAAAAGAAAAGAAAAGGAAAGGAAAAAATTTTGATGAAAAGTTAAAGAATTCTTTCTGTTGGAGTTCAAAAGATTCTCAACTTCTCCTCTTCTCAGTAGTTTTAGGTGGGGTCTTCTAGAGTATGATGCTCCACTCTCTGGATTGCTGGAATAAGAGAAGTAATCCTTTAGGCAGAACTCCTGGAGGCATGGTTTAGGCTTAGGCAAGCTCTAGGCTCTTCTCTGAAGGCCATTTGATCTAGAGATTTTAAATCACACTTCCAGTGCTCAATATTTGCTGGTCCATGCTGGAAGACTATACCCAGGCATCTCCCCTTGGTTCCACTTGTATGGAGGAGAACCCAATTCTTAGTCCCCTATGTCACTTGCAGACCCCACATTTTCTAGTCTCTGGTTCAATCTCCAAACAATCTCTCCAGCCCCTGCATATAATAATTCCTGGTGGCCCTCTTATAGCAAGAACTTTTTATTTCCAGCAAGTGAATTGAAAGTTACACTTCTCTACCTAAGAAGTAGTCTATGAGCAACCATATAAGTCCTTAAAACTATCATTTAGTGGCTTTTAGCTTTGTTTATGATTAACTATGCACTGGGAATCTCAGGCCAGAAATGGTGAACCACTCTGCAGCACTAATACTATACTGAAGGTTATGGGTGTAATAATTTATCAAGCATTGTTAGAAGCTACACAGATGGCACAAGACTTTTCATATAAGCCCTTTCAAAATATCATACCTAAAAAAACTGTTGCTGAATTCTGCGGGAGACCCAGACAGTTACTTAAGGAGTATTATACCTCCTTTGGGAATCTGTCAAGTGAAGGAAGAACAGGAACAAAGGACAACATCAGCATCACCATTGACAAGGTTGTAAAAACCCTGGTGGGAAAGAGGCAGAGGTGAGAGAAACAAGCAGTACTGGTAATTAATGAGAGGACATAAAATGTTTATCTTGAGATGGAGGCTCATGCATGTACTAGTCAATTCAAGTACAAATTTGCCTGAAATGTGCTTGAATTAGATAAGTGACCCTTTAATAAATTAGCTGACTCAGAGGCTGAGGTTAAATTTGATCTTGGTTTTCCACTTGGCCTTCAATCTTTACTTTTCATGTCCAATTCTTCTGCCTGTCATCCTGGTTCACCATTTTTCTCTCCATAATTCAAAAATACTAGTTTATATTAAAACCTTTATATAAATGAGAAATTCTGTACAGAAAGTTATCTGCACAATTTTTATGAATAGCTTCCATCTACCTCTATAACCAAATCTCCACCTTGCCCTCTCCTTTCTATTTCAGCCTCAGGCAATGCCAAATGGTCATTCTCAAAGGCCTCAGTCTGGCTCCTGTGGACACAGGATTTGTACTCTCCTCTGCCCAGAATACTCTTTCTTCCCCAGTGCTGTATCTCATCATTCAGAATCCTCCCTGCCTTCAAACACACACATGCGCGCGCGCGCACACACACACACACACACACACACACACACACACACTTTATTCTGGGAAACTTTCCTGTCACCATACATAAAATAATACATCATTTCTTTCCCCATGATATCTTTGTACCTTCTGTGTGCTTCTGTTTTCAACTTATTTCACTTCTTTTCTAATACTTTTTTAGTTTCAGATGGACACAATACCTTTATTTTATTTATTTATTTTTATGTGGTGCTAAGAATGGAACCCAGTGCCTCATGCATGCTAGGCGAGCATTCAACGCTGAGCCACTACCCCAGTCCCTTATTTCATTTTTAAATTTAATTTCTGTGTATCTTATAGATACATGACCAGTTCAACTCCATATCATGTACAACCACAAAAATGGGAAGTTATACTGCATGTATGTATGATATGTCAAAATACATTCTACTGTCATGTATAACTAAAAAGAACAAATTAAAAAATATTAAAAATTTTTAAAAATTCTATATATGTGACTAGATTGTGAGACCTTTAAAATCAGGAACTCTTTTACTCATTTCTCTATTCAGAGCAGTATCACAATACCCAGGACACAAGGTAGATGCCCAGTAACTGTTTGGCAAGTAAATAGCATTATATAGAAGCATTCTTTTAAAAAATATTATGGTTTTTATATTATAGTATATTAGAGACCCCACATCACATAGGTCCCTATCTAGAACACTGGGAACCTCTACTGAGTTGTAGAAAAGACAGAAAGGGCACTAAGTAAGTAATGAGTCACCACTAAAATCTGCTCTACCTGCTGTGCTATAATATGTTAAATATCCTTGTTCTCTGGCATAATGACTACTTCACGTCTAGCTTTGACTTAGCCCTTTAGGTTTTGGCCAAGTGCATGCTGGGCATAGCTATAATATATTCCACAAACACCTTGAACATAGTGTATTTTAAACCAAACTTACCACCCACTCCAACTCACTCTTCCTCCATTTTCCAGTTCTATGTTGATGTGACTGCTGTTTACACATTCAATGCAAAAATCCATTCTCTTCTCCAACTCCTATATCCATTCAGTCACCAACTCCTGCCAAATTTACCACCTAAATATAAAGCAAGTGGCAAGTCTGCTCTCCTCTTACTATACCCATTGCTACATTGCTACAGTCTTAATTTAGTTCCCTTTAGGTTTCCAAGGCTACTTAAATTACTTCCTAATTGGTTGCCCTATCTCCATCATTGCCACCACCATCTTCAAACCCATCCTCCACAAGAAAGCTTTAGTACTCTTAGTAAGTTGCTAAGATGTTACTTTCCAACTTAAGATGCTTCAGTCCATCTAGGGCAGAATGTAGACTCCCTAACACATAATTAAAAATCCCTACAATTGACACTACCAGTGCTTCCATTTTAAATGTCCATCCCACCAAGGATGAGCTGTGCTTTTTAATTTTATTGGCTGGACACAGTAAAGCTTCTTCAAATATTTAACTGTTTCACTGCCTCTTTTACTATATTTGTATTATTTCCTCCGCCTAATTTACCTCTCACACTTACTTTACTCTGTTTCAATCTTAGTTTATTCAATATTCAATTCAAGGGTCATTGTTTCTATGAGGTCTCTGAACTCTTAAATTAAGTCAAGGGTCTAACCTATGTACTTTGTATATTCATTCTAACACAATCTTTTCTTAAAAACACTTGATACTTAGATATGTTAAAATGTTTATGTGGTTGTAATTTTTAAACAAATATTTTAAGCATGAAGAAAATAAGAGAAACACCAATGTTCCTAACATGGAGATTAAAAGTGTAAATATTTATTGTAGGTATCATACTCTTTTCTAAAATAGAAAAAAAAAATTACAGAAACATGTAAGTGCTTATCCCCATCTCTTCCCACTTTCTTTCTCTCAAGAGTTAATGTGCTTAAAATTTTAGTGAAGTACTAACATATTGTGTAGATCATCTGCAAATTTTTCATTTCACATTATGTTTCCGAAACTCATCCTTGGTAATTGATGTGTTCTGATCTAGTTGCATCCACAAAAGTTTCACAGTTCCCATGCTCCATATGCTTTCCCACACTTGGGTATTAAATATGTTGCATGATGACCCATTAGAGGATATACAAGGTAACTTAATACTTTATATTTTCCTAGTTACTAAGTTAGCATTTTAAACTTTTTTTTTGAATTGGCCAGTTTAAAATTATCTACAAATTATCTTTTTTTTTTTTTTTTTTTTTTTTGGTGGTACTGGGGATTGAACCCAAGGCCTTGTGCATGCGAGGCAGGCACTCTACCAACTGAGCTATATACATCTCTAGCCCTACAAATTATCACTTTTTTTTTAATTTTGAGTTGTTTGTCTTTTAGGTTCTTGGTGATTTGAAAGATTTATATAATGTTAACACAAGTTGCTTGTTGGTTATATGGGCTACAAATACCACCTCCCAATTTCTTTGAAATGTCATTTGTCATAAAATAGTGGCCAAATTTAACGTAATAAAATTTATCACTCAAACCTTTGTGGTCTGTATTTTATAATACATTGAAGCAATTCTTTACTTTAATGTCATGATATACTTTTCTATAGTTTCTTCTCAAACTAACGGTTTTTCTTTTCACATGGACCTTTCATTCATTTGCACTTCTTTTTGTGCTATTTGTGATTAAAAATTTTTTCATATTAATAGATGATTACTTGTGCCAGCAACACCCGAAGAGTCCCTTGTTTGCTCACTGATTTAGAGTTCTACCTAATTTAGGTACAAAAAATCTTTCCCCAACTCTTTTTGGCTCCATCACCGTATTTGCCTGTTCCTGTGCCATCGCCACACTGTTCTAATCCCCGTGACTTAATATTAAGTGTTGATATCTGAACTGACAAGTTCTCTTCTGTCTCTCTTTTAAATTTTCAAATATGTTTTTGTTATTCTTGGTACTGAATTCTCCCATAAGAATTTTAGTTTCAACTTTTGGAGCTATGCAAACAATCTAGTGGAGTTTTTAAAAATTGTCTTAAATTTAAAGATTAATTGGAATGAGCTGATAGCTTTCTGATGGTGAATATCATAATCCATGAACATGCTATTTCTATTTATATAGGTCTTATTTTTGTTTCGACAGAGTTTTGTGATTTTCTTGAAGATGTTGCAAACATTTTAAGAGTCTTTTCCAAGAATTTTAGGTCATTAGTTTTGTAAATTGTATCCCTTTTTAAAAAATACTTCTTTCTAATTTGGGTTGATACTCTATAGAAACATTACTAATTTTGATATCTTTATCTTACACTTAACTAGGTGCTAAATATAGTTCTAATGTAAAACCAGTATTTTTTTTATTTTTTATATATAAATCATGTCATCTACATATAAAAATTGTATCTCACTATAGTTTTTATATCTTTATATCTTCTTTATCACTTTTTCATGAATTACAATACAACTAGGAGATAATGTATTTCATCACCCAGATTTTCATTTTAATTTGTTGTCTCTCATTTTTTTCTCTTACACTTTTTACAAATCTACACAATATCTGCGACTGTTTCCTCCTTTGCCTTCCTGTTTTAGTCAGCTTTGTTATTACTGTGATCAAAAGACCTGACAAGAACAATGTAGAGGAGGAAAACAACATTTGGGGCTCACAGCTCAGAGGTCTCAATCAATAAATGGCCTGAAACTCCACAGCTCTAGGTCCTAGGTGAGGTGGAACATCATGGTGGAAGGTTATGGCAGAGGAAAGCAGTTCCGAACATGGCGCTAGGGAACTAGAGCTTCACTCACCAGGAGCAAAATATATATTCCAAAGGCATACCCTCAGTGACCTAATCCTCCAGTCACACTCTATTTGCCTACAGTTATCACCCAGTTAATCCATATCAGTCGACTAATGCAGTGATTAGGTTAAGGCTTTCATAACTCAATCATTCCAGCTATAAATTTCCTTGCACTGTTTCACACATGAGCTTTGGGAGACACCTCATATCTAAACCATAACACTAACATTTTTTGTTTCATCTTTTATTCTTTTTATTAACCTTGCTAGAATTTTTTCTACTTTTTAAATCTTTCAAATAATACTCTTTTCGCTCATTAGTTTTTTTATTTTCCAAATTTATCAATTTTTACTTCCTGAAGCAGTTATTTTCACTTACTCATTCCCCTTCTTCTACTATCTTAATACTTGTTCAATTGCTTTTAGTTTTCTAACACAGTTAGGCTTTTTTTTTAATCAATTATCCATATTTTTATTGAAATATACTGCCAACTATATGGTCTAGATAATATTGATTTATTATTTTTTATCACCTTCCACATTATGACCAAATAAATGGTCAGTTTTTAAAATGTTCTTTTTACTTGTAAATACATGTTTTCTATTGTTGAGTGTAGATGG
>CM053400.1:52374789-52412293 GCA_028644305.1 Xerus rutilus
CACACTGGGCAAAATCACTATTGTTAGTTTTAATGAAAGGCAATCAGAGTTGAAGGCATTATTATGTTTTATTGACTTGCTAATTATTCCATCCCTTCCCCCAAATGCTCACGAAAACTGAAGAAAAATTATATCCTCTACTTGCAGGAAAGAGAGGGATGTTTTCTCTTTCAAATACACTTTAGAAAGCAAAAATGTATCTCAAGTTAAGTGATAAAAATATTTTTAAACGTTTGAGCATATTAAGAGAAGAATAGAGATTCTGTTATTGTATATGCTCTACATTGTTAGGGGAGTCTATTTTAGGATGCTTGGTATGGGTTGGGTTGGGGAGGAAATGTTTACCATGCATTTATTCTCATGCAATGAATGTGTTCTTTGGCATTTGACAAAACATTAGACTTTTACTTAGAGTAAAGCTTATTATTTTGTCCGATTAAATGCCTCACTTTCAACACGCTGTCAGTGTGTTATTTATCTGAAAATCACTACCATTGCCTTCACTTTAAGACTACTTTTCCTTCCTACAGAATTTACTTCTGCCCATGATTATAGTGTTAAAATAAACTGAGGATTGACTCTGTTTCAATTAAAGAACTAACTTCATGAAAATGAAAACCAGGTCTCTCTTCTGCTACCTTATCAGTCTGATGCCAGGACCTTTTAACTCTTTCTAATACCTTAATCAGGAAATGAAATCAACAAATAATGTTTCATGTGTGCTGCCAGCACTTACTCCATGGGAGACAGACTTACAGTCTGGTCCTGTAATTAAATAAAGGAAGACAGGAACTGCCCTGGCCCCTCACCCTCTGAAGTCTACCTCAGGCTTGCTGTCACCTTGACTGATCAATTCCCTAGTCACATCAATTCCCTTAGTTCTCTTTCTGAACTAAGTGATTAAACTGTTTTCTATGTCCCAGCACAGCCTAAAAATATTGTAGGAGAACAAAATTGAACGGGTAATGAGCAATTGGGTCTTCTCTGTACCATTCCTTGCTCCTTCCCAGCTTAAACACCTTACAGATAAGAACTGAACCTTACATTGCTTCTACATCCTCAGTAGCCTCCATCAGAATACAGGTGTAGTGAATGCTCAATAAAATAGTCAATTGGTAATGAAAGAAAGAATTCACTGGTCAAATGTGAAGCAATATTAAATAGTTCATTTCACTATTTAACTCAAAATTTTTGTTGCTGAAGCAGACAGAGAAGGCGAAAGAGGGAATAAAGTGTCACTTGAATTAACTCATTTAGACTAAGTCAAATTCACTCCTCTGTGAACTCACTGTTGGTCAAGGTCATAAACAATTCTCAAAATTTTCCCCAGATATGTTCCTAAGGCAGAATCAGTTATGTGGCTGTCTCTAATTATTGATTACCAGTGTTTGATTTTTTGATATATAATGCCACTAAAATAGGCAGAGTCTTGCAGGAAATCTCTTCTTGCTGAAATTGCTACCGAGTTCCTGGCTCCCTTCCCTTCAGTGGACAGAGGTAAAGCAAACCACTTTTCTTGTTTTCTCTATTTTCTCTCCTTTATAGAAGAATGATGTAGTTTCTCTCCCAAGTTCACACACCTAATAATTGTACAATTTTTTCCTTAACTACCATATAGTAGATTATCCTGCTGAAATCTCCTTCCAGTGAGTACTTCTTAGCTAACTTAGTATTACATCATTTGCCAAATATCCTTGGAAAAGGGGAGTTTATAAATAAATTAATTTCAAAAATAAAATCACATTTTATCCTTTTATTTTTAAATTTTTAATTTTTTAATCATTCTGGACAGAAATTATAGCAAAATATTTCATATAGCATTATCTTCTTTAAGTGAATGTAATCAATACAATTTAACTTTTCCATATTTATTTGAGTTTCATAATAGCTTGTGATATTGACCTTTTGTTGTTGTTGTTGTTCTTTTTGTATGTGCAAGGGCTTGCCTCTGCACAAGATGAGAATGGTACATGTGAAGAGTTCTGGTATAACTTTTGTTGTTTTTCCTATCACCTCCTTTATGAGACCATCTGTTTTAATTTCTTCATGCTGACACCCTATTTTGAGTAGGCTCCTTATTTGCTCCTTCTAATAACTATTGTTTGAATTGTATGTAAAGAACACAAAAATTCTGAAATAAGTTTCAAGTGCTTGTCATTATAGCAGATTCAGAAATAATCTGTTTATTTCCTGAACATAAAGCTCAAAGTCCAGGAAGTTGATGCTATATTAAATTTAACCAAGAACATTAGAGAACAAATGCAGCTTACAAGGTCTCTTTAAAGATGCTATATGGGCCATACTGAGAAAGCATTAAACTCTGAGTTCCAGAAAATTGGGGTTATTTTAAATTGACCTAAGAGTAAGTATGGAACAAATACAATAAAGATTGCTCTGCTTTAGTGCTACATGGCCAACCTTGAGTAGCTAAAAATTATATTCCACAGTGATTTAGTTTAAATCTTATATTTGATGGACATAGCTTAGCATAGGCAAAATATGAAAATGTTTAAAACAATTTGTTCTAATTTCAAATCCTTTCTAGCCTCTGAGCTTCAGCCTATGTATTAATTTAAATGAGGATGATAAACCACCCTACAAAATTGTTGTAAAAATAAATAAACTACTTACAATATTTTCTCAGTAAACTCTGTTTTCTGCTCCTAAGTCTAATCCAGTTCATTAGATATACAGATAACCTTCTTGCCTTCTCAAAATTGAAAAACACTATCACAAAAGTTGGTATCACAATTAAAATATCAAATGAAAAATTTCAAATCCTATAAATATCTTTTCCTTACTGTATTTTATGCAAAATATAATATTAGTTTTTGTATTTTTTTTTGTACCAAGGATTGAACCCCTCAACCACTGAGCCACATCCCCAGCCCTTTTTATTTTTTCCTTTGACACAGAGTCTTGCTAAGTCGCTTACAGCCTCACTAAGTTCCTGAGGCTGGCTTTGAATCTTCAATCCTCTCGCCTTAGCTCCCTGAGGGTTTTTGTCTCATATCAACTTATGTCCTTATATGTCAGAGTAAATCTTTTGAACTGATGATATTTGCAAAGGTCAGATCACATACGCATTCAATATACACTATCTATAACTATTTTCATATATTTTGATTTGTACAAAACTTTATAAGAAACAAATTAATGTGCATTTGAAGGAATACTAAATCACTCAAAATTTGATCTTTATAAAGAAAACTGCTATGTTATGTTTGTATAGAAAAGAATAGTTATCCCTTTCATCTTCAAATATAATTAGAATCTATAGCCTCTGTTCTAAAATCAAGTGTTTCTTCCTATTTTTATGAATTCTCTATTTCAAGCAATTGATGTGAAAATATAATTAGATGCGATTTAACAAGTATTTGCTGAGTTTCCATTGATTTCCTAGGTTTTACCTAGGTATTGAAATATCATGAAATTGAACATCAACTAGTAAGTCCCAGTCTCTGACCCTATCCTGCTGTCCTTCTAGATCACTCCCTTGGCTACAACCATCTTTGACTCCATCAAAACATCAACCCATTTAATTCCACTCTCTTCTCATGTATTACCACTTCCAGTCTTGTGATTTTCTCCATCCTGACTACATGGTTCAAATTTGATGGTTAATCATCAGATTAATTCCTTGTGGACCCCCTTGACACCCTTGCTACTCTCTCATGTCAACAGACATTGCTCTGTAAATCTACAATGCTAGATGACATCAACTTTCTACCTATTGCCAAGTGGAACTGAAGAAAACAGTCAACTACTGTAAATGGTATTCCACTGAATTCATGATCACAAATCTGAAGTGCAGCCTTACTGGTGCCCAACGATAATTTTGTATTTCTTCTCCCTCATGACTTCTGTCTTCAGACTCCCATACCTCCTCTCCCGTCTTCATGGCTACTTCCACAGCTTCTCACTACCGTGTATACTCACCTACCAGCATCTATACCCATCTTCCCTGATTTCTGCCTGTTAGTGCAGGCGAATTATTCCTATTTCCCTTTAAAGCCAGTCTCTCCAGATAACCATATTCTTTGCCTGCCCAAGTATATAACTCCAGCAATTCTCCTCAACCTTGTTCTACATATCTATATTTTTCTCTCTACTGTATTTTTCTGATCAGCATACATATACGCTGCTATTTCTCCAACCCTAAGAAAGCAAAAACAGCAAACAAACAAAAACACTCTTGGCTCCTCTTGCCCGGACAGTCTCACACTCCCTTGCAGCAAAGGCTGTAGTGTTTTCTGTGTATCTGTAATTCTTCTCCTCCCATCTTCTCAAATTTAGAATTACTCCATTCTTGAAACCTCATTACTCAATCTAAAACCATTCCAATCAAGGTCATAACAACCTTATTATTAAATCCAATGGTAACTATGAAGTATCCTCTCATGCAACCTGTCAGCATCATTTGAAAGAGTTGATCGCTTCTCCCTACTTGAATCATTTTCTTTATTTGAATTCTATGACTCAATAATCTCTTATTTTACCTTCCATCTCATTGATTGCTCTTGTTCAGTCTCCTTTGTTGATCCCTCCTCTTGTTGCCATCCTCATTGTGGAATGCATCATAGTTCAGTGCTTGGTTTTCCTCTCTTCATCTTCTACATTCACATCATGCTGCTGACAATTTGTCTCATGGTTTAAATACTAGGAATCTACAAAGATTTAATTTATAGCCTATATCTCTCTCTTAAGTGTTAAGTTCTTATCCAAATACCTAACTGAATTCTCTTATTAGAAGTCTAACAGAAAAATTGAATTCTATCTTCTTCCAAAATCTAGTCCACATACCATTTTTCCCATCTAAGTTAAAGGCAACTCCATCATGTAAGCTGCTCAGGACAAAAACAAAATCTAGAGACATCTTTGATTCCTGTTTTTCTTATATCCCATTTTCAGTTCATCAGAAAATCCTACTGGTCTTGCATTCAAACTATATCCAGATTCTGGGCTGGAGTCATAGCTTAGTGTTAGAGCAGTGCCTAGCATGTCTGAGATACTGGGTTTAATCCTCAGTACCACATAAAAATAAATAAAGGTATTGTGTCCACCTACAACTAAAACTATATTTTTAAAAAAGACTATATCCAGATTCCATTCCATTCTTACTCTCTCCTCTTTTGCAACTTAGATGAATGCCACCATCAACTCTAATGTCAAGCTAACAATTTATTTTATTTTTTTAAAACAGCAGAATGCATTTCAATTCACAGTACACATATGGAGCACAATTTTTTATTTCTCTGTACACAAGGTTGAGTCACAACATTCATGTCTTCATACATGTACCTAGGGTAATGATGTCCATCTCATTCCACCATCTTTCCTACCCTCATGTCTCCTCCTTTCCTCTCCCTCCCCTTTGCCCTATCCAAAGTTCCTCCATTTCTCCCAAGCTCCCCACCTCCACCCTCACTATGTATCAGCATCCACTAATCAAAAAAAAATATTTGGCCTTTGATTTTTCCGGATTGGCTTACTTCGCTGAGCATGACATTCTCCAATTCCATCCGTTTACCTGCAAATGCCATGATTTTATTCTCTTTTAATGCCAAGTAATATTCCATCGTATGTACATACCACAGTTTCTTTATCCATTCATTACTGAAGGGCATCTAGGTTGGTTCTACAATTTAGCAACTAAGTGTACTGCTATAAACATTGAAGTGGCTACATTACTGTAGTATTCTGTTTTTAAATCTTTAGGGTATAGACCACACCAGTCAGAATGGCAGTCATCAAGAATACAAGCAACAATAAGTGTTGGTAAGGATGTGGGCAAAAAAGCACAGTCACACATTGTTGGTGGGACTGCAAATTGGTGCAACCAATCTGGAAAGCAGTATGGAGATTCCTAAGAAAACCTGGAATGGAACCACCATTTGACCCAACTATCCCACTCCTCAGTCTATATCTTAAATCTAACAATTTTAATAGGAGTAAAAAGGAATTAAAAATATGGTGCTAAAATGGGTTATATTCTACTTATGCCCATTTTCATCTATAAACACCAATTTGATATTTAAATAATTATATAATTTAAATCAAAATAAATGATCAATCTTTGAACATTTGATTCAACAGTTGTAGAATTAAAATGCTATTGCATAATATGTCTTCTTTACACAATTATTAAAAGAATTAAACGATTTTTGTATAGTGGCATAGGAAAGTATAAATTACCTTACCTATTATTTATTGGGCACTTACTAGATAGGATACTAAATGCTTTACATTTATATCATCAGAACAACCATTTGAATTAAGTGACAAATGAGGGAATGATACCCCAATACTGTAGTGTCTGGTCAAGAATGCATGGCTAGTAAGTGACAAGCCTCAGTCATCTCTTTCCAACCTGTATTTGTAACTATTTTGCTATAATACTTTTCCACGTTTGAGTTAAACTATGAGGTAAAGACATACTCTAAGAATATTTTCTGAACTTCAGGTGCCATGTAGCGTAAATGGTCAATTGCCCCTGGAAACCTGTTTTTCCAAATGTGTTTCAACTTTCATAAGCAAATTCAGATAGCTATGAAAACCTCAGCAAAAATATTTCCGGGCATAAATTTCATCTACTCCACAGATGAAGCACATAGCATACTCTTTTTCTCCTGCCACATCATTTTATCTGAATTTAATAATTATCTTGTTCATTGCTTAGCTTTTTGTCTACATGTCATCAGTCCAATGTAGTATTCTCCCTACACTGGGTAAATTTCCAGCCAACATATCTAAATGAATTGGTAGCTCCACCACTTACACATTACTGGGGAAGTCTCCAGGAGTTTTCTGGACTGCTAGCCCTCCAGGCCTGCTGCAGTCGCTTGCCTTTGGCTATTTCACCATCAATCTGGGGATTCCCTTTGTAGTGGGACTTGGTTCCTAGTTATCATGTTTCTTGCTTTACAACATCATTTTGGTGGCAAATAGCCCTACGAAACTTCTTTAAAAATGGTGTATGCAAATGAAAATATTGAGAATGTGGGCATCTGACAAGACACTTGACAAGAGATGAAGATAATATTTTTTTTAAATCTAGAAATGTATTACTTCTAACCAGACAGCTTACTTTCAGTTTTGCTAAGTTTAAAGATTTGTTGGCTTTTCTATCTAGTATTCTCAGCAGTTTAGTGGTTTGACTCTGTATGAGTGTGTGTGTGTGTGTGTGTGTGTGTGTGTGTGTGTGTGCACGCGCGCGCATTTTAATCACCCTTTAATCCACCTGTTTAGGAAGAGCAAGGCCACTTCTTGAAATTTTACCATGTTCTCAAGGATTATCATTCATTTGGCAGGGCTCCCAACTTGTAGCGCTTCTCCAAAATCCCCAAAATAACCAGGGTTGGCATCAGGAAGCTTTTTCAATGATAGCCATTCATTTATCTGAACTTATTCTGAAAGTACAGAACAAATGTGTGTGTGTGTGTGTGTGTGTGTGTGTGTGTGTGTGTGTCTTTATTTTTAATGTACTCTGGAGACTCTATAACAAGATATCACAAATCATGTGACATGTAAACAAGATCAAGATGCTGGCAAAGTCTGTCTTCTGAGAGCTCAGTACCCTTAGAAAGGAGGCAGAAAGTTCCTTGTCTTTCTCACTGTGTCCTTATATGGTAGAAGGTTCAGAGTTCTCTGGGGCCTTTTCTCTGAGGTACTAATCCCATTCATCAGAGTTTAACCCCTATGATTCAAAAACTCCACCTCCAGCACCATGGGTCAGGATTTCAACACATAAATTTTGGGTTCCTCAAAGGCATCCAGACCATAGTGGACACAATCTGATCTCTTTACAACCAGTAAATATATATTCTTCAAAATTTGTTTTATGCAATAGCATGGTTTAACAGGAATTTCTTATCTTTACAATTTAGTGGGAGGCCCGATATGTTCCCCCCAAAAGAGTTTAAAACGTTTTTGGCAATGTTTGTCTTTTAGAGTTGGCATTTGGCTTTGTTTAATCAGAGCTTAAAACTCACTCTTATTAGTTACTTTTTAAAAAAATTCTAAAGTCTGATTTTTTTGAGTTTACAATACAGTCTCAGTAACTGGAGTCAGTCATCACAGTACATATTAGATGTCTTGAATTTATTCCTCTTATAACTGAAAGCTTTTATCCTTTGACCAACATCTTTATCCCCTTCACCCAGAGCCTGGTAACCACCATTCTACTTTCTGTTTTGTGCGAGTTCAACTTTTTAAGATTTCCCATATATAAAATATGATATAAAATTGTCTTTCTCTGTCCAGGTTAATTTCACTTAGAATAATGCCCTCCACCTTATTGCAAATGGCAATATTTCCTCTTTTTTAAGATCAAATAATATTTTCCTGCATATGTACGTATCAGTCTCACATTTTCTTTATCCATTCATCCAATGAGCAAGTATGTTATTTCCATACCTTGGGCTCTTCTGAATAATGCTGCAATTAATAGAAAAGTGCAGAAATAGGTAAGAATCCAGATGCTTCTTCAAGGTCATGGTTTAATTTCCTTCAGACACATATTCCAAATACAGTAGCTTTACAAGCGTGGCACAAACATGGCAAGTGTTTTATAATGATATATAATGCTTTACTTTAATACACACACACACACACATACTTTTTTCCACATTTTTATTGGTACATTATAGTTGTACATAATGGTGGGATTTGTTGTTACATATTCATGTACGTACAATATTAACAATATAACTTGGCCATTATAACTCCTCAATATTTTTCTCTTCCTTCCCCTTCTCCTTCCCTTAGTCACTTTACTCTGTTCTTCTTGTCTGTCTTCTATCTTCTATTTTCATGAGATCCCCCACAATTTTCCATTTTCCTCTCTAGTTTCCACATATGAAAGAAAACATACAAATCTTGACCTAGTGAATTTGACTTATTTTGCTTAACATAATGTTTGTAAATTCTATTCATTTTACTGAAAGTGAAATAAGTTTATTTTTCTTCATGGCTGTGTAAAACTCCATTGTATACACACACACTTTTAACACATAACACACACACACGTATACACATTAAAAGTGTGTTTTTAAAGTAAAGTAGGAGGCATTACAATACCAGGCATTAAATTGTACTATAGAGCCATAGTAACACAATGGCATGGTACCGGCACCAAAACAGACACACAGACCAATAGTACAGAATAGAAGACACAGAGATAGGGTGGACCCACATAAATACAGTTATCTCATGCTCGACAAAGGCACCAAAACCATAACATTGGAGAAAACATAGCCTCTTCAACAAATGATGCTAGGAAAACTAGAAATCCATATGGAGCAAAATGAAATTAAACCCTAATCTCTCATCCTGCATAAAAAGTAATTCAAAGTGGATCACAGACTTAGGCACTAGAATAGAGACCCTGTGCCTAAGAGAAGAAAAAGTAGGCCCAAATTTCCACCATGTTGGCTTAGGAACTGACTTCTTGTTAGGAACTGACTTCTTTAACAAGATTCCTAAAGCACAAGAAGTAAAATCAAGGATCAACAAATGGGATGGAATCAAACTAAAAAGCTGCTTCACAGCAAAGGAAACAATCAATAACATGAAGAGAGAGCCTACAGATGGGAGAAAATCTTTATACACACATCTCAGATAGCACATTAATCTCTAAGAACCCAAAAACCTTAACACCAAAAAAACAAATAACTTAATTAATAAATGGGCTAAGGAACTGAACAGACATTTCACAGAAGAAACAAAATCAGTCAACACATATATGAAAAAAATGTTCAACATCTCTAGCAATTAGAGAAATGAAAATCAAAGATACACTAAGATTCCATCACTCTAATCAGAATGGCAATTATCAAGAATACAAGGAATAATAAGTGTTGGCAAGGATGTGGGGGAAAAGATACACTCGTACATTGTTGGTGGAACTGCAAGTTGGTGCCACCACTATGGAAAGCAGTATGGATATTCCTCAGAAAACTTGTAATGTAACCATATTTGACCCAGTTATCCCACTCCTAGGTTTATACCTTCAGGACTTCAAATCAGCATACTACAGTGAGGCAGCCACATCAATGTTTACAGCAGCTCAATTCACAATAGCTAAACTATGGAACTAACCTAGATGCCCTTCAACAGATGAATGAATAAGAAATCATGGTATAAATACACAATGGAATATTACTCAGCCTAAAAGAAGAATGAAATTATGGAATTTGCCAGTAAATGGATGGAACTGGAGAATATCATGCTAAGCAAAATAAGCCAGACCCAAAGAACCAAAGGCCAAATGTTTTCTCTGATATATAGATGCTTATACACAATAAGGTGGGGGGAAAGAATAGAGGTATTTTGGGATATACAGAGGAGAGTGAAGGGTTGGGAGGGGGTTTAGGAGTAGAAATGATAGTAGAATGAATTGGACATTATTACCCTATGTGCATATATGATTACAGGACCAGTGTAACTCTACATGATGTACAACCAGAAGAATGAAAAGTTATACTCCATCTATGTATGATGTGTCCAAATGCATTCTACTGTTATGTATAACTAATTGGAACAAATTTTAAAACTTGCCAAAAAAAAGTGTGCTTTAAAAGAATGCATATGATATATATATATATATATATATATATATATATAATTGGTAGTCCTTTAGCACACTAATTCTACCTCTTTCCTGTGTTCTTTAAGGTAGATAAATTTCACAACTTAATATCTCATGCAAGCCTATTTTGATGTGATTATTGATTCTTTTGCTGTCACCGTTACTTTTTTTAATTCTAATGATTATAACATTACTATGACACTTTGTATCAATTGCTCAACTGTATCATCTCTTTCAGACCTCACTGTTTTACTCTGATGAAATTGTTTATCCAATCACTAGTTTTCAGAATAGGAAACTAAGACATTGAGATTTTAAATTACTTGCCTATGGTTACCTGAGCAGTAGTGGTAAAACTGGGAATACATTTTAAATAGCACATTCTTCTCAGAATGATCTTACATTTAAACTGTAAATAATGTAATTCAAGTTTGTATACAGATAATGTAATATCACTTCCACCACAATTAGCAATTCTGTTTTCATTAGAAGACAAAGAGATACAGTCTTTTCCTTAAAACAGCACTTAAATTCACTTCTGTTTCTATGTCTTCATTTACATATAGTTTAAAGAAATATCATCATTAAGGCGGGACCTATATAGATATGGCATGAGGCACAGCATGAAATGAGCCCATCTTGGAGACTTAACAGAACAAGCTAAAGAGAGAAAGGAAGGCTGTACCTCTGTTGATTACAGATATGCAAAGTAAACATGAATGCTAAGGGAAAATGTGGCCTTAGTATCTTGGTGTCATTTCTTATATAAAATTCAAATATCTATAATTATTATTAGAACACAGACACACTCATTTGTGTATTTTCTGTGTCTACTTTTGCACTACAGCAGAAGAATTTAGTGTTTGCAACAGAGACCATGCAGACCACAAAGCCTGAAATCCTTATATTCTGAACTCTTACAGGAAATGTTTGCCAACCCACAATCTAGAACTTCCAAAGGGCCATAATAACACTTGGTTGTCATTTCAATATCCCCATAGCAGAGGCAGATTTAAGTGTCGTAGCCTTCCACAAAAAATGAGAATCATGTTTTCCTATTAAATTCATACATACTGGAGCTCCCAAACTTCCTTGAAGTTTCTTCTTCCTTAATTGGAAACCAGTATATTTTTTCAGCAATAATTTTAGGATAGCATAATTTCTTATGAAATTTCATAGGGAGAAATGAGTTGAGAATATCCCATCCTTTTCTTTGTACCCTTACTTTACAATGAATAAATTACTTGTCTTAGATTCGGCTACCCTCTTGTTGCTTCATTGGGTCTCAAGGTTCTGTGAACATGGTGGTCTAGATTTACAGAATCTAGGCAGATGGAATCTTTTGTTTCTTGAGTATCCATTATCAAAAAGTTTGTCTGTACACAGCCACAAAATGTTCCTTATCTTTCTGCAAGATCTGAAGTGCTGAGCAAGACCAATTCTTTATGGAAACTTTAACATCCTTAAAGATAGTTCCAAAAACAGAGAAAGTAGTAATGCAGGCATGTAGTTAACAATTTCATACATCTGTTTTTCTTCCTAACTTTTGCAGAAACTGCTACATTTGATTCATTTGTATCAACTGATGTAAATGTCCCTGCATCTTTTATTCCTTTAATTCTCACACTATGGATTAGATTTGTGGCTTACTGATTCTCAGCTTCATAGGAGAACCTGTGTTTTTCTAACGCATAGCCAATGACACACTGTGACAGTGAATGCACATTTCTCCAAAGGTAATTAGCCAGGGTAGCTACCTCAAAAACTACAGGGAGGACCAAAGAAAGGTGGCTCATCTTTCCACACTTCCATGCAGAGCCAGAGCAGTGCTCTATGCTGCAAACACACACACACACACACACACACACACACACACACACAAATTCATGAAATTTGTTAGAGCCTTGTATTAGTTTGGGAATATGTCTTGGTTTTGGGATGTGTCTTTGATTATTCTTCACATGTATGTGTCCATTCTTTCCAATCTTCTAAAATGATTCCTAGAAGCAAAAAATTTATCTTCGATTTCCTTTATATTTATTTTTGATTTTCTCTTCCCCTATTAGAGCATTGTACTAGCTAAATAATGCAAGGTATTTTTATTTTATTTCTTTAGGTTAGTAAAGAGCCAAGATCTATCTCTTGTCAAATATAATCATCCTCAATTTTATATATAATTTCCAACTATTGCTATAATAAAATATTTTTTGAGATTCAACCTTTCTTACAAAAATATATATTTACATATGCATACTATATGCCATTATTAGGCTGTCATTCTTGCTACGTGTTTATCCAAAAAGGCATTTAGATTGTATGTTGACTTATAGTTTTAATTAGTTAATATTAAGACTACAGGTTGTTGGAACATTCTCATGTATTTTGGGGTTTGTTTGTTTTTACCTTTCAGGTGTACAAGAATTCCCAGAAAATATAAAGTGCTGTAAGTGTTTAACAATTATTGAAGCCAGTGTCAATCCCATTTCTAAGTGAGTATAAATTATTTAATTTTATTTATATTTATGTTCCTGTTGGATGATAATGTACTAAGATCAATGAAATTTTTATAAAATTGAATCTTAAATGAGGCTTTGATATAACCTTTAATAGAACGATGGGAAACACATAACCAAAACAGAATAGTACTACAAAACATGATTTAAAACATTGCTGAATAGGAATGGGCAGGATATCATTGCTTTGAAGCAAACTGTGTCATCATTTTTCTGTAGCTCTCAGGCAATATTCCATGGATGATAGTCAAAACTAAGAAAACACTTATCAGTTCTTTTCATGGTGGGAAATTAGTATCAATGACTTTATGGAAATTCAAGAGAGTGCAAGACTTTAAGATATTGATAAATACATTAAGATATCTCTTTAGATCAAAAAATTATGTATGGCTGTACATTGGAAGTATTTGTACATGAGGGACTGCAAAATGGCAAAGAGATCATCTTATGAAGATAGCAGAATAGAAGATGTAAATGGTGAGGATGCTAAGATCAGAGAAGAAGGTATTTGTTATTCAAGATATACTAAAAAATTTTGTGGAAAAATAAAATTTCAAGATGACCATGATTTGAGGGTATGATGTAGTGACAGAGGACTGTGGGATACAGTAAAGAAATGATGGGAATGGCTTGGATGAGCCATGAGACTGAATGGAAAAACATGAAGTGGCAATAGAATCTAGAAGCTGATTCACAGATGTAGTACTATTTGGAATAGATTAAAACAAATCTGTGGTATTGGGATGCAGATAATAAGCTTTCAGAGAAAGAAATTATGTTAATTATACCAAGCTGACATTAGGATTTGAGCAAAATCTCTCAGCCCTTTGTCCTCTTGAAGTTGGGAATGCTGAGAAAAAGCACTGGAATGGCAGTTAATGAACAGAGTATTTTCTATAAGAAGACAAAGAAGTTAATCAAAGAGAAGCTGAAAAGACATTTAATACCAGCATAGTTGAAGAGAGGGACCCGTATTTTCCTATAGAGCATGGCATAAGGCTGTACATGAGACCAAGAATGAGGCAGAAGATTAGAAGGAGGTGTTTACAATGAGTGGTTTATGAAATAATTTGAGTCCGTTTGTAGAAACTGTGGAACATCAAACAATAAAACGTGTTTGAAGTTTCTCTGCCTCAAAAGTAGAATATGAAGAGAGAAAACAAAACAAAACAAAACAAACCCCAGAAAATCTTTTCCCAAAATTCTTTGAGCAAATACAATTTTTCCAACATTACCATAAAATTTTTTGTAGATGTTACTACAAACATGGCCTTGACTTGAGTCACATGATCCAGCAAAGATGATAAAATGTTCTGTTTTGGTTTGGTTTTTTCCTAATTTTTTAGTTCTGATAATTTAGGAATTATGATAGGTCTTTGGTGGTTGAAGCCAGGAGATAAATTACATCTTTATAAAGTCTAAAGTCAATAGTTGTATGGAATATGTTTCTGAATTACACTCATATGTTCAACTTTTAAAAGATGAAAGATATAACCTGTTTCATTTCAAAAAAGATGTTTAATACTGTAAACATTAATCAGTGTGGGAATTCATTTGGTGAAATCCTATTTAATAATGTTTTATAATCTGTACTCTGTTTTCCTAAGAGCTCTTTGCTAATTTCATAGTTATAACAATTTTTCTCTACACTTTCTTCTGAAACTTTTTATAGCTTAGGTTTTACATTTTATGTTTAAGCCTATGAGTTTAAAGTTCACTTTTGCATATGTGTAAGGTTTAAGGGCCATGGTTCACTTCTTTGCACATAGACATCTAGTTATTCCAGTATCATTTGTTGGAAAAATTATCCATTCTTTATAAAATTAGCCTGAGCATGTTTATTGAAAATCAGTTGATATATGTTTGGATCCATAGCTGGATTTTCTACTATGTTACATTAATCCATTTTTCTTGTTCTTATCCTACTTCCATGCTGTCTCAACTACTGTAGCTTTGTGGTAAATCCCAAAAATCAGAAAATAAGAATCCTTCCTTCATCTTTGTTCTTCTTCATCAGAATTGTTTGGACTACTTTATGATCATCTTTCTATATAAACTTTACACTCAGCTTGCCAATTTCTTCAATGATATAAAATCCTGCTGAAATTTTGATAGATATTGCCTTGAACCTATAGTTCAATTTGATTCACATTGATATCTTTAAAATATTAAGCATTATCTCTGAACATGGTATAACTCCATACTTTTTCAGATCTATTAAATTATTTTATCAATGCTTTATGTGTTTCAATATATAAATATTGCACATTTTATTCATTTTCCTGAGCATTTCATGTCATTTGTGCTATTATAGATGATTTTATTTATAATTCAAATTATTTATTACTGTAACATATACAGAATTGATTTATATATATTCATCTTATATACTTCAACTTTAATAAACTCACTTAGCAGATTTTTTCTGAAGATTTGAGGGAGATTTTCTATGTAAGCAATAATATCTATGAATAAAATAGTTTTATTTCATTATTTTTCATCTGTATGCCATTTATTTTTCTTGCCTTATTATTTTGGCTAGGTCCTCTTTTACACATTGAATACAAGAAGTGAAAACAGAAATCACTGTCTTGCTTTCAGTCTTAGTGAGATAGACTTTTGCTATTATGTGTATTATTACTTTTTGGCATTCACCAGTCTGTGATCATTACTGGGTTTTAAAGCCACTCCACATTGAAGAACACCATTCCAAGTACCAAACCCTGTGCCAGTTTCCGAGTACTAAGTAACAAATTACCACAAATTTAGCAGCTTTAAACAATACATACTTATTATTTCTCAATTTTATGTTCATTTTCTCATTGTTATAAGAGTTGGCAAGTTCATTTTCTCATTGTTATAAAAGCCCCAGCTTTTCCCCAGCTGTTAGCTAAAGACTACTCTTGGGACCTGAAGGCTCTGTATAGTCCCCTGCCACATAATCCTTCTCACAGGCAGCTCACAGCAGAGAAGTTAGCTTCTTTAAGGACAGGAGCTGAGTAAGAATGAGTGTTCTGGTAAGATGGAGTCTTCTAATGTAACATAGTTATGGAAGTATAGATTTTTCCACATTCTATTTATCAGTAGCAAATCATAGGTCCCCCCAACATTCAAATATGGATTATTCAAAAGCATGAACATCAGGAGGTGAGGATGAGCCACCAGAGAAAGTGTTCATCACATCTTTTATGTCTGTTTTGCTGACAGTGTTTATTGTCAACAGTTGTTGAATTTTGTCAGTCACCTTTTTAATATCTATTGACATGATCATATGATTTTTCTTCATTAGTCAGATCTATGATGACTGGAATTGATTTGTTTTTACATCAACCCACCTTTGCATTGCAGGAATAAACTCCACTTGGTCAAGAAGTATTATTTATTTTTATATATCAATTGCTGTAATATTTGTTGATGGTTTTACCATCTATATTCATGAGGCATATTCTTCTGAAGTTCCTTTTCTTCTAATTTCTTTGCCTGATTTTGCCTACCAGGGTAAAACTGACTTCATAAAATGAATTGGAAAATGTTCTGTTCTACTTTCCATAAGAAATTGTGTAGAATTCAATATTATTTTCTTACTAAATATTGGTAAGATTTTGTCAGTGCAGCCATTCAGGCCTGCAGTTTTCATTATAGGAATGTTTTTCATTGCAAATTGAATTTTCATAATAGCTTTACAGCACTTCAAACTACCTGTTTCTTCTTAAGTGACCTTTACTACTTTGTATTTTGGGAGAAACTGGACATTTCATTTAAGTTTTAAAAATTTATTGCTATATTATTTTTCATAAAATTTTTATTGGTCCTTTCATATATATATGAATTATCTAATGATTCACTTTCATTCCTGATAGTATGTCTTTTTTCAAATTTTGCTTGATCACCCTGACTAGAGATTTATCAATTGTACTGATCTTTTTTTTAAAAAAAAAGATTTGCTTCTGTTGATTTTTATGTATTGCTTTTCTGTTATTTCCTTTGCCCTAAGATATTTATGAAGTAGGACGTCATGAAAATCCTGGAATATAAAAACTGCAGGTCTGAGTGTAACTATTTCAGTTTTAATTTTAGATAAAACTTCTCAAATTATTGGAGAATATCATCACAAAAAACCTTAAATTAACTATTAAATGAGAAAAGCAAAGGCTGATATTTAATGAGAACCTACCATGGCTCATGTTTTTACATATGTTATTTCATTTTAATTTTTGTAACAGATACACTATATAAATATTAACTTTTTACTGAGAGAAATGCTATTATTTAAATTCCCAGGTTCTCCTCCATATATTTTAACATATCTGAACATTTTTTTTTTTGGTACTGGACATTGAACTCAGAGGTACTCAACCACTGAGCCACATCCCCAGCCCTATTTTGTGTTTTATGAAGAGACAGGGTCTCACTGAGTTGCTTAGCACCTCGCCGTTGCTGAGGCTGGCTTTGAACTCGCTATTCTCCTGTCTCAGCCTCCCTAAGTGCTGGGATTACAGGTTTGAGCCACCGCGCCTGGCTCATATCTGAACAATTTTATTTGGTATAAGTTTAAATGTGTACTTAGAAAATTTTGAAATATTCATAATGTTCAACAGTGGGGAAATTATTAATAAATCTTGGTACATCTTCTGGGTGAAAATGAAAGCTACATATAGGAGAGCATTGGTCTCTGCCCACATCTGCCCTCATTCACTCTTCTCGAGCAACTATAATACTAGCTCCTTCTTGGCTTTCAACAGCATCCTAGTTTGAATTATAAGTTACATAGTCACTGTTTATACAGTGAAATTAAAAGATGAATTATAAAGAGAAATAATGATACAAGTTTGCAGTAATGTTAAAACACATTAAGAAATTTGAAATACATGAAATGTAATCATAGTCATGAGAAGGTGGTGAGTGTGAGTACTACTTGGTTTTTCGAATGTTTTCTAATATAGTTCTATTCATTTTATACTTTTAAGCCTTAGAATGAAAATATTTAGATGTAAAATGCCTTTCTAGTTAGAGCAGAAACTTCTACATTGGTTTCTTAATCCCAACATATAAAAATTTTAATTTCATGTGGCTTAACTATTGTATTAGAGGTCAGACAGCTGAAATGTTTTCATTTAACTTCCAGAGAAAATGCAACAGGAAGATATAAATGTTGAAACAAGGATGTCTGAAGCCAATCTTAATGTGCTTATTCCAGTAATGAAAATAAGCATTTATAGAAGTATTTAAAATAGCTGGGCCAGGTGGCACTCACCTGTAATCCCAGCTACTCTACTCTGGAAGCTGAAGCAAGAGGATGGCAGGTTGGAGACCAGGCTGGACAACTCAGTGAACTGGGCAGGTAGCTCAGGGGTAGAGCATTTGCCTAACATGAACAAGGCTCTAGACTCCATTTCCAGTACCAATAAAAAGAAAAAAAAAATGGGGGAGGGGGACTATTTAAAAGAGTACTCTAATTAATATGAAAAGATCAGAATAAAAACAATGCTAAGGAAAGGTAGTATATTTCATGATTCTTCCTGTGGGACCGGTATACATTTAATTATTAGAGCAAATCTGAGGAATGGATATTATCATTTCACAAATAAAGACACCAAGCCTTACAAAGTTAAGTTATATGCAAAAGTCACATATATAATAATTGAAAGAACTGTAATTCAAACTAGGTCTTTGGGCATCAGTGCCCATGTGCTTAATTGCTAAACTGTATGGGTGTCTATTTCTATTGTTCTCTTTTCTTTGTTGTAGATTGAAAAAGTTGTTTTAAATTTAGGGAATTAATAAGAAGAAAATGTTTACTTAGTGGAGAAAATTATCAGTTTATAAAATACATTCTTTGGATTTTTTAACAAATCAGCCAAATGTTGAAAACCATCAAGTCATTTTAGGATAGTAAAATCATTTCATTATTGAGAGCTCCTTAGTAAGTATAAAATATTTGGTTTTATTTAATAGTCTGGAAGAGAATAAAGGGAACCATGCTGTCATCTTTAATAAGTGTACCTAGCTTGCTAGGAAATACTTTCTCCCTCATAATTCCTCAGACATTCCTCTGAAAAGGGGCTCCTGTCTCAATTAGAAACAGCAGAATTGCACTATAAAGTTAGTAAAGAAAGTTGAATATCTACTTAAGCAGACTTACTAACTCTATTTATCAATAATATCTAATCATTGCCTATTATTTTCCAAATACAACACTTGATGTTTAAGACATTCTTTATTCTCAAATAATGTACAATTTATTCTTCCTAGAAATGGGAAATTCTCAATACTAGCACAAATCATCATTGGTATAAGCTCTGTACTACATCTGTAAACAGAATTCTCCTATAAGAAAAAAAGCATTAATTTTGAATCTCAGCACAAATTAACCATCCAAATGAATTAAATTAAAAATCGAGATGCTACTAAATAAGGCAATGTGTGTGTGTATCCTTAAGTTTAAATTTTTAAAGAAGGCAAGCTCAATATAAAGTATCAGCACATATGTATTATAATCAGGCTGAAAAAACTATTTTACTTTGTATTCTTGTGTTTTATGTAGTTTATTTTTGGTAGTCTAATTTTGCAGTTTGAGCCTGCAGCATGTGGTCAATTTTTAAGCCCTAAAAGAAATGCCTTACATAAAAAGCCAGATTTTTCTGAGGCATAAGCATCGTCAGTGTAACAGCAATAAAGAAATAGATTTTGATCAAATAAATGATACAATACAATTTTGTGATATACAGAGAGAGTAGTGGACTGAGGAAAACCATATGGTTCTTACTGTACCTGTAACTACAAAGTTAGTATTTTAAAATCCTTTCTACTTATTAGTAGTGACACTTTTAAAGTCAATTATCAATTAATTTTTTTAACTTTCTACTTTTACATATATTGCATTGAACTTCTTTGAAAAGTCGTAAGTAAGTCCTTTCTGTGAATGACTCCAGGAACTAAGATAGCAAATGTCAATTAAATTCTATTAATTAAAATCTATTTTAGCTGTCCCAGCAACTCAGGACACTGAAGCAGGAAGATTAAGACTAGCCTCAGCTACTTAGCAAGGCTCTAAGCAACTTAATGATATTCTGTCTCACAATAAAAATAAAAAAGGCTAAGGATGTGGTTCAGTGATTAAGAACCCCTGGGTTCAATCCTTAGTACCAAAATTTTTTTAAAAACTGTTTAATATCTGTGCCATTATCATAAAAAATATCATACTATCAGAGCTCTGATGTATTACAACAAAGGAAAACACAGAGAAAAGTAATTATTTCCCACAGATTATTTTTAATTGCCACAGAATCTAATTCAAAACTTTTAGTTGAGAATTCAAGGTCCTCTAAATCTTATCCCCTATTGATGATCTTGAGTCTTAACCCCCTAATACTTTCATGTACAAAGTATTCAATTTCGAACTCATCTCTCTGTCACCCATCTCCAACATCTTCTTACCTCTACATTATAAAATCGTCCACTCTTCTTCTTCCTCCTGTTTCTTTCTCTTATGCTTTCATGAATCCTTTCTCTCTTAAGAGCAAATTTATGGAAACATTCAAATAAAACAACTCCAAAATACAAAACAGAATAAGATATTTGCAGCAAAAATAACCAATATAACATTGGTGTCCTGACAATGTTAATAACTGTTAAAAGAAAGTATAAGAATATTAGTTGTGTTTAATGTGGATTCCCTGAAGCAGATGCTTAGAAATGAATGCAGGCAGTATAAACAGGAGGCAGTACATTCAGGAGGTGACCCCTGGAAGTGCCTTTGAGGATGTCATCAGGCTGTTTACTACTGTAGGTCCCTGGGCCTTGATCTCTGGGAACAATGCAAACCTCACCATGGAGTTGTCAAACATAGTGAGTGAGGGAGCCCAGGTATTATTGCTGCTAGTCAGTAGCTAAGATCTGCTTCCGAAGAGTTTTGATTTTCTGGGATTGTGGCCAGCCATGTGAATGTGCAAAGCAGGTTCTAGCAGCTGAAGACCAGCAGGGAACAAGGGGCTAGCAGTCAGCAGTTATTCCAATTTGTGCCACAGTGAAAAGCCTGTGAGAGTGGGTGGAGCATCAGTAGAAAAATGGGTAAAACAAACATGTTTTTCACAGAAGAGCCAATATAAATTGCTAGTAAAATTATGAGACAAGATGTTAATTAATCAGGGAAATGGTTATTAATACTGTTTTACATTTACAAAATTGTCAAATCCAAGGTTAAGAAGGGCATGGGGAGAAGCTGTTGTACAATAATGGTTGCATTACAAATAGATGAAACTGTTTTGAATAAAATTTGGCTACATATAATGAATTTAAATATTTTCTATGACCCAGTAATGTCGCTCTTAAGGATGTAACTCTTCTAAAGGAATACTAGAATATATGTTTGAATATATGTTTCAAAGAAGTAGACGTAGTGTTCGTGATTGAAAAGCACTAATAGAAACAAGTGTAATGTTCATTAGAAGGAGAACAGTAAATAAATTGTGGCATATATGTAATGGCATACTATGCTATGAGGCCATTTACATTAAAATGGATGAATTTGAAAAAAATCAAATGCTGATATTTAATGTTGCCAGAAATGTACACAGTATGATTTGATTTATGTAATGTGAGGGGGGGAAGCATGCAAAACCACACAGTGTTTCTTTTTTACAGAATAAAATAGTTGTATAGTAAAGTTCTTTAAAAAGCAAAATAATTAAGATCCTTTAGGAATTTGTGGGGCAAATAAGATAAAATCGAGGAGTAGCACCCAGAGTGTTTTTCCCCCCACTTCTTTTATTGGTGCATTATAGTTGCACATACTGATGCGATTTGTTGTCACACATTAATACATGCACACAATATAACAATATAATTTGGACAATATCACCCCCAGAAGTCTGTCCCTCCTTCTGTACCTCCTATCTTTTGGTCCCTTTCCTCTACTGATCTCTTTTTGATTTTCATGAAATCCACCCCCATCTTTCTTTTCCTTTTCCTTTTTAGCTTCCACATATGAGAGACAACATACAACCCTTGACCTTCTGAGTTTGACTTATTTCATTTAACATGATGGTCTCTAGTTTCATCCATTTTCCTGCAAATGAAAAAATTATTGCTGAATGAAACTCCATTGTGTATATATACCACATTGTCTTTATCCATTCATCCACTGATGAATACCTAGGCTAGTTCCACAGTTTGGCTGTTTGAAATGTGTTGCTATAAACATGGGTGTGCATGTATCACTGTAGTATGATGACTTTAATTCTTCAGAATAAATACCAAGGAGTGGTTTAACTGGGTCATATGGTGGGTCCATGACTAGCCTTTTGAGGAGCCTCTATATTGGTCGCTATAGTGATTGTACTAAGTCCCATTTACAGTGTAAAAGTGTTCTTTTTTTCCATATCCTCTCCAACATTTATGATTATTTGTATTCTTGATGACTGGCATTCTGACTGGTGTGAGATGAAATCTCAGTGTAGTTTTGATTTGCATTTCCCTAATTACTAATGATGTTGAACATTTTTTCATAAGTTTGTTGGCTATTTTCATTTCTTCTTTTTGAGAAGTATCTGTTTAATTCATTTTCCCATTCACTAATTTGGTTTTTTGATTTGGGGGCATTAAGTTTTTTGAGTTCTTTTTGTATTTGGGTTATTAATCCTCTGTCAGAAGAGTAGTGAGCAAACCTTTGCTCCCATTCTGTAGGTTCTCTCTTCACATTCCTAATTGTTGCCTTTTCTGTACAGAAGGTTTTTAATTTGATGCTGTCCCATTTACTTACTCTTGGTATTATTTCCTGAACTTTGGGGGTCCTGTTGAGAAAGTGCCTGTGCCTTTGTGCTATAGTATTAAAACTCAGAGGGTTTCTATTTTTCATTCTGTTGTATACATACATATATTCTTTTATGTATAGAAAATATTTCATAGTAAAGATTGGGCAGAAGAAGAGAAATCATGAAATGAAACTCAGATATAATGTTCCAGGAGTACTAGGAGAATCAGGAAAACTGTTGTGCTGGAAGCAAAGAAGGCAAGAACGGTCAACAAGGGCAACAGTTACTAGGCAGTGTGGGGTACAGAATGAAATGAAGCTAATGGAATTGGGATTTGAGAGGTCTTAGAGCCTTTGATGAGGGCAAGTTTAGTAATAGAATTGGGGTACAGGCCAAGAAACAATGGTTTGAGGAACAGTGAAAAGCGATGAATATAAGTAGCTCTTTAAACAATTTTGGCAGAAAATCTAAGGAAGGAGATAGGTTATAATTTGAACAGAAAGTAAATTTGAATGCTATTTAGAACTATTTTAGGAAAGAATATAATCTGGTCTAGACTACAGATATGTATTAAAAATGCTTAAGTACAAATTTACATATAGGAAACAATTCGATATTGTTCCAAAGGAAAAAAATTCTTCTGGAGAATCTTTAATCTTTTTTAGTGAAGAATACCTAATATTTTAAATAATTATCTCATTTTATTTCTAAAATTTCAAAAACAAATATATTTTCTTAATTTCTAATGCCTCTTAAACCCTCTATGGTTTTTGTTTAATTGTATTTTCAATGTTTTTTTCTCATTTTTAACAAACACGAGTTAGATTAAATTGAATCATAATATGTAAGCCTGTTGGGCCTACATTAGAGAAATTATTAGTGAAGCAGTCAACATATTCCTTCTTTTTTCAGATTGGGTAGCTTTCTTCATTTTGGTAACAAGTTATAGACAAATTTTGATGATTAACTGAAATCATTAAATATATAGATATCCTTGCCTGACTATATACATGAATATTCTATTGAGAAAGTAATGTTAATCTTAAAATTAAAAATAAAACATGACATACAATTTGAGAGTTTCATAAAAAATGTCTTGACTGGTGTGCATAAAGTTAGGCCAGCTGTAAGAGCTGTCACTAACTTTAGCAGTGACATAAATCTCAGTATAGGAGAGCAGCATGGAGGTGGGTGAATGCCATTTATTTTAATAACAGGAAAAATTTTCAAGCTGTAACAACATGCTCAATAAATTCTTCCATTACTGTGATACCAAAGGAGAGTTGGAAAATGTATTACATGTCTATTTTTTCTTTTCAGAGATATATATTTTTGTTCTGTTTCTATAGCAACACTGATTCAGTGACTAAAACTTTAACTCCCTTCTAGACTCCCTGATGGCTTCACTCAGCTTCTAAACCTGACCCAGCTCTACCTGAATGACGCCTTTCTTGAGTTTCTTCCAGCTAATTTTGGAAGGTAAGAATAAGAAATATGAATTATGCAATTTTATTTCATATTCAGTAACTGCTTTATGAGCACCAGCAGATGAGGTTTCAAAAGTGATAGTTGTGATTAAAGATAGAGCTCATTATTATACAATAAATAAGACTTAATGAAACTTTCTGAAAAAATAAAATTAGGTTTTCACATAGCATTAGTAATCAAATAAATTCTAGATGAGTTAGGGAGTTAAAAATAAAGTCAAAAATTATCTGGAAAAACAATACAGATGAATATTTATGGTTCTTGGATTATGAAATACCTTTATAGGTCCAGAAGTAAAGGAAAATATCCTAAGTGGGATAGATAGATTTGACCACCCAATTACTTTTAAAATAAACCAGAAAGCCAAAATTTAAGGAAAACAATGAACTAGGAAAGTATTTTCATTACATATTATATATTATATATCATTATTAATATTATATATTAAAACAAATTATTTATTCCTTAATATAGTCTTACAAATGAATATGAAGAGAAAGAGCTTGAGGGAAAATAGATAATTGCCATGTGCAAGTAATTTATAATAAACATACAAATGACAAATGAACACGTGAAAAATGCTTATTTTCACAATTAATAAATATAATACAAAGTAAAATGACCATAAAGGGTCTTTGTGACCTAATATATTGCAAAATATGTTTCTGGAGTATGAGTACAGAGATAACCTCATGCTCTGCTCATGGAACTGGAGATTGTTGTAACTTCATGTAGGGCAGCATGCTTTAAAAACCTTGAAAATATTTACAATTGCCTTTGTAATTCATTACTAGAAGTCTCTTATACTATCACCAGATATAACACTAGGATTTATGGACAAGTATATTCATCATTATTGACAAAATGAGTACAGGGAGATTGCACATCTCTCTGAAATTGGCTAGATATATTATGGTTTATCCCTATGATGATACTATGTAGCAATTAGTAATCTTACTTTAGGCAAACATTTTTTTAAATTCCTACACTAAATCTAGGAGTGTGTTTTAACAAAAATATATAAACTAATTTGCTACTATGAATATGCATGAAATAAGGGGCTGGTTATTCTGAAGTGAAATGATGGGTAACTTTCATTTTCATTTACATATTTTAAAAAAAAATATTTTCCAGGTGCTCTGCAATGAATTTTTTCACATAAAGATACATCTTACGAGTCAAAACATTTTAATTTCATTGTCAATTGCATTTTTCTAAATGATTACCTTTGACTGAGTATAATTGAATGCCTATCTGTTGACAGAAGCTAGTTGTTGACATTAAGAACTCAGTGAAATGACGAAGTCACTCAACCTGCAGCAGCCTCCTTTCACAAACTGAGAGCACAGGAGCAATGATTCCCAGATTCCTTCATTTTTGTGAATCACAGTATTACAACAGCTGGGAGCACTATGTATTTGGGCAGGGTTTAAAACTCACAGGTTTTTTAGAAAGCATTTGCCTGGCTTCTAAGTGTGAATTGGAACTTCACCATCTAGCCACATAAACTAGAACTGCCCTTCTGGTACTGACCACAACACTACAATATGCTTTTAAAATACCAAATCATAAAATATTTAATTATCACCCTAAGATAATTTTTCTCTTGAATTGTGAGTTCTCTTTTGTCCTAAAGTGAGAACAAGATACAAGTGAACAGAAAACACAATACCAATACGAAAACTAGAATTAGGATTTAAGTTTTGTGGAAATAGTGTGTCAAAATATGCTATTTCGTTATTGTAATTTTAAAAGTTTTTAAAAATCATCTGAGTAGTTTAACAAAAGGAAGTTTAAGTTCCTTTCCAAAGCCTAAGATTCTGCACTCCTAAAATCCAAAATCAGTCTCATAACATCATCATACTAGTGTAATTGTCTAAAAGATTTGAGGCATATAAATGTGTAAGAAACATTTTTATTGATGATATATCCATTGTCTGATGAACTGAATTACTTTATTCCATGGTGAGATTGATTCGTGCAATTAAAATTAAATTAGAAACTTAACAAGAGGCAAGACAAAAAGGGAAAGTAAAAGAGACTTAGACAAATACCTAAAAGCATAATAAATGCAGGTTGTTATCTGTGAAATAATTCAAATAGTGAAATATTCCTAGAGTAGAAAAAATTCAGAGAATTCAATTAATATCTGTTTCAAAGTAACTTCATCTGAGTACCTTTTAAAGCTCAGTACGAACATGAATAGCAATAGTGTTTTCTGGACTGCAGACCTGAACTAGCAAAATGCATTCCTAATCACAGACATGAACAGGAGCTATGAACCTCTCAGCCACTTCACGTGATTTCTCCAACCCCAGCATTGTCATAGGATGGGTGAAAACGCAGGTTTTCAAATGAATACCCTTCTGGAAATGTTAAAATGTGTACCTTAGCATCAATAAAATATGGTATGCTATAGCATTTTCCCATCTTTCCATTGAGTAATTAAAGAAATTAGCAATCATTAATATTTATTAAAACTTCTACTAGGAATTATGCTTCACATGTATTGTATCATTTAATGTTTTAAGCCTCATGAATTTGATACTGTTATCACACACTTGTAGATGAAGAAACTAAAGTCAAAAGGCATTAATTAATTTGCAATGTCACAGAGGCATAATATGAAAGACTAGACATTGTTCAGATCTGCCTTACTGCAAAACCCAAGTTGGTTTTGGTTTTGTATTTGTTTATTATCTCTGAGCTGTTATTTGCTTTTCAAGTCCATTTATGGGCTCTTGAGGAAAAGTATTGATATATTCTAGTGAATACAGCACCAAATATTTAATATGTATTCCATAATCTGTTCAATGCATGAGATTAAATATAACAGTCAGTATGTTTTTATAAAACATTAGAAATTCAGAAGACTGGGATTCAAAGATACCTTTGAAATATCTTTACTTTTAGAGAAGTGGCTTGTCATTGACCAGTGTTAATGTGATCTTATTCATAATCAATTTACATGTCCCTTCAAAATCTGGAACCATAGTAAAAAATATTTCAGCATAGATATTTTGGAAAACTATAATGACAATTTATTTTTCCATTATAGTAACTTTTTATTCAGAATCAGTAAAAACATAAATTTTTTTGTATAGGCTTGTCAAATTGCGAATCTTGGAGTTAAGAGAAAATCACTTGAAAACTCTACCAAAGTAAGTTATTGTGTATTTTCTTAATTTTCAATTGTGATTTTAGGATAAGAAGGAAAAATAGCTACTTATTTTTATTTGGGTTGTTTTACAATTATTCTACAAATTATTCCTTGTCTTCTTTTTTCTTCCTTCCCTTGGTAAGAAGGAGGAAGTATGAATACTTACATTCTTCCTGTTAAAAAGTACAGTACTGCTGTACAAGATTCATATGAAATAAGAATATATAGTGTCTTATAAAAATGTTTCATTACAAGTAAAGATGAGAAGAGTCCATTTAAGGTTCTAATGGCCAAAAAAAAACTTGCCAAAAAATTATTGCACTAAAACTATGAAACTGTCATTTTTACATCTGAAAAATGACAATTTCACAAGATTTTAACTTAAAAGGATGCTTACTTCTGCAAGTTAATTTATGGGTTGTGATATTTTTCAATTTTTAAATCAAGATTATGCCAGAAATTTTTAGAAAAAAATATAGAAAATTTCTAAGAAATCCTAAAGTGTTTTAGCAAAAAAGAAAAAGTTATATATTCTTGAAAAATTTTACTAGTCTATTTAAAATCTGGCTCATATATACAGAATATTTTAAAGTAAAAACTAGCCTCCAATATCTAATGCAGTGTTTAATTTAATAAAATACTTTATTTCACCCTGCTTTCCTTTATTCATGTATAACAATAGAATTTTGTATTGTGTAGTCAATTATTTTTGAAAATCAAAAATTATTTATGATAAATCAACATGACTTATATGTTATGATTAAAATATATACTGTGTTGCTATTACCTTCTTTTATTATTACAGAAAAATCTTAAGAATAGTGATTAATTTGCATTTTAACAGGACTTAGACACATTCCTCTGCTGAACCAAAACTTAACCTTACTTTTTTTCCCTCAGTAAACTATACTGAATTTCATTGTTTTTTAAATCAACATGTCGATAACATACCTTCAAGTCAATGCATGATATCATTTATGAAAATTTAGTCCTTGCAAAACAGTGACTTAATTATGATAACTTTCAAAAATGATATGGAATCAATTTAAATGTATATGTAGAGGATGCATCTGTGCATTCCTCAATAAGGAGCAAGCACAGAAAGGAGGAAACTGCTCTATACTTCAACACCCTGCACTTTTGAGTAATACTTTTTTCTAAGGCAGAGCATCATGCCTGGGCCTAACTCAAGACACCTTGCACGAGTTGGAGGATACGTTAGTTTTGCATTGCTGTGACAAATGCCTGAGATAAAAAACCTAAAAGGAGAAAATTTAAAGTGGAAACATGGCTAAGTGGAAGCTAAACCAAAATGAAAAGAGCATTTGTTCCTTTCATCTAAATATATACATTTAGTTGAAGGAGAAAATACTGAGTATGGAAGAGAATCTGTACTGCTCTCAAGTAAAGGCCTTGATTTGAAATATAAAATAAACCTGACATAGATTGTCAGATATTTTCAATAAATATTTTTTAAAATATTCTTTCATTGGTCTTTGTATAAGATTATCTCCGGGTCAGCAATCTGAGAGAGGCTGGATTCAGGCAGTGCTGTCTCAGTCTCTCACAATCTTAACAGTTCAGCTGGGATTCTGTCATCTAACTTGCTTCTAATCTCAATCATTGTTTGGCAAATGTGTTTCTCACTTATCATAGGGTAGAGGCTTTAGTTCTTGGCTTTGCCCATGAACTTCTCTATAGGGCTACTCTCAGTTTAGGGTCTTGTTTCTGCAAGAGCAGATGACAACAGAGAAAGAATCTGAAGCAGAGTCTTGGTCCTTTTACAGCCTGATCTCAGAAGTGACACACCATGGCTTCTGCCTTATGTTGTTGGTCTAGAGATCAGATCTGGCACAGTGTGCAGAATTGCATGAATGTGAATTCCTGCAGGCAGGGGTTATTTGGGACCATTGTAGAGGTTCCTACCATTTCTAGTGCTTACGTCTCTGGTCTGGAAATTCAATTCGGTAGTACACAGGATATATCAGATACAGAAAGAGAGCTCACAAGTCAAGTTCATGGGGAATTTTCATCTTGGCATAGTATTTCCTCTTTTCCAGAGCTCTTCAGCTATGCTGGTGTTCTTCCTGAACAAAACGAGTTTTTTCTCATTATACAGCCTTTACCATGGTTGCTTCTCTCTCTAGAGTTCTCTGCATGGTAGGTCTTCCTCAGGGTTTATATTTTTCTTTAGAGGTTGCCTCCTCAGAGGCCTTCCCCAATCATGTCATATAAAATTATGTCCTCGGTCTGTATACCATTTCACTATTCCATTTGATTTTCCTCATAGTATTTATGATTCTCTGACTAATGCTGACTCTTTGTTTACCTGGAGATTACCTCCTCAGAAAAATATAAGCTCTATTAAGGAGAGATTATTTTCTGTGTTGTCACTGATTCTGCTGTGTCTGGGACATTGTAGGAACTCAGTAAACTCAGCAAAATGCCAATGTGTCGATTCACAATGAAAGTGGTCATTTGACCTGGACAGTTTGTGTCACTTGATTATTTTTCCCCTTGGAAAACTGTATGGGAAGCCAAATATATCAAATGAATCTTTGGTGCATATCAGGAAATAAGATAAAGACAAATGATTGGAGGTTCTCAATGGTTGCTTGCTGAGATTTGAATTTTAAACCTCTTTCTTCTCTGCGCCCCCCACCACCAAACTAGACAATAGTTAATTTATGATAAGGGAATAAAATAACTTCAAAATAATAAAAACAATATTAATAATATCAAACAAAATCTAAAAGCACTTTAACATATTTATTTGCTTATTTCTTAGAATGTGACACATTAAGCCAAGATAAGAATGAAAGAGTAAGAATGACTTTTAAAAATAAAATTTAGGAACAATTTCCACAAAAGTAACAAAATAGCACATAAATGGTTAGTAATGAGGGTAGATTTATCTTTAAAGTTATTATCTTGAAGTTAAAATAGGGCCTTATGTGTTAACAATTTATTAAGACTATAACTAACTTTGTTTCAACTTGCACTAACATGTATTATATAAATGCACATGTAAGAATTGTGGAAATACAAAGTAATAAAAGAAAGAGATACATAGATTAGGTTAATATTAATGTTCATATTTTCCCACCTCTGATGTACAAGGAGTAAAGTATATTTCAGTCTGTCACTATAAAACACTAAGAGGAATGTTTAAAATATGCTCCAGCAAGGTTTCTTGGGCTGTATCAGTAAACAGAGTAAAGCCTGATGAATATACCTAAAATGGAAAAAAATTCAGTGAATTTGATGGATAAGAAACATTTAGGTTTGTAGAAAAAGCAGTTCAAAGTGGAGAGAGAAGTCAGAGGCAGTGGCAACCTCTTTTGGGTCATAGACCATTATGAGAATCTAAAATAAAGCTATAGATTCTGGAAAAGTGTGTGTTAATTCTGAAATTCCATTCTATGTCCAATATTTTCATGGCCCGTTGTTAACTTTCACATTTATATTTTCACTTAGAAGTAAAATATTCGCATTTTTCTGTAAAAATTTTAATACCAGAACTATTACTAGTATAGTCACTCAAGAAGAGAAGATTTTGTTGAGCAAATTTTCCTTTGGGTTGTTAATAGGATTACATTTTATTATTATCTATAAAATCTTGAACTTTCCTTAGTAATAAATAATTTAAAGGAAAATTGAGGAAATTTTTTTGAGTTGTTAGTAGGACTATATTTTATTATCAATGAAGTTCTGAAGTTTCCTTAGTAAAAAATTACTATGGAATAATTTAAGGGACATTTTCCCAAGTACAAACATAAATGATAATTTGAAACTACTAAACTATGTATGCTATATAGCTAGTAAATGATGCATTTAGTATTTATGTGATTTCATTTCTTAGGCATCATTGCTTTTATTAAGTGATGTTCTCCTTGAAAATAGATTCAGAAACTTTGCAGTCTTCCCTCTTTGTGAATACCTAGGAATCCTTGGCCAGCTGACAGAACTTTGGTGGGTCTATCTTACTGTTAATTTCCTGATTTGGATGGTTGTATGTTGGATGCATAGGAAAATGTCTTTATTTTTAGGAAACACACACTGTTATCTGAGAATGATGTGGTACCAGCTTAGCAATTTATTCTCAAAGTCGTTCTGCGAAGAATAACTTCTATATTTCGAACTTTTGTGTAATTTTATTATTTTTAACATAAAAATTCTCTCTTCCTTTTTTAATCTATTTTATTATTAGTTATCATTATCAACAAAATGAAGAAAAGTTCAAAAATTGACATAGATCATTAACTGGACAGATATGACTAACTCATTTTCTGCTCTCACTTCAGTGTCCTATTAATGAATTTATCTGATTTGGCATTATAGTACTATTTCTAGTGATTTCAATGAAATACATGGATATTTACATGTATAAATACATGGATATAAATAAGGTTCCTTAGTGCTATTATGACAAAAATTCCATTGTCAGGCAAAACTTACTGAATGGCTTTTCCATGTTGCTATTCACTCTGATTTTGTAATTCTGTACTGTAACTGTAATGCATAATTGGATATATGTGTTTTTATAATTATATTACCTTGTGCTTTTACCAATGTATATCAATTTACAAGTCATGATATTTTTGCTGAACCCATGGCACTATCCCATTCTGGGTTGTGTTTATCAAACAGACAATACAACAATCTAGCTAATCAAGGGTGACCATATTAGTGCTCTCTGGGTTTATAAAGTTGTACACAGAATCAGTTATTCTCTCCATATCTTCTAATTTGATGCTTTATTTTCATTTCAAGGAAATGAGCAATATTATGACACCTAAATTTAAAACATTCTAAAAGTATAATGCATTATAACAATGTAATTATTAGAATCTCTTCTAAAATATCAAATTACACTTTCCATAGACTCACAAAAGGAAAGATTGTAAGCTCTCTGTCCTGTGAGCTAATTATAGTTCTTTTTAACCTTATGCTTTCATCACAAAATTGAGAACATTATGGTTAGCTAAGGTACAAGTCCAGTGAGGGGCTGAGGGTACAAAAGCTAAATAACACCATGATAACAAATCGCTCTTTTCAGAGTCTTTAATCAATAGTTTCTTTGATCCCTGATGATTACATTTACCAAAAGATGAAAACTGCTGCCTGGCACAATAGTGAGGTTGAAAGCTGTGGCTTCCGTTTCATGAGAGCTCAAGGCTTTGACTCTCACAGAACAATTAGCCTGTACTCTTGGTCCTTTCTCATCTGAGAAGGGCCATAATGTCCTTGAGCGTGTATATGATTTCCTGCCAAACCTGGATTTGTACTCAGGCCCTTGTGACTAACTTGTTGAGTTATTTACCTTCTCTGAAACTCAGTGATCTTATTTTAAGCTTACTGTGTGTCATTAAGTCTTTTAAGCTGGAAAATATAGTTTGGGTAATAGTGGATGAACATCTTGTTATTTACAGCCAGGAAACTTTCAAACAAAATTACTATATGCTGGCACTTAGAAAATTTGTGTGTGTTCAAAAAACTTGGCATGACATATATATTTTTATTTTACTTCTTAAAAGTCTCTTTATCATATGAGGGATGGTATTTTTAAGTTTTTTTCCTAATAAAAGTCCTAATAGCCTATGATATTAATAGCTTTCTTATATTTCTAGCAGTATTTAATGAGAAATCATGCAGGTAATTGTCTCTAATTCTCAATAAAATATATAAAGAGTTAACTATATTTAGTAATTAAATCTTAAAGATTTATTATTTTGTTTTATAATTGGTAATTCCTTTGAGTAAGTTGAACCTAGATAGTACAGGCATTGTAAAATTGAACAGCAACACTCAAGCAGCATTAAGAAGGGCGCATAACCGACATTTGTGTCTTTGTGTACTTTTACAAACTGATTCACTACATATTTGCACATTCAAACCACCTAAGGTGAATGACTGCCCACTTTTTAACCTCTGTTTAAACTTAACCACCTTTGCTAAAGGCTCGTTTTGAACATCATACCAATACTGACTTGTGTCTCATTGTCTCACACAAAGAACCTAGTTGACAGATCTACTCCTGCAGTCTCAGGCACTGCCTCTGTACTGGTGAACTGCCAACACATATCCAGCCTGAGCTTTTTACCCAATTCCACTTGCACGTTCCAATAGCCAAGTCTCAAATGAGATATTCATCACCCGTCAAAACCTAAATCTTCCTCGTCCCTCTTCTCTGCCCACCACTCCACAACAAAACAAAGATTCTTCCTACATATACCTCAATGACAGGACCATTAAGTTCATCATAGAAATGAGAGAAATCGATTCATTTTTCCTTTCCTACTACCTGCTAGTCCCTGGCCATTATCTTAAGTCACATCTGAGCACTCTTCCCTTCCCACTGGTATCACCCTACTTGAGTTTCCTAATAATACTTGCCTTGCCTCCAACAAGTCCCCCTCCCTCTGGTCTCTCATTAGAATCCATCCTCCTTTTTGCTGTCAGAGCTCTGTTACTAAAACATACCGTGAAACAGGTCAATTTAAAAGCTCACAATGTCTGCTCACAGTATTCAAAAAAACCGACACATCAAGACCCATCTTGGTTCAGAGTTACCATCTCTTGCTTCATTATCTCCCAGCATTTTCACCACCCCACAGGGTCTCTGCCATGTCCAGTACACAATGCAGCTTTGTATCTTTCTCAGCATCTTTCTTGGGAGCTTCCCCTTATTATCTGAAAAACCCTAAATCAGCCTATGATTTCCCATCACTTTTGTCATGAAATTAACCACAAATCCTGTATTTTGATTGGTAGCTTGAAAATTATGCTAGAGTTGTTTTTTTTTTTTCAAGGCAAAGTTTCCACAGAAATTTTCGTCTGATAATAGTTTTATTCAGAAATCTAATAAACTTAATTCTGTGAACTTTTTGTGGTCTTGAATATATTATCTAAGGCTCTGATTCCATCATCCAACTGCCAAGTAAGCAATTGCTGAAAAATGTACTCTCCCTTCCGAGTTAGAGTTTGAACTGGCACAGGCTCAGCAACAGTGGGCGCTCAACAGGTATCAGTGTATTGATTTTCACTTGGGCCCTTCTGCAATTAGATGCAGGGGGAAAAAAATAAATTTCAGCAAACATATGTTATTACAGCATTTTATGAGATTTCCCTGCCACCCATGCTTTTTTAGTTTTAAAAGGCTCTCTTCATGAATATACAATAAACAACTACCTATTATTGGTAGTTGTTGGTTCAATAAGAAATGCTGAAAGAAGTGAAATGTATCTAACTCTGCATAGATTTTCCACTTTTTCATTTCTCCATTTTCCTCTCTACTCAAGTCAGGGTTATTTCAGGTCTTTCAGTATGCAAAATACATCTTTAAAAAGCTTGATTTTCTGCTGAACAGATGCAAGGGGATTATTTCTAAATTGCTATAGTTCTTCACAGTTTCTGTGACATTTAAGATCCAATGCCTGAGCAATATTTAAAATAAAAATTCATGTAAGGTATTAATTTCATGATTTTAATATCTTTGGATGCATATTTTCTATTTCATTTTGGTAACATGAGGTTTTAGTTTATTCTTTCATGGATTTTCAGCACAATGATTTCTTACCTGCCAAATCACTTTTCTACTACATTTAGTTTTATATCATTTGTACTCAAAAGCACCCAGAACCTTCACCTAAATACGTAATTCTGTTACTTTCTCTTTAAATTTAAACTTAGTCATAACTTTAATAAGACATCTCTTCATATTTACTACATAATAGCAATTTTTCCTAGTTATAAAATAAATGCTCTATAATTTTATGAGCAAAATTGGAAATAAAATTAATCAGATTTAAAAGATATGACAGTTATCAAGCATTAGGTGTTTAATGTTCAATCTGAAATGATGGCATGGAATATATTATGTTATGTGAATTGGTTAAAAAGTAAGAATTGCATTCTCTATTAAGGAAATGTTCATGGAGATTTTAGATAAATGAATTTTGTGTTTTACTTACATTAAAATGTTATTAAGGGTATTTATTGACTCCTCTGGCTATAATGAAACATTTTTAAATTAAACATGTCCCTAAAAGCAAAAATTCCATTTTGCTTAAATGTTTCATGCAATTTCCAAAAGAAAACTGAATAGTATTTCTTGTATTACATATAATCATAAAAGGGCATCTCTTACATTATTACATTCATCTAAATGGATAAAGATTTTAAAATATACTTACACAACTTTATTTCATAAAATATCTGATACCTAAAAGCTCTATTTAAGAGAGAACATAAAATGAAAAATCTCTAACTTCCCATTGCTCATACAGTAACATCTAAAACTGTAAACCTGGCATTCAAGACACCTTATAATCTGACTCTCTACCTTCCCTCCTGCTATTTCCCACTGAATTTTCTAAAAATTATTTTTAGGTTTGTGCCTCTTTACATACACTAATAAGATCTTCCTTCATATAATGAACAGTTCAATTAAAAATAACCTTAATTGATCATGTGTGTTAGACACTATTCTAGGTGCTAAAGAAAATAGCAGTGGACAATAGAGATACACTCTCTATTCTTCAATGACTTCCAAATGTGATGGAAGGAGACAGACAATAAAACATAGATAAGTGAGTCATATAAGTAATTGCTATAAAGTAAACAGGATGATCTGCAGAGTTAGGGTTTTTGAGGGTTGGGGAGGAGATTTGTTTCTGATTTGAATAGGCTGGCCAGGGAAGACTTCTGTGAAGAGATGGAGCTTGAATTTAGACTTCAGTAATAATGATGAAGTTCTAGAGAAAGAACACAATCAACAACCAAAAAGAATTTCAGGGGTAAAGCACTTACGATGCTTTAGACAACACAAGCTTTATGTGTCTAAAGAAAAGCTAGAGTAGTTGGAATATAATGAGCATGGGATGAAAGAGTATGAGATGAGGTAGGAGAGGCAGGTGGGGCACAATTATGAAGTGCCTGGTGAGTCATGTCTACAAATGGGGATTACTTTCTGACTGCAATGGGAAGCCACCGAGACCTTCAGCAGGGAAGAACTATGATTTGATCTAAGCATTACAAAAATCAGGATAGCTGCTGTGGGGAGAAGGGGTCCTAGGTGAGCAAAATTGAAAGAGGGACACCAATTAGGAGATGATTGCAACTGAGGATTAAATGATGGTCACATTTTCTAGGGTTGTAGCTGTGGAGATGATGAGTTAGAAGATTTGAGAACCATTTTGGAATTGGAGCCTTGCCAATGGCCATCATTCTGATGGAAGAAAAGAAAAATAACAGGAATCAGGGAGCATTCCCAAATATTGAGTTTGACTAATTAGATGGATGATGACACAATTTCCTAATATAGAGAAAATTTGAAGAGGAGCAGATGGAGAGGAATCAGAAATTTGAGATGAGATTGGCAATGGAAAGTTTGAGACGCCTCTTAAACAATCAAGTGTAGGCAATTGAACACATAAATCATCTGCTCAGGAGGAAGGGAAAATGAATGCAAAATTCATCAGGGTATATATGATATTTAAAATTATGACACACACATTGAAGTTACCAAAGGAGGGAGTATAAATAGAGAAAAGATGAGGACCCAGAATTAAGACTGGACCACTTTAAAACTTGTAGTTTAAGCATAGGAGGAGTCTATAAAAGATCCTGAGAGTGAGCAATCAGAGACTTAAAAAAAACAAGTGAAGTAGTGCTACATAGGTCTAGAAAAAAATGCAAGAGAAAGGAGTCAATTGTACCAAATTTACTGAAACGTTAAGTAAGATGAGCAAAGAAAACTGAGCTTTGATGCTAGCAAGATATAGATCATCGATCAGAGCTTGATAAGAGCTATTTCAGTAGTGCATTATGTGCAATTTCCTCAAGTTTAGCTGCAGAATGCAATGGCAAAAAGGTGTCAGCAGCTGGACAGAGACATAGTGTTGTGGAAAGAATTTTTAAAGATGGATTATAGTAAAGCATACTTGGCATGCTAATGGGTATGATCCAGTAGAAAGAGGAATTAATGATTTAAGAGAGAAGG
>CM053400.1:52412793-52440099 GCA_028644305.1 Xerus rutilus
AAAGACATTGTCTTATATAAGATTCAATGTCCTAGAAGTCTTCTTATTTTTTCCTTATTACTCATTAAGGAAGTTCAGTATTCATTTAACTCAATTCCCCTTGGGATTGCAAAGGCTATTCATTGGATGAAATAATCTTAATTATAATATGGCAGGAAAAAATGAATGCTGGGTAACAGATAAGAATTTATAACTGAAAGTATTAATGACAGAAGATGTGCTTTGTCATTTATCAGAACATATTAGTTGGTGTTCTTATTAAATAAGTGTTGCCATAAAATAAAAACTGAGTGAAACAAAATTAAAATTCATATGTGGATCTTAGCATTCATAAGGATTTAAAATGAGATTGGCATTTTAAATCAGTGATAAAAGGTGAATTATTTAACAAATGTGTTTTGTACAATTGGTGATCCATTTAAATAAAATAGAATGAGATAGGCTTATGCCATATACAAAAGCAGCTTATGCCATATACAAAAGCAACTATCAAGTGTATTAGTTAACTTATAACTAGATTTCCTGTAGGTTGTTTGGAGCAACTAAGAGGAAAAAGACTTAGAAAAATGCATTAGTAGAAGGAAGGCTGTGTGAATAATGGTACAGAGACAGTTTTTAAGAAAACTATTAAAATGATCATTTCTTCAAGTCACTTTCAAAGGAGAGAAGACAGGCTCAAAAATTGTGTCTATTATAGTTTATTTTTGTAAAACAAATAATTCCACAACTCCCTGTATTTGTGTGTATTTGTATGTGATTATAAAAGTACATTATGTACTGAGTGGGTTTGGGAATCACATGGGGCTGAGGTCAGGGAGACAAACATTGAAGGATTAGAGGGAAAGGAGAAAGAGACACACAAAAGTACCTAAGATTTTTAAAAATTATAACAATACTACAAAGGTATATATGACAAGTCGCATTTATAAATTTATAAAAGCTATATGTTAATGTTATATATACACAGTTTTTAAATAGAAAAGTTAAAAAGAACTTCATTTAATTACTTCAATTGCTGTCAGCAATTTATGAATTTTTGCATTATAATCCACTGTAGAAGACCCATCTTCAATAGTGTTGACATTTTTCTGGATAATATTCATAGATAATGCTCTTTAGGCAAATTCAATAAGTGGCATTCTAAATGTTTACTGGGCACAACTTACTATGACCTTGTGTCAACATATCGATTTAGAAAATTGAAAGTGTCAGTAAACATCTGTTCGTGGTAACTGAAGAATTGCAGAAACTTTTTAATGGACTTTGACTCCTAAAATGTAACAGATTCAATCTATAGTTTGAATTCCGCTGGACATGACAAGCAATTCAACATGTCCAATTTATGGAGAACTGTGAGTGGAAATCAGATGAAAAGGAAGGAACACAGCAAATGGTTCTGATAAAAGTTGAGTAGAATATATCCAAAGAGAACATTAAGACCAAAGATACCTGCTAGGGGATGAAATGTTAAGCTGGTGCCATAGAACTAAAGGAGCAGGCTGGATACAGCTGTCAATGGAAACTTCTAGCAAATATAGCTATGACAGAAGAGGCTGATGGAGAGGCTAAATTCTAGACCAGAGGCCCTTGGCTTTATGTGTGTGGAACTGAAAATCACAGATGCTCTTGTAGCCAAAGACAAGTACATACGTCATATCTACCCTTGATAAAATCGTTTGCTACAGTCTACCTTTCTGGTATTTTTTGAAAGTGTTCTGACAAGCATGGCAGTTTTATTAGGTCAAATTCCTTGTAGGTGAGCCTTCTCTGGTGAAGTAATATTACACTGTGAAGTCACAGCAGCTGTGTATGTCCATGGCAGGGCAATCTTTGGTATGTCTGTACACAAAGGACACTTTCTACTCTGATACTCATTATTCCGCATGATGCCTTTCAAATTAGCCACAAAAATACACTTAGTAAAGAAGTGTGACATAGGAACCAAAGTAGTACTGGAAAAAATATGTGACAAACTACACATCTCTGAACCAGACACTCAAGTCTAGTTTGGACAAGGAAAACTAATAGTATATTCTTATATGCAATGTGTAAGTCATTTAGCTAGAGAAAAGTAGTGGATGGGACACCAAAACAATCAAACTTCTTTCAACAAAAGTGAAATTATTAGCCAGGTATGGTGGCACACACCTATAATCCTAGTGGCTTATGAGGCTGAGGCAGGAGGATCTCAAGCTTAAAGCCAGCCTAAGCATCTTAGTGAGGCCCTAAGCAACTTGGTGAGACCTTGTATCTAAATAAAATTCAAAAATGGGCTGGGAATGTTGCTCAGTGGTTAGATAACTCCTGAGTTCAATCCCAGGTAACAAGAAAAAAAAGGTGAAATTATTATTCAAGAAAATCAGAAAGTTATCAGTATTTGTACAGATAATTATACTTGAGGGGTATAGTAGAAGAATCCAGATTACCTGATTTCTGCCTGGAAATAATTAGAACTGCTACAGCCTGCTGATAGATAAATAATAGTCATGTCACCTTTAACTATTGATAAATAATAATTATGTCCAAATTAGCAGAAAATCAGAATCATAAGAACAGCATCTACCTGCCCTGAATAGCAGCAGATGTTTGGAAGATTTAGCAAATGCCAACTGAAGATATTGACAGTTGAAAAGTTTTACCTAGTGAATAGTGTTGTAACAGTCCTTTAGAGTTGTGGTCCAGACCTTATCTGTTCTTAGAAAGAGTCTATCTCTGAGGTGAAGTATGTATCATCTGTGCATTTCAATGCACCACAGGTACCTTAAAGTCAACAGTTCCAGTGTTGAACTCATCGTTTACATCGCTATCTGTACTTTTTCCAGTTTTCCCAAGCTCAGCTAATACAAACAACATTTTCTAGATCCTGTGAATCATCTTAGGCCTATTTCTTACTCCCACATGCAATCAGTCAACAAGTTCTGTCAAATCTGTCTAATTCGCTTATTCATTTCCTTCTGTCTGGAACTCTCTGCCCATGAAGGCTGGCTCCTTTTTCTTATCATCCAAATCTCAAACCAAATGTCACTGCAAAAGGTCCCTGATGGTCCTCCAATTTAAGTAGCTAATCCTACTCCAGAAACATTCCAAAAACCCTATTTTAATGTCTGTGCAGCACCGATTACTATCACAAATTCTCTCATTTATTACCTGTCTCTCCCTTTTCTAAAATTTCTCTTTGAAAAAAAGAATCTTGCCCAGCTTGTTCATCACTATGTCCTCAATGCCTAATATACTGCCCAGTGCATAGCATTAATATGAATATACATTAATATGAATGTACCTTTTAGATTCATTGTTATAGCATTCACTCAACAAATGCTTATTAGGCACTTCTAATGATGTGCAAAAAGAAATCCTATCTTCATCCTCATTAAGCTGATATTTAATCAAAGAGACAGCCATTCATCTAATAATTACATAAGTAAATGTCAAATTACAACTATGAGTAATCTCTCTCGGATCTGTGTTTTCTTCTATCTCCATTACAATTACTTTAGTTCAGATTATTATTATCTCATTCCTCAGCTATTAAAATCACCTATTTCTCTGTCTCCACAATTGCCACCCTTATTTTGTTTTTCCAAAGATAAAATATAAATCCTATGTCACTTTCTACCATAAAGTCCTTAGTAATTTCAATAACACTCAAGAAAAAAAATCTCTATATAATGATAAAATCTCTACATAATAACATAATGGCTATTCATGACCTGCCTCTCATCTGCCTCTCCTTCCTATCCTTACCCGCTATACTGCAGTCATCTTAAATTATACTCTCAGGACTAGGCTTGTGTATGTATGGTTCCTTCTGCCTGCTACATCTTCCCCTGTTCTTTGATTAACTTAATTGCTTACCTCTTATGACTCAGAGGAGATAAGCTCCTGCAGAAAGCCTCCTGTGAGCCCAGACAGGTTCAGCCATCCTTCTTTTATATTCTTAGCCAAAAAAAAAAAAAAGAGCTATCTCGTTTGCTATATTTATTTACATGTTTGTTTCCTTTGCAGGCCTATGAGTTCCTTTATGAAAGAATATCTTTCACATTTCAATCTGTATTGACTAGAGCAGTAGCAAGTATGTGGGAAAAAAATGGAATGAGTTGGAGAGATGAATAAATGGATGAATTTTCCTGACAAAATTAAAATAAAGGTTTGCAATGGTATTCACCAACACAGTTTCAAACATATACTATTGAGAATGTGTGTAAAAAGCATATTGATGGGGCTGTGGTTGTAGCTCAGTAGTAGAGCACTTGCCTAGCATGTGTGAGGCCCTAGTTTCAATCCTCTGCACCACATAAAAATAAATAAAGGTATTATGTCCCTATACAACCAAAAACAAAAATACTGTTAAAGAACAAAAAGCCTATTGCAGTAGGCTAATGAAGCACATTTTGAATCTTCCCAACACTGTAGTTGTCAATGCTCAGAAATTTGATCAGTAAATGTATTGTTTGTCGATGTTCAGAAAAGAACATCAAATATCCATAGTCCTGTGTTTGAAGGGTCAAAAATGAAACAACGCAGCAATTACATCATCAGACCAAAAAACAATTTGAAATATTTCTACCACTGATGAAATGCTGCTTAACCCAAAAGATGTTCACATCCTTGGGGTCTTTAGTGAGAAACTGTAACTGAAGAAGAAAAAGTGTGGTTATGATTTTTTGTCACTGGATTCAAGAAATTAGATAGAGGTAATATCACATTGAGGATTAGAGAAACTTGAATATCTAATGTTGATAAATTAAATGTTGTACAGGCTGGGACTTACTTTGGTAACTAGGAATATATTGTATCCATCCTAGAAAAGTTGATTGTTATTTCTAAGGAAGCAGAATGTAAAGGCAGAAAAAATAAGTTGGCTCTTGAAAACTCTCAGCATCTCTTTCCAATCAGAAAGTTGTTTGCTGCCATTAGCCATCAGGGAAAAAAATGAATATATTATAAAAGTATTTTTAAAAAGGTGGCTATAGATACTTCATCTGAGCACCTCCTGGTAGAGGGAAACTACTTCCACCTTATTCTCCACAAACTACAAGAAACGCCTTCTGTCTAAAAGAGGTACCTGAGCACCAATGCAGGTACTTACAAATCAGCTAAGCTTCCTGATTGCAGCTTCAGCTGACCATCTGCATAATACATATTTAATATTCAGTAAGTATTCATTAAATATCTACTAGTTTCAGATACTAGGCAATACAAAACACAATTGTTGGGCCAAATAACTGAAGGCATTCAACAGAAAGGAAGGAAAGGAAACTTTTAGGAGTCGACACCTATAGGCATCAGATTGTTACAGCCAAGGAACTAAGGCCCTTAATAACAGTGGAGTAAGTGAACCACTGAAGAGAATTTCTTATATAGCAATGACAAAGCGAGACAGAGCAACTGAACAAAATACCAGCCACCTCACAAGTGAGTGGGCAATCAGCCTGTGACCAAAATGACTTCAGATTTACCAGCAGTAATGGGTGACTATAGAACTCCTAGATGTTACCAACAAATGGAAAAAAGCATTATATGATAGAAGAAAAGTTTGAAATGAAAGAACTGTGTCTGAAGGTACCCCATCTAATTTGCAATAGTGGATCAATTTGTATTTAGCAAGATGGCACATTCTCATGTAACAAAAGAAAGAAACTCAAGATGCATTCAACAAGATGTCTTAGCTTTAGGTGCATTATTATTTTTAATTCTAAAATTTTGGAATGGAATTTCCAAGAGGAAAAGTTATCTAATGACAAAGGTTGGTTGTGTTTGTTTAATTTTTAGTCACTAGGTCTGAAAAGAAGAAGAGAATAGATGGCAGGAGAAGAGAAAATGTGGAATCATCTCCCTGCTTTCTGTGATCCAAGGCTATGGGTTCTTTATGGGAGCTGTAGTTTTACAAGGAGACAGGACTGTTGTGCCAGAGATGAGAGAGCTAAAAGGTCTGCAAGTGGAACATAAAACTGGAGAATAAGTGAGAACCCCAAAATGGGTCACCCACCACAGTAGACTTAAATATAGAAAACCATATCCTTCTGCACTGCTAGAATGAAAATACAGAATTTTCAGAGTTTAGGGTCTGATAGCACTTAGACTAATACAGGGACCTTGTGATTCCAAAGGTTATATATCACTTTCTATTCACAAAGCTTCTTACTGTAATCATACCCTAAGAGAATACATGTATAATACGTGTCCCAGAAAACGAAAACATCAGAACATTCTTCAAAATCATAAAAATAACCAGGGCTCAAAATGGTATTGTTCAAAAAAATGTTTCTTTTCAATTAGTTTCAAAATTAATTTGTTAGCATGGAATACCAATTCTATATTAGTGTTCCTTTGGTAATTATTGCTTACTGTCAAGTCTCCATTAAGTTCCCATGTTTGAAATAATGAATACCTCCATTGAATAATGTGTACCTCCATTGATTACAGCTTGTGATTTCATGAGTTATTCTTAGAATAATGTGTTTAGCATTGTTTTTTGTTTTCCCAGCATTTCTTAATCAACTAAGCTTCAAAAAGTTTGTATATATTAAGTTCACAATAGGAACAGTATGTTACATTTTTTCAGACTCTTGGGGACACTGGTATAAACTAGATAGCGAAGATTTGAGTAAAGAACTTTACAAAAAAATATGTCTTTTAGTTTTGGTTAGGTTTTTATTCCAAGTCCCTTACACTTTAGTGTCCTTTCTCTTTTATTATTCTTCCTACCTTGAACATACAGTGAAAATTCTGCCAACATAGATGTTTAAGCACTTTATCATCTTTAGCTTTTATAGCTTGTTCTTCTAAGTTTTCACTCTGGGAATGGAATCAGACACATAGACACATAGTCACAATCACAATATGTTTCTCTGAGAAGAACTGATATAAAATCAGAAAAATCAAGCTGATTCCTTCAGAGGGTAACAAAAAGGACTGAATGACATCGTGCACAGGAAACACCTAGTACAGAGCCATGCCAAAGGATTCAAAGGATTTTTTTTCATTCTGTAGCTTTGAAGAATCCAAGAACATTAAGCTACAGAGTGCAAACAATCAGATAAAGTAATAATTCTGAAGCAAATCTGATAAAGATGGAATCTAGAAGTCTTAAGGACAGAGTGGTTTATAACTATTTCCATTGCCATGAAATTGTGAAAACCAATTTAAACCAATGGCAGTTGAGTGAAGGAGACACAGATACACTTAGGAGATAGAGTCGAACACTTCAGTGAATGACTGAATTGGAACTGGAAAAGAATGCAGAAAAAGGAAAGTCAAGGGTGACTCATAGATTACTGGGTTGGGAGACTTGGCACTTGGTGCTTGAGTGAATTAGTATGCTATAAACAGATACAGAGAAAGGTGTTAGAAAAGTGGGAAGGATGGGAAGATGCTTAGGATAAATAATGAGGTTAGATGCAAACCAGTTAAGTCTGAGTGAAATACCTTGATGAAAAGGTCCAAGAGATATCCAGGTCCAGAAACCGGAGAGAGGTCTAAAATTAGGTGCATCATTAAGCCCAGGGCAATCAATGACAAATTCTGAATTTCTAGTTATAAAAGAATGATTAGATTATTGAAGTAAGCCAACATGGTAGAATTTATTATGAATCCATTAAAATGATTTTTAGTAAAATGAAAATACTCAAAGAATCAAATCAAATAAAACAAACAATACAAAATTGCTTGCACAATAAAATCTCAATTGTGTAAATAAAATAGGCCTCAAAATCTGGGAAAAAAATTATTAAACTGTCAAACTGCTCATGTTAGAGTTTAAAGTTTATGATGATTTCCCTTTCTTTTTTTTTTTTGTCTTTATTTTACAAGCTTTCTATGTGCATTACTCAAAAAAAATCAGTTCAGTAAGGATGGTTCCCTAGAAATAAAATGATTTAAACTGAATGGAAAGAACTAGATAGAAGCCAGCAGGTGAGGACAGTGGTATCAGAGGCACACAGGAGAGGAATGTAGTGTGTGCAAGAAACTAAGTAGTTAAGGATTGTTGACATACATAGCATGAGACAGAGAATTGTCAGAGAGGAAGCTAGCTAGCAAGACACAGTTGCACTACAGAGGCCTATTGTATTAAGATTCTGTCCCTCATTCTCTGGGAAGCTAGTAAAGAAATACACAGTAAGTGCCATTTAACAAATTAATGGATAAAGAAAATGAAAAAAAAAATGTGATACACACACACACACACACACACACACACAAAAAATGGAGTATTACTCAGCCATAAAGAAGAATGCTTTAGGGTGTTTTCTGGTAAATGGATGGAACTGGAAACTATCATGCTAAGTGAAATAAGCCAATCACAAAAAACCCAAAGGTCGAATGTTTCCTCTGACATGCAGAAGCTAATCGAAAATAAGGCAGATTGGAGAAAGACAAAGAGAGAGGGAAAAAGGGGAGAGGAAATTTCATCAAAACAGAGGAAATATCACTAGCATAGACAAAGGAGATTAAAGGGGAGGATGGAGGGGCAGGAAAAGGAAAGAACAGTGGAATGAATCTGACTGAACTTTCAAATGCACATACATGGATATAGCACAGTGAATCCCAACATCAAGTATATCCACAAGACACTAATTTAAAAAGAAAACTACAAATTGCAGAAATATCAATAGAATAGAGGGAGGGGAGGAGGGGAAGAGAGTAAGTCCTGGGGACAGAATTAAAGCAAATTATATTCCATGCTTTTGTGATTATGTCAAAATGTATCCTAATGTTATACATAACTAAAAAGAATCACCAAAAATAAACACACAGGCAGTGTTTTCTTTTGTTAGAATTGCTGTAATGAAGTGCCATAAACTGGTTTCCTTAAACAATAGAACTTTATTTTCTTGTAATGCTGAAGTCTAGAAGTCCAAGATCAAGATACCAGCAGAGCTGGTTTCTTCGGAAGCCTTCTTCTTGGTTTGTAGGTGGCTGTCTTCTCCCTGTGTCTTTACATGGCCTTGCCTCTGTGCATCTATATTCTAATTTCCCATTTTGATAAGTATACGAGGTGTATTGCATTAAGGTCTGCCCTGGTGATCTTATTTCAAGATAATGACTTCTTTGAAAATGAAATATCCAAATACAGTCACATTTCAAGATGCTGGAGATTAAGGCTTCAACATATCTATTTTGAAGAAACACAACTCAGTTCACAACAGGGAATTACGTGGTTACATTTCCTTTGGTAATCCTATAGAGTATGGATTTGAGGAACAAGAGACAGATTAACAGGCTATTATAGTAATACAGGTAAAAATCAGGTTATTGTATAAAACAATGTTAACAGAAATGGAAAGAAAGGAACAAATTATTGACATATTTAGCAAATGAAATTGGCAAAAGCTTAAGGCTACTTAGATGTTAGAAAGGAAAGGGAGGAGTCTAAGTCTCCAGATTTCCAGTTTGGATGACACAGCGGGTGGTGATGCCATCAATGAATATTTTTTTAAAAATGTGAAATAAGGAGCTCGTTTGGAGGCAAAATGATGAATTCAATTTGGGGAAATCCAATTAAAGTTACATAGAATGCAGTTAGATATAGGAATCTGTACTTCAAAGACAGTTGATAGCCACGGAAGTTTAGATTCAGGCTTCATTGGTATATATGCCTTTTGAAACTCTAGGGGCAGATCCTCGTGTACTGAGGGATGAGAGTAAAGGACTTGGAAGAAAACACAATTTGAGACTGGGCAAAGAATGAACCCATGAAGGAGACAAGATTGTATGAAGCAAAGCAGGAGAGTAACTTGTTCAAGAATCTTCTAAGGAGAGTAAAGATGAAGGGAAAGATCAATAATGAAAGAGAGCCAAGAGATCACAAAGATAATGACCGAGAATTGTTAGTTGGATTTGGAATTTGAAAAAAAATTTAGACATTAATACTCATCAATACTTCCTTGAGCTTTTATGTGCTCAGCAATGCACAAAGTGTGTCATGTATTATATTTCATTGTGAGCATCAGTAAAATAGACTGAGGAAAGTCTCATTTTTTCATTTTGCCCATTAGGAAGACTATCGTTCAAGATAGTCAAATACCTGGCCCAAGGTCAGACAGAGAACATCAGGTATAGGAATCAGTACTAGAATTCTTTCTGTGTCACCAGAGCAGCTGAGATATGAGAGGGGATTGTTCATCAGAAAGCACTGGGCTGATGTGTGAATAGTTAGTAAGGAAGTAAGAGCGCCCTTTTCAGAAGAAGAGAAAGGAAGACAGAGATGAGCTCATCTAGTTCCCTTTCATTTCCCCATTGTTTTGTACATTGTCTGTACCCAGTAGATGTTAAAAAAAAGTTTAAGTTCAATGAATAAGAAATAAATCTTAACTTGTGCTCACTATCAGGTATGTATGTAAGAGGTGGAAGAGGAGGGAGCAGAGGTGTAGATTGCTCATAGTCCCAGAGTAAAGAGCCAGTAAAGAAGATAAAGCTGAAGGAAGAAGCTAGGTCCTTTCTAAAAGAGGTTGATAGAGCCTGGGATTTAGTGCACAAGTAGGAATTTACCTGAATAAAGGAAGAAACACTTCTTTGAGGTTGAAAAAAAAAGAATGAGGTATAGAAATGTGCAAGGACACATAGTAAGTTGCTCCATCACCCAATAAAACCTCCCATATTAAATTCCTTCATGAAGGAACATTTCACCATCCCCAGAAAGTTATTTACTTTAAAGTTTTATTAAATTTATACAAGAAATTCTCCATACCTAGATTTCCCTCTTTTCATTATATAGTAATTTCTTATAGAAAAATAAGTACTCAAATGACAGGTTACCTCGGAATTATTTCTTGAATTCACCAGGTTCTGTCACTCCTACCTGTTTACCTCTCTTAACTGTACTCACTCCCTGTTCTGAAGTGAATTGGATGTTATCAATAAACAACCTCCCATTTATTTATTAAACTCATTTGAAATTTTTTAGCACATCAGCAAAATATTTCAAAATGTTACAATATTTTAGAGCAAAGGCATTTCCAAAGTTTGTTACCTTGAACACAATTGTATTTGCTTAGTTCAGCTTTTTTATATCTAAAAAATTATGTAGTTTCTTTTCTTACTGGTTAGCTAAATATTACTCTGGCATTTGCATTTTGTAATAAAAGTATATTGTTAATTCATTGAGTGTCAATAATCTCATACTTCAAATGACAGAAAGGTTGGAAATTTTTATACAATATATTTAAAGAATAAGATGTTGCTTGCCTATGAAGATATACCTAATGATCACCTTGATGTTTAAAGAAAATGATTTTTACTTGTGCCCTACCTTCAAAGTCAGACTAGGCTATAATACTTTAAGCTTTCATCTGGTGTTGATTTTCTGCTGGTTCAATAGTGGGATGAGAATATTGACTGCTATATTACTGTTCTGTCAGATAATTTTGTTCTTGAATAATCTATATGACCTATGAGAAGGGCAAATGATAAGGCAGAGAAATGTGAGACAAAACACTAGAATGTTATTGTTTTGAGTTTGGCAGCTATCTAATTGAATATTTCAAAATTATCCAAAGAAAATGCATAAAATATGTAATTATGTGCAATTTGAGCTTGGGCTTGAGCAATGTAGCTTTAGTCTGTCTCACTTATAAAATGTAGTCAGGTTATTTAAAATATAAAAAGTTAATATTCTTAGTAATATTTTGTACATATTATTATTTTCCATAAGTCATCAAAATAAGAATGTGAACTTAATAAGCATACATTGAGAGAGTTAAAATAATCATGTGAAATAGTTATGTCACTTAAATGTCTTTTAAATGCTTATTTAATATTATGTCCAAAAATAAATAAATAAATAAAACTTCTATCAAAATCTAGGATACAAAATATCTTCACAAAGAATCTGTTTATGTATTGCCTCAATTAAACAATCAAATAGGTAATTTTGTTCAGTCTATATGCAATCCTAGTGTATTTATTGTATACATAGAGTTGTTCAACTTCTAGAGCATTGGCCAAGTTCTTATAATGTAATTATTTTCCATGTGGATTTGAGGACTATACTTCTTGCCTTCTAATGTGAAAATAGTTTAAGATTAATGTACACTAATCTCAGTTGTATGCAAAAATACTGTAATGAAATATTATATTTTCACTTTTTAATCAAAAATATGAAAGTTGTCTTAGATGGAACAAAGAGAAATTTCTAAAGCAACCAAGGTATTCAATCATCATTTACTATTATATACAGGCATAATTGCATTTATCTGGGTAATCATAATTTGCTTTGTGTTTTGGTATTTGAGCATATTCAATTTTTAAATTATTATTCATCAGTAAAATTGTGGCATGTAATTTGAATAAAATGTACATCAAAAATCGTGAACAAAACATGTATGTCATTCATTGAAATATGTGATTGGTGGCTTTTCTGGGGGGAAAATGGAGAGAAAATTAGAGATTAGAGGAATAACATGATTTATTGATTCAGAGTGGCTCCTGCTGAAAAATTATGTTCAATAAGAATCTGTCATAATTTGTGATCATTTGTCACTCTACAGTACATCAAATATAATGGATGCAGGTGCACAAGCAGTAAAAGTGAGTGTATGAAAATGTGAGTTTTTCTAAATGAAAAAATGGTTTCTAAACTGATTTGGTTCTAAATAACCATGGTATATTAATCGGAATTATCACTGTATTTCCAGGGATGGTAAATATGTTAGCAAAATATTTTCTTCTAATATATACATTTATTATTTGGTACTGAAACCTTTTTTTTTTTTTTTTTTTTTTTGGTACCAGGAATTGAAGCCAGGGACGCTTAACCACAGAACCACATACTTAACTCTTTTTATTTTTATTTATTTTTTTTTTATTTTGAGACAAGGTGTTACTAAGTGGCTTTGGGCCTTACTAAGTTGCTGAGGCCAACTTTAAACTTGCAATCCTCCTACCTCAGCCTCCTGAGCCACTAGGATTACAGGCATATACCACCACACCAGGCCTAAAAATTTTTAAAGATTAAATTATACACATTTTCATTAAAGCATGAAGAAGCCCAGCAAAAGTTACAGTTTAAATGTTCAATAGGAAATAAATGGGATATATATATATTTTTAAGAACCCAAAACATTTTTCCAGTCAAAATTCTTTTAAGGTGGTGAAATATACCCTTCTATATTACATCCACTTACATATATTTTCCTCACTGGTATTTTTCAGTGATGTTTTCTTACATGAGTTTTATTAAAACACTGTAAGAGATCAAACTCTTGATGGGAACATCATCGCGTTTTCTAAGAAAACTTTATAAAATAGGGGAAAAGCGTACATTTTGGGGCTTCCAGAGAGCTAAAGTTAACCATTGAAATCTATGGTAAAATATCAGTGGGTCAGGTCTATTCCACTCCTGCCATTAAACATTATACATCAATAATGCTTGTAATTGTAGAATAGAGTTCATTGAAATGAGTAGAAATCATTTTGGAAGTTTAAGCAAGTTATTTTCATGAGAATGGCTTATCACTTGATGAACATCAATGAAAGTTTTGCTTGTTCCTTTATGGAAGTACGCATGTTTTATTGTCATCTAGTCCAATTCTACTCTGAGTTTGATTTTCTGTTTCTATTTTAGCTCATATTTTTCCTAATCCTAGAGCTATACCACTTTACAAAATCTTGTTTAAAACCTGTTTGTATGGAATTACATTAAAGCCGAGTAAACTTTCTACCTCCCTATACTGTAAACCAATTGGTAATTATTTTAGTCACCTTCTGCGTTAGGAGTTCCATCTTTTGGGCATTGAAATTGATTTTTCTCATCTTAGCATCTGAAGATCCAGAGTGTGCCCCTTGCCCAATCGCCTGAGACTATACAGTGACACCTACAACAGAGGATGTGGAGGCAGCAGCTTTTCGGGCACCAGAAATGGCAGCATCAGGAGCATCAGCACGAATAGACTTTGTAGAGGTAGTTCTCCCAAACTACATGGTGAAACCAAACATTTTTGGGTGCCACCTGCTGGTGGGGCTGCCGTTTAACTACCTGGTGTATACAAAATGTTTGGTCTTTGTTAAAATTTAACAATGACATTCCTAACTAGAATAGAGAGATTTGACTTTTTTTTCCACGTGTATTCAGTTGCCATAACTTTCAATGAATATGAACTTTTGTCAGGCTCAGGAAAACATTAAGACTCATGTTTGTATCAAATTTATTTTACTATTTATTATGCAAAGTTGCTATTGCATATAATTTCGTATAAATGTTTTTAAACTAGATTAAAATAAGCCATCCTTATTCAGTAACGAAAGATAACTTCTCTAGTTCGTGAAATTCTTTAGAGACTGAATATGTTTGTCCAGTTTTTCTTCCTGAGGAAGTTCCATTGTGAACATATTCTGCAAAGTGAAAGATTGTTCCCAGGGCTGGGGCTGTAGCTCAGTGGTTGAGCGCTTGCCTAGCATGCGTGAGACACTGGGTTCGATCCTCAGCACCACATATAAATAATAAATGAATAAAATAGAGATTCTTTAAAAAAAAAAAGATTGTTCCCAGATGGCCCCAAGTCAAAATATGAAATGCTGGTGATTGATTTATTTTTATATAATCTTTCATCTTATATAATTTAATGTGAAATAGTTATTTTACCATTGTAAAAATATTTTTGTTAGTTAACCACATTGGCTTTATTTGTACAGTTGACTTACAGCATTTCAATTGCATGCAAAATGAGTCTGAAAAGATACTTTTGCAAAATGAATAACAATCAACATACTGGGTGCACTTACTTTGAACATTTTAAACATATGACTGATAAGCAGAATATATTTCTTGTAAAACATTAAACAGTTCAATAGGCAACATACAGAAGTTGTCACCTTGCCTAATGCAGTACAGCATTTCCATCCTTCACCCTGTCCTATTCTGGAATGATGCAAAATATTTTTCAAAATGATAATTTATTTGAAGATATTTCTTGATTAAATACAATTTGAAGAATTTTCTTATCAAACAAACAAATAGAATACATTGAGTATAATAACTTGTCCTGTATTTTTAAAATATTTAAAAATATATTTTATAATTATTTCTTTTACTTTCTAGGAAAAAATTAACTATGACATTTTATGGAAAACCTGTGCTAGGGAGCCAAAGTGTACTCTGCTGAGTATTTCTATTCTGTCTTATACATTTTAATTATGTGAAATATATAAAATATGAGATATGTCCTAGAATGCATAATAGCACTTCATATGAAACACATGTGCATATGGAAGTCCATGTTGATTTTCTGTTAAAACTGTGTAGATGCTGATTTTTTCCAGGACTACTTGTGAAGATCTGTGTAAAAATGTATAAATCTACTTAATTGTGTTTGTATAAGACTGTTTTTAGCCATGTTTAACATATGCTAACTTCTGTCATTTTCACATATAATGCATATATCTCTAAGAAACAGTATTCTGAAAGTATACTGCTATTTCAAGAACACAAAACATGTCTCTGATATGCCTTTAAATAAAATTTATCATAGTGAAGTTTTATAGTGTGTTCTTAGGAAATCTGTGTCCCTCAAATACCATCAATATATAACGTTCAAAAATTTAGTTTGCATGGTATTAAAACATTTGGACTGAAAGTAGCTTTAAAGATTACAGAAATATTGCTGTTCTACCTCTATGATGTTCCAAGTAAGAAACTGAACTTTCCATTGTTAAAATTTTGAAATCTTATAAAGTTGCAATTAAAGTTTGCAGTAATGTGTAGACTGTTGGATAATTATTTTGCTGGCATGACCTCAGTGCAGTAAGCCACATTGTCTTCCTGGTCTTATGAGAATGTATGATAATCAAAAGTTCGAAAGTGCATATGTATAGGATAAAGAAAACTTTTCTTAATGAAAAGAAATTAACAAGTAATGTGAATAATGGTTGTCAAAGCTGAAGTGGTTTAAAACTGCATCCACGGAAGTGATTATACAAAGAAGTTGTTAAATTAAATATCACCAAACATAATGCTTGATTCATATTTGCCTATTGTTCATGCTATGTCACTGTTAATGTTTCAACAAGCATAAATGATTTTAAATTTGTTTCTTTACTTCAATCTAATCTTTCATTCTTTGAGAAGCTTCACATACTAACAACAAATTATTGAATGTATTTATTTTATAAAGTTACATATTTAACTTCTAGATTTATTTTTAATCAACTAGATAAAATGGTAAGAGGATGAAATGCACTTATGTGCATTGATTGTTATTGAAATAGTAATTTTTTACTGAAATAGCTTTTAGAAATATGTTTTGTTAATTCATGAGTATTGGGATATCCATATTAAACCAGAATTTGGCTAACCATACTTAATAAGGAAAAATAACAACAAAAAATACCCCTTAAGAGAAAGGCAATAAAATATGTGATTGCCTATTCTCTAGAATTCCAAGTACAAAAAAGCCCTTTCCCCTCTCATAAAATCAGACCAATTCCAGGCACTTGGGATGTAATGTGAACAACACATGGAATTGCCCTTAACACCTTTTTAACATGTTGTGAACATAAGTTCATTTTTATGTCTCTTAGGAGTGCCTCAGAGAATAGAAGACAGACTCCCTTGTTTTTCAACAGTCACGGTTCCTAGAAGGTTGTTAAGAATTTCTTACATATGGAGCTGGAGTTCTGGCTCAGTGGTAGAGCTTTTGCCTAGCACATGTGAGGCACTGGGTTCAATCCTTAGCGACACATAAAAAAGTAATAATAACAGTAATAAACAAATAAAATAAAGTTATTAAAAGTTTTTTAAAAAATAATTTCTTACATATATTCCCCATCCATATATTTTTGTTCATATAAAACGTTCCCTGTTAAGGTGTCGGCCACTTTACATTTATTTTAAATCAAGTCAACTCTTTGTTGCAGCAAAACTATCAAATATAAATTTTGCCTTCAAAGTTATGATTATTCTTCAGAATTTTTAGTAAAAAAAAAAAGAATGAAAAGAAGCCATATTCAGTATAGCATTGTCTATTTTATTTTATATCACTTGTTTCTGCCACTAGCAATCAATACAAGTTGGATAAAGACTGATATTTTATTGGCATAAAAATGAAATAATATTAGTAGGGCAAAGTGGTGGCCTCTGAATGTTTAGTTTAGTACAATAAAAATAAAAGGTTTGAAACAGAAGGGATTGGAACAGCTTAAGGGTATGAAAACTACATAGGTCCTCAAGTTCTCATTGAGATAAAAATCTTCTATAAAACCAGTAATCCCACACATGTCATTTACTTTGATTTCAGCTGCATTTAACACAACTGTGTGTGGACACAACATCTGAAGTTCAAATTTCTACTTCTTCTGCTCAGGCAAATTTTGGAGAAAATGCAAACATTTCATTCAAACCAGTTGAATAAACTCTTCTTTAGGCCTGACCATATGTTAAACAGTATGATTAATCCTGGAGACATCGAGTACAAGGAGCTTCTGCTATTTCGGCAGCTCAGAGTCTGATGAGGAATATAGACAAGTGAATCAGTATAGGCTGGATAGCCCAGTGCACAGGATTATAGAAATATCACAGATGCACAGAAATAGCACAGAGAAGTACTTAGTCCTCAGGTAGGACCATAAAGCCCAGATCAGAACTGACAAAAGAGGCAAAATCTAGAGTCTTTCAAACAATAAATTGGAATTTAAAAATTGTGCAGGAGAACAAGTGTTGTCATAGAGGTGTCTCAAGGGTGAAATAGTAAGCATGAGGAGGGGAGCCACAACAGAGAGGAGAGATCAATAGGGGCTCAAATGCATGGATGGACTTCATTTTGTGGGTAGTAGTGCAGTTTTAATGAAAGGGTTTTCAGAGAAGAACAAGTCAGATTTGTGAGTGATGGGATAAAAATTGCTGAGAATTCACAGGAACCCTCTGTGCTAAGAAAGCAAAGAAAAAAAGCCCTCTTTCAATGCCTTCTGTTTAAAAAAAAAAGATTTATTGAAATATAAAGCATATCACCTAAAACATACCCATTTTAGTTGTATAATTCAATGTTTTTTGGTAAATTTATAGTTTGCAGTTATCATCACAATCCAATTTTGGACATTTTCATTACCTCCTTCCAAATCCCTCTCACTCATTCAGAGTCAATCTCCATGCCTATCATCTCTCCTAACCCAGCCCCAGGCAACCACTAATCTGCTTTCTGTCTCTTTAAATTTGTCTTTTCTGCACATTTTCATATAAATGGAATTGCATGTACTATTTGGTATCTGGCTTCTTTCACTTAGCATAATGTTGTGGAAGTTTCTGCCAGATTGTTATTAGATGAACAAAACAGAAATATTTCACTCCCAAAAGAGACTATGAACATGGAGAAAAGAAGATATGTGATAAGGATGTCATGTGAGCCTTCTAGAGAAGCAGAAGATACAAGGTATGGAGGGACCAAGACAGGAAAGATGGCAGTGAAAGAGAGTTGATTTGGCATGGAAAAACCAGCCCTGTGGGCTCCATGAGGAAACTGGAAATGAGAGAGCATGCCATATCAGGAGCACATACTGCAGATTCTAACCAGCACTGAGGATTTTTGGATTTTGGGAATAGGAATGTTCAGCCAGTAGAAGACTTCTGAGTTTGAAACTGTTGGCATCATCATGTAACATATATATATGTTATATGTTATATATATGTTACATGATATATATATATGTTATATATATATGTTACATGATGATGCCAACAGTTTCAAACTCAGAAATATATATATACACACACATACACATATATATATATACACACACACACACATACACACACACACACATATATATGTGTGTGTGTGTATATATATATATATATATAATTCCATTTGAATTACTATGACACCAAAAACTTTGGCAAAAAAAGCAAAAATAGGGCTGGAGTTATAGCTCAGTTGGTAGAAAGCTTGCCCCACATGCAAAAGGCCCTGGGTTCAATTCCTAGCACTCCCCTTCCCAAGAAAAAAGAAGCAGACCCTTGCCATGGTATCTTTTTAGTAATATTATATCCAAAGTCCCATATTCATATGTAGTAGAGTGACTAGGGTTGGGGAACCAGAGAAGTCTTCATATTGGACCTTAGTCAAACTCATAAAGGGAAGTAGATTTATGGTCAATTACAAACAGATATTAATGCAAGGTGCTTTGTTTTGGCTTCACGATTTGTTATTAGTTACATTTGAACAGGACTATGTCTACTGTCTAGGAAATCCTTTCCAAATAAAATCATAAAACTGCAGAATGAGCACTGATTTAAGGAATAAGCTGGAAGAAGTTTGATTTTTACCAACCTTTCCCTGATGATATGATATGATATCCAAAATACATAGAGAATTTAAATAACTCAATAGCAAAATCAACCCAACATGAAGGACATGAAAGGACTTTATAGGCATTTTTTCCAAGGAATACATGTGACTAGCCAATAGGTATATGAAAAGTTTTCAATACCACTAATCGTTAGGTGAATACAGATGAAAACCAATATGAGATAGCACCTCATACCTGTTAGGACAGCAGTTATACGAACAAAAATAGATACAAAGTATTGAGGAAGGTTTGGAGAAAATACAAATTTGTGGCACTATAAATGGGTAAAACCATTATGGAAAATAGTATGGAGACTCCTCGAAACATTAATAATAGAACTACTATTGATCCAGCAGTTCCTCTTCTGGATATATACAGTAGCCAAGATATAAAATCAAACTTGTAGTCAATTGATAAATGAATAAAGAAATCGTGATATGTATATATACATACACACACACATATACCTACACAAATATATGCACCTATACATACATATATCTCACTTATGTGTAATGAAATAATATTTGACCTTAAGCAGATCCAGCGATTTGTGACAGCTTGAAATACATGGATTATATTTTGCTAAATGAATTAAGACAGTCACAAAAAGAAAAATACTGCATGATCTCACTTATATGTGGAATCAAAAAAAGGTCAAATATATAGAAACAGAGTAACATGGTGGTTAGCAGAGGCTAGAGGATGGAGGGCATGGAGTGATATAGGTAAGAATGTACAAACTTGTGTTTATAAGATGGATAATTGCCATAGACCTGAAGTACAAGATAGTGATTGTATTAACAATGTATAGTATTCTAAAATATGCCAAGAAAGCCAACCTTAATTATTACACCATTGGAATAAAAGAAAGTAGCTATATGAGGTGATGGATATGTTAATTAGCTTCAGTATGGTAATCTGTTCACAATGTGTGCATGTATCAAAACACCAAGTTGTACATATTAAATATATATAACTTTTTCTTGTCAATTATACCTCAATAAAGTTGAAAATTTTTTAAATGTAAAAGTAAAGTAAAAGGGTGCTTCAGTAACAAGGACATTCAAGACAATAGTTTAAATAAATGACAGAATATAAATGTTGGTGAAACATCTCACAAATGAAGCAAACCATGTGTTTAAGCTCTTGTGGTCCACACTTTTCAAATCCCTCTAGTACTGTGGTAGGCCTAAAGATACATGAAGTTGTATGCATTGCACCTTGAACTGGGCCCTGACCTCTAACCAAACCAAAACAAAACTTATTTAGACTTTAAATAATCTCATTATTTAAAACTGAAGGGAACTAATATTTACTTGATGGATATGTCAGGCTTTTTAACCACATACATTATTTCATAAAAACCTTGTAGCAATTTTATAAAGTCTGTATTGTCACATTTGAGAAAAACTGAGTGTCAGAAAAATTAAGTGATTTACCCAAGATCACTCTGATAGAAAGTAGCAGAAACTGGACTCAATTCACTCTCCTCTCCAATACTCTATAATGTATCAATTCAATTGCTTTTTCTATCGATTATAGTTTTACCTAATTTCCATTTAAGAAATTTCTAATTATTTATGGTATTGCTCATTTGATTTACCTTGAAGTCATTTGATTAGAAATCAGACTGTATTAATTATTCTCAAAGATCATAGATATTTATCACTCATGACAAGATTCACTTATTCTCTTGAGTTGTTTTTAATATTTAAAAATAAAGTAGTGAAGATCAAAAGGGAGCAAACTATGTTAAGTTCATTTATAGATATATCAAAAATGAACCCCACTGTTACATATAACTATAGGGCCCTAATAAATATTTATAAAATAAATCACAGTACATATTGGGTTCTGTAATCACAGATTAACCAGTCAGTCTTCATAATGAAAATTGAGGAGAGGATCAAGGAGTTTCATAATTATGAGTGTCAGTTATTTGTAATAATATAATGCTGCCTTGATTTATGATTCAGTGTCTTTATCAGTTTTATTTTCCAACCTTTTAAAATCAAGGTGATTTCTTTGTGTTTCCTACAATTTTAACTTGAAAAAGTAACAATACTTCATTCAATGGATATGCATTAAACTCTTCAAAGCCCAGCAAAGAATGCTTTCAACAGTGTTTTTTTTTAAATTTTTTGATCTTCACATGAACCTGATAAGGAAGCTATAAACATACTTCCTATTTAAGCAAATAAGAACTTTAATGTTATTCATTAAAATATAAATCACACCCTTAGTGCCACGGGCAGTGCATTTATTTTTACATAAGCTTATGCTATTATTGATGTATATTAATCCTATATTTTTTTCTTGAGGACACATTTCAAATTGTAATTTTAAATATAAGTAGATACTTTGCAGAAGGATTTCATACCAACTAGTAAAATTTTAAAATTATTTTACTTAGTAATTTACATAAATTTTGTTAAGCAGATTAGGATACTTCTGTACAGTAACTTTCAGTATTCATTGAGATAAGTAGATAAGCTACATAGCTTCTAATATCAAGGCATTTGCTATTCTAAGAGATTTTTATATTTACTTCTCAATAGAAATTTCTCATTCTTGAAATACAAACATTCTTTTCAGTCCTTTCAGTGAGCTCTTGCTTTCACAGAAGAGAGACTCTAGGCCAAGGGAAGTCATGTGCAAAAGCAGAGAGATGAATGAGAAACTGATGAATTATGCAAAATACTAGGAGGATCATTTGTATGGGATGTACTGGCTAGTGAATATCAAGAGATGAAGTTTGAGAAGTATAATAGAACCTATTCACATATGATTTTATATGCCAGTATAATAGGTCAATAAACAGAAATAAAACCTTGTACAGTGGTGCACAGCTGTAGTCCCAGCTACTCAGGAAGATCACTTGAAGTTTAAGTCCAGCTTGGGTAACATAATTTTTTAAAAATTAAAAATAAACAGAAATAAGTTTCATTAAGTTGATTTTTCAAAAGTTATTCCCTGTTTGATCTTAACTCTAATAGGTAATAGAGTTGCTGTTACTGAGTTCTAAATTCTTTATATACATTTACTCATGTAGTCCTCACAGTAACTCTTTGAAGTAGATATTTATACTATTATCCTTGTTTTATAAATGATGAAACTAAAACAAGAAATAAGTTGCCCAAGATCACAACACTGGCAAGATTTGAACCCAAACAACCTCACTCTGAAGTCTTAGTCTTAATTGCAATAATAGAACTGAAGGAAGCCCACTCCAGCTATATTAAAGTTTTGGGGATATATAATGATATTGCTAAAGGTTTGAATGTAAATTTAATAAATCAAATATTTGCATTATTCCTCTTAGGCCAGGCACTTGAAATAGGCAGAGATTATGGAAATGGACAATAAGACTCTAATACCAGGGAGAGATGTAGAGTTCTTGTTCAAAGGCTATAAAGTTAGTTACACAAAGTGAGTAAGTTCCAAGGTCTGCTGTACACCATAATTTATTTATTTATTTATTTATTTGTTTGCTTGTTTAAATTTTTTATAGTTGTAGATGGACAGCATGCCTTTATTTTATTTGTTTATTTTTTATGTGTCATTAAAGATTGAACCCAGTGCCTCACACATGCTAGGCATACACTTTTTACTAAGCTACAGCCTCAGCCTCATAATTTATATATTTTATGGTAAGACATAGCATATTTGAGTTAATAGGATAGCTTTCATGATGAGTATTCTTACAATAAATAAATATACAAAAACACCACCAAAGGGACACAAGAAACTTGTGGAGGTGATTCATGGTTTCTTTTAACATGTTTTTTTCAATTTGTTCTTTATAGAAATACAGACCAGTAGAGTGTATTTTGACATATTATATATATACGGAGTATGTTATTCTAATTAGGGTCCCATTCTTTTGGATGTACATGATGTGGAGTTTCACTGGTTAGGTATTCACATATGAACATAGCAAAGTTATGTCCAATTTATTCTACTGTTTTCCCTATTCCCGTTCTCCCTCCCTTCCCTTCATTCTCCTGTGTCTAATCCAATAAGCTTCTATTCTTCCCTTCCTCAAATGCTTATTGTATGTCAGCATTCTCATATCAGAGAGAATGTTCTGCCCTTGATTTGGGGGGATTAGTTTATTTCGTTTAGCATGTTAGTCTCCAGTTCCACCCAAAGATTTTCTCCCAATGTGTAGGCTCTCTCTTCACGCTCTTGATTGTTTCCTTTGCTGTGAAGAAGGTTTTTAGTTTGATACCATTCTTACCAGAAAAATGCCATAATTTCATTCTTCTTTATGGCTATTAATATTCCATTGTGTACATATACCACATTTTTTAATCCATTCATCTGCTGAAGGACATATAGTTTGGTTCCATAGCTTAGCTATTGTGAATTGAGCTGCTATAAACATTGATGTGGCTGCATCACTGTAGTATGTTGATTTAAAGTTCTTAGGTATATACCAAGGAGTAGGATAACTGGGTCAAATGGTAGTTGTTTCCTCAGGAGTCTCCATACTGCTTTCCAGAGTGGTTGCACCAATTTGCAGTCCCACCAGCAATGTATGAGTGAACCTTTCCCCTCACATCCTTGCCAACATTTATTATTACTTATATTCTTGATAATTGCCATTCTGACCAGAGTGAGGTGGAATCTCAGTGTAGTTTTTATTTTCATTTCTCTAATTGTGAAACATGTTGAACATTTTTTCATATATTTGTTGACCATTTGTATTTCTTTGTTATGAAGTGTCTGTTTAGTTCCTTTGCCCATTAATTGATTGGGTTATTTGTTTATTGGTGTTAAGGTTTTTTTTAGTTCTTTGTATACCCTGGAAAATAATGCCCTATCTGAGGTACAAGTGGCGAAGATTTTCTCCCATTGCGTAGGCTATCTCTTTATGCTCTTGATTGTTTCCTTTGCTGTGAAGAAGCTTTTCAGTTTGAAACCATCCCATTTATTGATTCTTGATTTTACTTCTTGAGCTTTAGGAGTCTTGTTAGGAAGCTGGTTCCTAAGCAACATGATGGAAAGTTAGCCTATATTTTCTTCTGGTAGAGGAATGGTCTCTGATCCAATGACTAAGTCTTTGATCCACTTTGCATGGAGTTTTGTGCAGGGTGAGAAATAGGGGCTCAATTTCATTCTGCTACATATGAATTTCCAGTTTTCCCAGCACCATTTGTTGAAGAGGCTATCTTTTCTCCGAAGTATGTTTATGGCACTTTTGTCTACTATGAGAGAACTATATTTAAGTGGGTTCATCTCTGTGTCTTCTATTCTATTCCACTGGTCTTCATGTCTTTTTTTTTTTTTTTTTTGCCAATACCATGCCATTTTTGTTACTACGTAGTATAATTTAAGGTCTGGTATTGTGATGCCTCCTGGTTCACTTTTCTTGCTAAGGATTGCTTTGGTTATTCTGGGCCTCTTATTTTTCCAAATGAATGTCATGACTACTTTTTCTATTTCTATGAAGAATGTCATTGGAATTTTAATGGGAATTGCATTAAATCTGTATAGTGGTTTTGGTAGTATGGCCATTTTGACAATTCTGCATATCTAACATTTGATATATTTCCATCTTCTAAGATTTTCTTCAATTTCTTTATTTAGTGTTCTATAGTTTTCATTGTGTAGGCTCTCACCTCTTTTGTTAGATTGATTCCCAAATATTTTTTGAGGCTATTGAGAATGGGATGATGGTTATGTTTATTACATAAGTGTATACATATGTGCAATCTCAGCAAACTATTTGCATTATTTTATACAGTTTTGGGTATACTAGTTATTCCTAAATAATCTGCAAAAGTGTATGATTTATTAAGTTTTGAAACGTATGCACACACTGAAAGCACCACAATCAAAGTAATCAACTATCCATCATCCCCAAAATTGTTCTCCTAACATTGGTTACCACATTCCCTCTCCAGACACATACCATTCTGTTTTCTGCAACTATAGGTCAGTTTGAATTTGCTAGAATTTTATGTAAATGTAATCACATATTATACCTTCTTTTATGTCTGCCTTCATTCATTAAGCATAATTATTTTGAGATTTATCCATGCTGTAATGTTTATTGATTTTTATTGAATATTATTCCACTGCTTAAATATATCAGAGTTGTTTATTCTTTCACTTTTTGATGGATATTTGAGTTGCATTCTTCCAGGTTTGGGCTATCATAGATAGACTCCTGTGAAAATTTTACGTCTAGTTCTTCATATGAATGTTGAGGGAAAGAAGTCAGGCATAAGCAATATATATGTTTTCATTTGTATCAAGTACAACACGAGGGAAAATTATCCTATGCTATCAGAATTTATAACACAGCTATCCTCTGGAATGTGGTATAGTGACTAGATAAGTGCCTGAAGGGGGCTGCTTTGGAATTCTGACAGTATTTTGTTTCTCCATCTTGATGTTGATTACATAGGTAACCTGTTCAATAGATGAAAATTCAATAAGAATTATATTTCTGACTTGTATTCTCTTATTGGTATCTTATACATTGATTGAAAGTTAAAAGAGAGGCTCATGAATGGGTTGGGGTTCATCTAGATGGTTTTCTATATGTGGTCTACCTGAAGTCTCAGCTTCCTGTTTCATGGCCGTACTCAGTTATGGCCCTACTCATGGGCCTTTCAGTTAGCTTCTCTCATAGTAGCCTCACTGTTTTTATACTGTTGCCTTTATACTCTTTACAGCAAGTGCTTGTTTTAACATATGTAGCTCTTATTACAATTACAATATAAATATTCCAGGGTGAGGGGGAAGATAATCTCTAACTCTCACATCTCTGTGCCCACTTCTGGGATGGTGCTTGATACATAGTACATATTCAGTGAATTCCTGTTTGAATGATATGAAACCTTCTTGGTGATTGTTTATGCATGTGATCCAAGGTTAACCTCATAATCTTCATAATTTGACTTTCATTAAAGCCTTTTTTTTCCTCTAGTGTCTATAAATTGTTGATTAGGTTGTGTGATGTTGAAATTTTTTTCTTCCTAACCTAATGCTTTGTTCTAGCATCCGCTTTTCAAAATAATAATAGCATATTATTGAGTACTTGCTATGTGTTCTGTTTAAGATGCACAGCCCAACAAATGGAACATGCAAAAAGGAAGATGCACATTCCTTTTACAAATTGGGAAATTTAAGTACAGAGATGTTAAGTATCTTTCCCAAGATCAAATGGCTAGTAAGTGACAGAACTTAAATGTGATCCCAGGCAGTCTGACCCCAGAACACATGCTTTTATCCAGTAGTTTTTTGTTTATATATGTTATATCTGTTGTCATGTTTCTTCCCTTCCTTTGGAACTTTGATAAACTGTTAGTTTTCAGAGTGGCTTTTTTTGAACATTTTATATGAAATAGCAGCCCTCTCCATAGGCTCTATCATCCTCGTCCTTTATTTTCTAGCAGCTACCACCATTTTATATATTGGGTGCTGTCAGCACTGCTGCTACTGCTGCTTGAACCAGGATCACTTCCCCATGGACAGTACCTGCTACAGAGAGCATCCTTAAAGAGTAAGGAGCATCTGTCTGCTGGTATAACTGGGCTACCAATTCAAAGACTCCAGAGAAGCTTGAAAGTCAAATGTCTGCTTTTTAAAAAGATAGAAGTTAATACTCACAGGATAAGGCCACTAGATACACCTATTCACTCACATTAGATTTATTAATCATGGCTGCAAGAGGGTTGCATGCCAAGGAGACACGGAACACCTCAGTAAGAGGGAGTTAGGAATGATTTTCATAGATGATTTGGGAAAAGGTTCGGAAAAGGAATTATCTATTTTGGATTGGGATTCTCCAGAATTGATACATTTTTGTTGTTGGGAATATCAGCATTTCTTTTATCTGTGTGATAAGAGGAACAGAAAGAAACTGAAGCTATCATTGGAGATGAAGCAGTAGCTCTTATATCACTAGAGGCATAAAGTCTTTGTTTTTATCTCTGTTCAGGTATATTTATGTAGTTGTCTTATATTTTTGTTTTTATTTTTTATTTTTTTTATTTTTATTTTTTATTTTTTTTT
>CM053400.1:52440199-52457419 GCA_028644305.1 Xerus rutilus
CATTATGATCACAAAGAGTCCTCAACCAGAGTTTTGTCTTGTGGAATTTTTCCTCTCATAGGAAGAAAGCTTTGCCTCCTACCAAGACTCAAAATCACTGAGTCTTCACATGGCTTTTCTGCCCTCACCACCAAAAAGACCCTCACCAGATGCTGGCACTTTGGTCTTGAACTTCTTGCCTCCAGAAATGTGGAAAATTATCTTCTATTTTTTTCTTATGTTACCCAATCCCTGGTATTCTGTTACAGAAAATCAGACTAAGACACTTATGTTCCAATAAAACATTGGACTCTAAACTTAAATTTGGTATCATGTTCATATATCATAATATAGTATTCTTCTTTTGATTTTCTCCTCACTATTTAAAAATGTCAAAACCATTCCTAACTTGAAGGCTGTAGGAGAAAGGACTGTGGGCCAGACTTGGCCTCTGAGCTATGAGATACAGACCCCTGCCTTAACTAACAAGAAATATTATTGATATGAATCTGTCACCCACATGACCAGTATAGGCAAAGAATAACTGATGTTTGAGTTGGTTCAGAACTTATTATGTGGCATTAGAAGTTATCATAATAGCGCTTCCCTTTAGTTTAGAGTCTTATATTAAAACTCAGAATCTGTGTCTATTTTCATAGCTTTTAAATTAGGAAATAGTGACAGACTTCACCCACTGCTTCGTTTTTCTGCATTGATATTCTAGGATAAACTTCTTCATATAATTTTTTGGTTTTGTTTTTTTGTGGTCCTGGGGCTGAACCCAGGCCCTCATCCATACTAGACAAGGGCTCTACCACTGAGCTACATCCCCATCACATTTTTTTTTTCATGTGAAACCAAACTTTTATTCTTCCTTACTATTAGAAATTCTATTTTGCATTTAAGTATAGCAACTTATTATATATTATTATGTTTATGACATGGATATACACATATAAACATACACACGTAGAAATGAACATGTTTTGCTTATTGAATATATTCTTTTTGTCCACATATGCATATATAGGTATTGATTTTGCCATATATAACTTAGATTTTATAGATTTTAAAAAGTAAGTCTTTATATATGAATATATATCCTTCTCAATCTATACCTTTATTTTTTATTTTATTTTTTATGGTTTTATTAATACATTAGTTATGAATAATATTGGGTTCATCTTGAAATAACCACACATGAATGGAATATAATTTGCTCTACTTAAGCCCTTGTACTTTCTCTTTCCTTCTCCTGTTCCCATTATTCTCTCCTTTTCCTTTTATTTGTTTATAGTTTTGTTAATTAGTGCTTTATAGATATACATCAAGGTGAATTTCCCTGTGGTATATTCATATATGTACATAGCATAATTTAATCAATTTGATTTCACTGTTTCTTTCTTTTCCCTTTCCTCTTTCCTTCCCTACTGTCCCCTTCCTCTACTCCATGGATCTCCCTTCTATTTTCATGGAATCACCCCCTGCTTTTTTTCCCCTCATTTAGGTCTAACTTCCATATATGAGAGAAAATATTAAAGCCTGGCTTTCTGAATCTGACTTTTTTCCCTTAGCATGATGTTCTGCAATGTCATCCATTTATTAGCATATACCATAGTTTTATTCTTTTTCATGGTTGAGTAAAACTGCATTGTATATATGTACTGCATTTTCTTAATCCATTTATCTGTTGATAGGCACCTGTGCAGGTTCCATAACTTGGTCATCGTGAACTGTACTGCTATAAACATTGATGTGCCCATTTCACTATATTGTGCTGCTTTTAGTTCTTTTAGATAAATACCAAGGAGTGGTATAGCTGAGTCATATGGTGATTCCATTTCTAGTTTTTTGGAGAATTGCCATACTGACTTCCAAAGTTTTGTACTAACTTGCAGTCCCATTAATAATGTACAAGTGTATATTTTCCCCCATGTCCTGGCCAGTATTTTATTATTACTTGTATTCTTGATTATTGTCATTATCACTGGAGTGAGATGAAATCTCATTGTAGTTTTGATTTGCATTTCTCTGATTGCTAGGATTGTTGAACATTTTTTATGTATTTGTTAGTCATTTGTATTTCTTCTTTTGAGAACTGTTTATTCTTTTTTTTTCCTTTTTCTTTTCTTTTTTTCTTTTTTTTTTTTTTTTGGTCCCTTTGTTAATTGGGTTATTTGGTTTTTTGGTGTTAAGTTTTTGGGGTTCTATATATAGTCTGGATATTATTCCCCTTCTAGAGGAGCAGGTGGCAAAGATATTCTCACCATCTGTATGCTCTCTCTCCTTACAATTATTTCCTTTGCTGTGAAGAAGCTTTTTAATTTAATGACATCCTAGTTATTGATTCTTGATTTTATTTCTTGTACTTTTCTTGTTAAGGAAGTTGGTGCCTGAATAAATACGATGGGGTGTTGAGTCTACATTTTCTTTCTAGAAGTTGCAAAGTTTCTGGTATAATTCCTGGGTCATCGATCCACTTTGAGTTAACTTTTGTGCAGGGGATCTAGTTGAGAGATGGGGATCTAGTTTCATTCTTCTGCATACAGATAACTAGTTTTACCCACAGAACTTGTTACAAATACTATCCTTTCTCCAGTGTGTGTTTTGGCACCTGTCAAGTACCAGATAACTATATCTATACCCAGAAGACTTAAAAACAGCATACTACGGTACTGCAGCCACTTCAATGTTTATATCTATGTAATTTTGTCTCTGTGTCTTCTATTCTATTCTGTTTTGGTCTTCATATCTGTTTAATGCCAGTATCATGCTATTTTTGTTTGTAAATATCATTATCTATTTGCCAACTTCACATGAAGCCTTCATTGGTTGCATATGAACCAAGAGCCTTGGTTTTGTTTTCTTTTGTTGTTGATCTATAAAAATGGACTTTGACTTTTTTAATAATACATAATATTCTTCCAACAGGCCAACTCATAATAAATATTTTCTTCAACAATTCCTCATAAAAATGCAGTTTTTCTCAATTTTGATTTTCTTAATCCAAGATCTCTGAAATGTCTCCACTAGAGCTATATTTAATCTCTTGACCTCCAAAACTAAATTTATCAGAGAATAGCCCCCATAGGAAAATCTAGCTCATTTAGGATAATGTAAGTGGCTCACTAAGGTTGTAGATCATACCATGTGTAGAGGTTTTATAGGCAATAAAACCAGAAAGTAAGCTGTTATCAAATTATAAGGTACTTCAGAGACAGTGTTGAGAAACTCGGACCTTTTCCTGAAATGATTTGATTTCTGAGCCCAGAAATTACATGATTAGATGATTTGGAGGATTACCTGACAAAAATGATGTACAGATTGGAAGGAGCAGAAAGTAGAGGCAGGAGGATTAGTGATGAGACTACTAAAAATGCCTGGGTTAACACAGTTCAGGAGGTGAGAAGGGCTAAACAGATGGAATTTAAAGTGAGCACACATTCAAGAGATACAATGGAGGTAGGATAAACAGTGGTTTGTAGCTGACTTATTTGGAGTGCGATAAAGAAAACAAAATGTTTAGAATGGCTTCTGAGTTTCCTATTATTTAAGGCCATTGGAAGAATTTTGTTAATGTTCCTCAAAATAGGGACAGAGAAGAGTGCATACTGGTACTCAGCCCTTCTTTACTCAGAAGGGAATTGGGCTTTGTCTTCTAGTTTGACAACATAGGGGCTCTGCATCCCTCAGAGCAAGGCTCTGCTCACAGTGTGGAGGTTCAATTTGGTCCAACCCTGGGAACATGACCTACTGTAGCTTGACAGGGGAATAATTTTCAGAACCATCAGAGTGAATTGCTCTTGAGAAAGAATTCTTTATCTCTTTCATGGACATTACTGTTAAGAAAACAAAACTCCTCTAATACTCTCCATGTTGCATAGAATTTTGTTGAGAAATATTCTGCTACTTCCAGAATGTACTAAATATTTTAACACCTAGGTGAATACTGATGTTAACATCATTTTCTTTGCTTGGAATTTCCTTTCTTCTTTCCACATCTAGTGAACTTCTTACATCTTGAACTCTAATTCTAATATCTTTTACGAAACCTTTTCTAGGTCAGGCCCTGAATTATAAGTTCTCATAGATCTCTGGCTTCTTCTAGGTTGAACAAATCCCAGTCACCACAAATTAATATATTAATTTCATAATTATTTAATTTCTGAATTCCCTAATAGAATTTGAGCTCCATCAAGGCAAAGGCTGTGCTCTTTTGTTAATCTTTGAGTTGTTAACATACTCAAAATAATTCTTCATAGTAACCATGTTGTTATTAATGGGAAGCTTTTATAAAGATTCTAATAGATGGTGAGGTACCTGCAGACCATGGCCATATCTTAGTCCCAACTCTTAGCCTAGTTCCTAGCATCTAATGTGTGCTCAAAAGATATTTGTTAAATTAATGAAAAAAATAGTTATTTGGCCAATGAATTTAAAAGGCTTACTTTATGAGAATTTATGAAGTGAAGTATCTGCAAAGTGAAAAAGAAAACAGTTCAAATGATCAGCTTGTTTTGTCCACAGTGACTCTTTCAGGAGTTAGACCTTTCTTTCACCTTGGGCAACTGGCCAAGTGTTGTGTAATATTGAAAAAGTTAATCTTTCCTCAATTAAATTCTGTTTTGTAAGAGTATGATTTTTCTTAAAAAGCCATGGCTTTTATTTAAGATATGGCTATCTTGAGCAATATTTACTCTTTATAAATATAATTACTTATAAGAAATAATGCAATTGACTTCATTGTCTTTTCCAGTTCTATGACTAAAATGAGTTTTCATTATAAGCACATTTCACTATGGTCTCATTTCAAATGGCTTTCTAATCCACTGTTATTTTTATTGTACAGTCCATTATTTCTGATGGCTATCCTATTACACCCTATTTCACAACTTCTAAGTTCTTATTGTTATAATCATTTTAGTGTGATAATCTTTATGCTACATTATATTCATAGGAAAAAAATTAGTCCTGGTTAAGGCCAATTTGAAAATTTTTCTAAGTAAAATTTTATAAATTGTATAAAATTTGTATAAGTTGCCATTAAAATGATCTTATGCTGCTTAAAGCACATATCATTTCAATTATTAGATAAAATCTAATTCCAATGTATCAATAGATACTATTAACAAGCATACCAGCAATAAAAGTTTTAACAAAGGGCAAGGGAAGAATCTGAGGAATACCTACCTTGACATAGGATCAATGGTGTTGAGCCAAAAATACTAATTGCATATGATGCAAGTTTCATTTTAAGGAAAAACAACTCAGAGAAAAGGAAATATGAAATAATTTTCTTTGAAGATATAACAAATAGAAATAGAACAATATCGACTGAAAAATATTAACATCATTATTTCTGAAACTATGCAATAATAAAAAACAAAAGAAACTGGCCCTATATACAAACATGCCTTCTGAAAAGCAGAAAAATGAAATATTAGAAAAACACACAAAAATCCACAGAATAATTTGTGAAAGTGAGATTATCAAAATGAGAAACTAAAAAAGTCAAACGTGGGAAGGAAAAGTAAATGGTTCTCTGAATCCTAAATGATTTGTAGAAAAGCTTTTTTTAATCTAACTTTAACATTAACATAAAAAATATATAAATTCATTGCTATATATTTTCTAGTTATTTTTAAATTATTTCATGTACTGTTTTCCATGATCCCCAAAGCATTTTTGTACTTAAGTAAGTTATTCATTTATTTGTTAATTTAGTTAATCTTTCCCTATGTATTTAATTTTTACATTATAAAAATATTTTTCCTAATCAACAATAAAAATGTTTAAATTATTTACTTATTTATTGTTTAACATCTACTAAAACTCAAAATATAAAGCAGGAATTTGTTTGTTTTTAATGTGTGTTATATTACTTTTAAGGACCTCTGTTCGGTGTACTGTTTTTGTTTTAGCTCTGTCACCAACAAACAGTGTGACACACTCTTACAGATACCTAATTGTGAGTGTATCCAGAAACATGTTTTTGACTATAAATAACATAATCCTGAGTAATAATAGGTATCAGTAGGTTATAATAGTAGGTATATTCTTTATCACAACAAAGTTTCAAGGGAAACAGTACCAAAGTCATTTAATGATTTAAGTTGAAATTTCAGCTGGAAAGCTTGGGCTTTTTCTGTTTCTGTACCTCTATCCCCAAAACATTGGCTTTCACCGTTGCTCTTGTTACCTCGTGGTTGCTGTGTCTGCCACAACTCCAGACATCATGGTCTCATCCAGCCACAACAAAAAGAAGAAGAAAGGGGAACAAGGGGGAATGTTTTCATAAATCTCTGAATCAGGTTTTCTCTGAATCTCCCCCAGAAGATTCCTCTTCCTATTGCAGTGCCCAGAACTGAGTTGCGGGTACACTTCCTAGTTACAAAGGCTGTCTGGCCAGTAAAGACCTGGCATTTCCAGTCTGAGGCAGATAGGTTCTGCTGGGAAGGAAGGGGGAAAGATCACCATGCCTCCCTTGGCACATTATTTCCAAAGGCTCTTATCCTCTCGAGTTCAAATTCTCTCACATGTTAATCACAGGTTATGTCTATATTATTCATTATAATTATGGTATCAACAATCGAAGGTCAAATCTATGTAAAAGTACACTAATATTAATATTCAGAATGCTCAACATAACAAATTGTACATTTTTCTATGATGTACAGTCAGGAAAAAATAATCTTAACACACATGTTGTTTGTGTGTGTGTGTGTGTGAGTGCATGCACATGTGTATTAAACGAGTCCCTTAGGAAAAGAATGTCTTGTTATTGTTATCCCCTGCTCTGTTATTCATCAAGTCCTAAAAGAGACACAAATTCTGCTTAAGTATTTTTCAGTAGCATTCAAAATCTCTTCATGGGCCTATAATGTAGATTGCCATATGTTCTAGTCAAAACAGGCTATTCATAGTTGATTATGTTTCTCATAACCTTTTGATTGGACTGCTGTAGAGAGCAAGTTAGGCACTTCAGTTCCTGCAGTGTAGACCTCCACAGAGATGATTGCCAAAGTTTCTGATTACATGGAATCTTTTTCACAAAGAGCTCTACAGGCCTGACCGATATTGTTCCATCTTTACTGTATTTTCATGAATTAATAATGTTTGGTCAGTGGTAAAATTCATGCACAGGGTAAATGAATAATTGGTTGTGTTTATAAACCAAGAAGACTTTAGAGACAGTATAGTCATGTCTCTCCTCAATTTAATTAGACCATTTATTAAAAGAAGTACTGCAGAATTTGTCATATAAAGGGCTGCTATTCTTAAAGTACAATTTGACAACTTAATCTTTCTATTTCATTCAACAAGTATACCTTACCAAATAAATTAGAAGTATTCTTGAGAGGATGCTTGTGAGTTTCTTTTTACATAATCTTTTTTTCCTCATGTTGTACATTAAACTTGAGATAAGAAATTAAAGGAAAGAAGACTTTTTTTCAGTAAGACATTACAATATTATCCTAAGCTTTTAAAATAATGAATATTTAAATGAAAAAAATCCTAAGGAAATATTCAAAATATGTGACATTTGATGCAAATTATGTATTTCAAATATTTATTCTAATAATTTAAATACTCCACAGAGGGATATCTTAAGAGGTAAGCATTAACAAACTGGTCTGAAAAATTAGTTCTTCCCAATATTCTTTGATAAAATAATAGATGTTTAATTTGTCACATATCTTCTGGGAGGATACCAGAAGCTCATATGACATTTTTTTGTTTTTCTTAGGGGAAAGTTAGATATGACAAATACATAAAAAACATAATTTTGACATTTCTTCAAGATGCAGTAATAATCAGGAAAAAAATTTACATAAAACATTTGATTAAGGAAATTACATTTTACTTGCTATCAAAAACTAAATTTATTTTGATTCCTGGTTTGTTATACTGTATTACATGTCTTCATAATAAAGTATGTTAATAGTTACATTTTTAAAGAATGTCAATTCCTTGGCTTTCTACTCATTTCTGCTTAAAAAAATACTTAAAAGATGGGGTTGATTTAAATAGACAAATTATTAACAAGGGGAGAAAATTATACTGTAAAATTGACAGACCTAAATTACAAAATACAGATGTCCACTACACATGGTACACAGACTAAGCAAAGTGAAAAAATTCTTTCCCTAGGTTTCCCCAAGAGAGAAACAGCTGAGAGTAGTTTTCCTATCCTTATGCCATGAACATCCCTTAATTGGAGAAAGTGTCTGAGCATATTTGAAAGACAAGTTAAAAGCAGAATTGCATAAGCCCATGCCAGAAATTTGCAGAATCCTGCAAGTCAGCAAACCCAAGTTACTGCACTGGGAATTTAATAGTCCTTCCAACTTTATGTGGTTTCAGAGGTAATTGTACATTTGAATAATAAAACCTCTGAATCTGATAAAAAGAAATTATAGATTGTACAATTTTATGAAAGTGACAAATGCATCAAGATATACTGCATTATTTTCCATCACTGCTCCAGCTGGAATCTTTGCAATTGGATAAATACTATAAAGAAATAACATGATAGTAAGTACTTAATTTTAATAAATGCAACCAGAATGACAGCATTGAGAGCAATTGCTCTGGATGCTAGCAACATGTACTCTAATAAATGAAGACTTCAAACAATAAATATTCTTAGTCTTTAATTCATCTGTCATATACTGGTTCACAGGTTTGAACACTTCAATATTCTTAGTGGCTGGGCTTATAGCCTACACCTATAAGTCATCCAGATGTAAGATTTCAAGACCTGGTGTAGACCAGGGATTGGGAAACTATGGCCTCTTGTCCAAATCTGGATGCCTGTTTTTGTAAATGAAGCTTTATTGGAACACAGTCATGTCATTTGTGAACATATCATCTATGGCTGCTTTTGCACTAGAATGGCACAAGTGAGTTTGTAGCAGCTCAGTTCTCAATAGCTAAACTGTGGAAACAGCCTAGATGCACTTCAGTAGATAAATGGAGAAAGAAATTGTGGTGTATGTACACAATGGAATATTACTCAGCCTTAAAAAGGAATGAAATCATGGCATTTACAAGTAAATGGATGGAGTTGGATATTATCATGCTAAGTGAAGTAAGCCAATCTCAAAAAATCAAAGGCCAAATGTTTTCTCTGATAAGTGGATGCCCATCCATAAGCCAGGGGGCAAGGGAAGAATGGAGGAACTTTGGATTGAGCAGAGGGAAAGGAGGAGATGGAGTAAGGGGGGAAGATTGTGGAATGAGCTGGACATTATTACCTCTATATATAAGTATGATTGTACAAATGGTGGGACTGTACATCATGTACAACCAGAGAAATGAAAAGTTGTGCTCCATTTGTGTAAAAAATAAAATTAATTAATTAAAAAAAAAAGAATGGAATAATTGAGTAGCCACAATGGACCACAGAACCTAAAACATTTCCTACCTGGCCTTTTACAGAAAAAGTTTCCTAACCCACGGCATAGACAATAGTGAATTGTAGAACATATACTTTTCATTAAAATATTTGTTTAAACAACAGCCAACATAAACAAAGCAGACCAGATTCAGATGCCTGGTCAGTCATGAGAAAGAGATGAAAATCATGGGTCCAACACTGTCACTGATTTTTTTGTGTGACATTGAGCAAGTCACCAGTTCTCTGGTAAGAAGTGATTTTTTCCCTTTACTAAGGTTGCAGTGCATAAACCAAATGCCAAAACCACATGGCCTTCCAGAGTATGAAGTCCAAAGCAATCACGAATGCAAGAACCTGAAGTAAATGTTGGGAGCCCAGGTGCAGAGCTGAACAGGCCAGAACATTGAACAGACAAACCAGTATAATCTAATCAAACTTGAATATCCAAAAGAGCACACTTACAAACACGTGGGCCTGTGTTTTCATGGAGCATATAGGTCTCTGATCTCCTGGACTGAGATGGATGAGATTACAGTTTCAGTTTCAGCTGGGCACAATGGTGCATGCTTTCCAGCAGCTTGGGAGGCTGAGGCAGGAAGATCACAAGTTCAAAGACAGCCTCAGCAAAAGCAAGGCACTAAACAACTCAGTGAGACCTTGTCTCTAAATAAAAACTCAAAACAGGTTTGGGGATGTGGCTCAGTGGTCAAGTGCCCCTGAGTTCAATCCCCGGTATCCCCTCCGCCCAAGTAAATGGATGGAGTTGGATATTATCATGCTAAATGAAGTAAGCCAATCTCAAAAAATCAAAGGCCAAATGAAAAAAAAGAATGCAGTTTCATCTTATATCCAAAATTCCTAAGACAACTTCTAGAAAACCATGTGTCCTAATCCAATAAATGTCTTGCATGAAATTTCTTTCACAATTTGTTTTCACAAAATGTTCCTTGGTCACAGAAATAGGAAATAGCTTAAGCTGTTTATATCTGTTAGAGAATCACAATGAACATTTTTATATTTTATTTGAAAAGTCCTGCCAATAAGATATCTAACTTTATTTTTACAACAAGCTTTAAGGAAATGTACTGGCCATCTGAAATCTTTTAAAAATCATGCAACACCTATGAATCCTTGGGAAAACTTTAGGAAACAGTGACCGAAACAATTTCTGAATAAGATCTCTGACAGATTTCCCTAAGTATTTTAACAGCTAACTCTCATAGTTCACTTCCCATGTACTCATCTATCTCAAGTTTTCATCATTGTAATAACTCTATGACATAGGGATTTTTATTATCATACTCACATTACAGCTGGGAAAACCAGGGGCAAGGATATTATTTAGCTTATTCAAAGTCAAATAGGAAGTAAATTGTGGAATCAGGATGTGGACCCAGATTCCTAATTGGATTCAGGAATATCAGATTCTGCATAGTCTGAATCCAGAATACATGGCCTTAACTACTATTCACATATAGTTGTGTTTTTGTTTTTTGTGGTTTTTTTTGCTATGTTTCAGATATCCAGAGAAGTAAAAAAAAAAAAAAAAAAAAATTGCTTAATGATTTCATTCAATATACCTGTTGATCTGAAATTTTTCAAACCTGTTATTGGAAGTGTTAAGAAATAAATACAAGTTTTAGGTATCCATGGACTGGTAAACTTCAGTTTTATCTGCCATTGTCCATCATGCTTATTCTACTGTAAGTTCACTGATGTATGTTCATTACAGTATTCATTAAAACAGGCTATCAGGATATCTCCTTGACAACTGTTCATTAATTATAGATGCTCGATAGAAATTGAGTAGTTTATCTTTGTAAATATGCTGGAATTCAATCTTCTCATTGGTAAAGCATCATTCATTTGGACCTGTTTGAATATCTTCATTTAAGAGACCTGACTGAGGAGGTATTTATGCAGTGAAAAAACTTGGCAAGCTACTTGCTCTTGTGGAGTTTAAATCTAGTAGATGGAGGAAAACAATTAGCAAACAAGTAAACAAAAAACAATTTCCACTGGTAAGCATTAAGAGAAAATAAAACAGGGTAATATATAAAGTGAATGCAGGAAGGATACTTCATTTAGAATGGTGGGGAATTATCTGAGGAGGAAACACATGAGCTGAGACAAGGAAAGGAGCTGGCTCTGAGATGCTAACTATGAGATTTACAGGAAGAATATCACAGGCAGGAGAAACAATAATGATAAAAGCAACAATCAGTAATTTTATACATTTCAAAAATCTTTACATGTACACCTATATATTATTAGATATTATATATTATTACATATAGTCATATATTTATATATATATATTTATTCCACATCATTTAATACTATTATATGGTTGGTAAATATCATTTAACACAATAAGTTTCACTAGAATTTCTTAAAGCTTCTCAAAAGACTAGGAATGAAACCAGCATATGATCCAGCTATACCACTTCTTGGTATTTATCCTAAATAACTAAAATCAGCATACTTTAGTCACATGTGCATACCATACCCATGTTTACAGCATCACAATTCACAACAACCAAATTATGGAAACAGACTATATGTCCATCAATGAATGAATGTCTAAAGAAAATATGGTATATATGCATGATAGAGTTTTATTCAGCTGTAAAGAATAATGAAGTTATGTCATTTGCAGGAAAATGGATGGAACTTGAGAGTATTATATTAAGTGAAATAAGCCAGACTCAGAAAGTCAAGGGTCATATGTTTTCCTCATATGTGGAAGCTGGAGGGGGAAAAGGAAAAGAAAGATAATGGGGCAGTGGGGAGCACAGCTCATAGAAATTGAAGGGAGATCAGTAGAATAGAGAAAAGGGACCAGAGGAAGGTGGAAAAGAAGAGAAAGAGGAAATACTGGAGAATGGTACTGAACAAATTATATTGTTATATTGTATGCATGAACAAATATGTAACAAAAAAAATCCCCACAATTTTGTATTAATACAATGCACCAATTAAAAAATGGAAGAAAAAAGGACTTCTCCCTTAAGATAACTAAGTTAACATAGAAATTAATCTAAATAATCAGCAAGATAATTGGTTCAGATGAAGATCAAATTGTCAGCAGTATTAATGGAGAATGTGCCTTGAACTTGTGACCAAGTCCTAATATTTGCTCTCTGACCTATGGTGGCACTCATGTCTTCAAAGTCAAGCATTTGTGAAGGGAAATCAGGCCAATTAGGCTTCCCATGAGGATAAAGAGGTAGGTTCCAGATCTGCTTGTGTTTACTTTAAATGAAGAAGAAGTAGCGCTGAGGATGCTCTGTGAATGAAACAGGCTGGCTTGACCAGCTTAAGGACATGTCCTCGTGGGAACCCCAAGTCCCCTAGGAGAATAACAAGATAGACAAATGGAGATAAGATGTTCGGTCTCCACAAATGCATAATGGGAGAGGACATTTGACAATGTCTGGAGACATTTGTTGTTATAGCTGTGGGGTGCCACTAATATCTGGTAGGTAGAGGCCTTACATGCCGCCAAACATCCTACAATGCAGAAGATAGTCACTACAACAGACAATTATCTCACTAAGTGTCACTCATGCCAAGATTGAAAAGCACTGCATCCCAGAAGTCTCGTTTCCCAGCCATGGATGTTGGACATTACAAATACAAATGGGAATTTTTAGAATGCTTCCCTTTGAACCAAAATCTTTCACTTCCTTTGCAGATATCTGTTCATATTGCATATATTATTATCTTAAGTTGCAATATGAGAAAAAATTATTATATCTCAACCATGCATATATTCTTTTATTATTTTCATCATTTCTTTTCAAATGCTCAAAAAATATGTAATTCTCCAAAACCCAGCACAAATATAACCTCTTCTTGAAATTTTTCCTAATTACTGACTTATGAGTTGTTCCCTCTTCTGAGTTCCTCTGGCAATATATACATACTCTTTTCCTAACACTTACCACCCCATGAAGTAATTGTTCTTTTAAAGGTCATTCTCATTGAGAAAATAAGCCCTTCAGAGTAGAGGCTGTGTAGGATGTGCTGAATATCCTACAACATACATGGTACACCCCATTGGAAAGAATTAGCCAGCTCAAAATGTCAATAATGCCAATATTGAAAAACTCTACATCTCATAAATCTTTGTTACTCCAGTGCCCACACACTGCCTGCCATAAAGCACAAACTAAGTAAATGAATGAACACTAACAGAGAACACTACTAACATAAAATACCATGAGTTCTATTTTATTCTTCCTGACAGTCTTACTTGTTTGTATTCTTATAAAATTACACACTTATTGCATAAGTCCATCTAAAAGGAAAATTCAGGGGACAATTTGACAGGATGATTATAGTTAGTAACTAGCACATGAACAAGAAAAGCAATAGGCTATGGACTGTCTAAAATCTAAGATCTTGTGTGTAAGTGAAAATACTTTTAAAGGTGTAAAATACAAAAATAATATTGAATGGAATCTTTTTAAAAACAAATAAGAATCTAATAATCTTAAAGATATAAGTAATGGTTTGGGAAAGAAAACTTAAGAAATAGGAGAATATGGCATTAGAGATTTAGCTCAGTGGCAGAATACTTGACTAGCATGGGTGAAGTCCTGGGTTTAATTCTCAGCACCAGAAAAGAAAAACAGGAATGGAAAAATATAATAATAAAATGGAACTTGTAATAGCGATTAAAACTTGATGGAAACTAGGATCATACAAGCAAAGTGAAATAAATTTGAAATAGAAGAAAAGATATTCTAATAAAATAATTTAAGCTTCAAGAAACAATTGAGAAAACTTCATGGGAAATCTGCCACCACCCTCTCCTGCCCTGGGGCCCCAGAACAAGCTAACTGTAAAGAATGGTAAGAAGCTATATCATAAATTTAAAATACAGTTTCCATGGATGAAGTTATGAACCAAATTTTTCAAAAGCAGTAGCCCAAGACTAGGATAGAAAATAAAAAGGCTTACAGGGGGCACAGAGGCTACCTCTTCTCCCTGTAGAAGGAATCAAATTTAAACTATACCAATGGAAGCCTAATAAATAATTGTTTCTTTATGCACTATCTTCATCAGACCATATTTAGAAAGGAATTTTCAATTTGAGTGCCACCTGGCCCTCAGAGATAGGAAATGTTTCAGGCTTTTGGTTCACAGAGTCTGTCTCAACCAATTCTGTTTGTAGTACAAAAGCAGCCATAGATTCTATGTTAATAAATAGAGATGGCTGTGTTCCAATAAAGCTTTATTTATAAAAACAGAAATGACATATTTGGATCTGGCCCTGTTTGGGAAAATAAACATTGACAAATTTTAGTATGTGGCCTGGAAATCCCTATCTTACAAGAGATAATTTAAGACATCAATAATATTTATCCTAGAATAAAGATAAATCCTGTAACTCATAAAATCTGCTGCATGATACTCAGGTACAAGATACCACTCCTTTCTAACTTAATAAAATTAATTTTGTCTTGGTCTTCAATTACAAAGGCTGGCAACAAAAATCTATTCTCAGTTTCATATCATATTCTTCTTGGATAACAGTGGGAACCAAGAGTAAATGGTATTCAGGAAATTGTGGAAGGGCCTCTATCTTTAAATCATTGGGGTTCTCACTAGAGTACCTGTTGCCTAAAACTACTTGAGCAAGTCAAATGCAGTTGGCTTTGCTGCTCCTGTGACTATTTTTCACTCACTTGCCAACGAGGCCCCTTGAACACCTTGGCTCCACGATTTGGGTGCCCATTGTTTTTATCTGTTGGGCATATATTCCCAGAGAAAAGTTTGAGAGAATCTGCCACTCCACAATATTCCTAGAATTAGAAAAAAATCTAAGGATCTCTTCATAGGACCCATGTATCACATGCCCCTGTTAATCAGAAACACCTATTTGTTGGTCTAGATTTGGTGAGAAGTGAAGCAGATATTTACCTTACAAAGCAGGGCAGGGTTTCACAACCTTCTTTGGATTGCTGATGTTCCCACCATGTTTCTAGGCATCCTGAAACATATTTTTAGATCTGGGTGGAGAAAAGAGGCATGTATTTATGAAAAACCAACAATTCAAGAAAATATATGGTAAATTCAAAATAAATCATGGAAAAGAAAGAGAATGGTATATGAGTTTTAAAAGACAACAGATAAAAAGTGTCACCTTTTTTATCCTATCTCAAATTTTTAACCTACATGTGAATGAGAGCATATTATGTGCCACTTGCTGAGAAGAACAGTAGCACAATTTATAAATTCTACAGTGCTTACAAATTTCAGTAGGGAAATGAACTTCTAATACAATGAGCCAAAACTGCAGTACATGAACACAAGCAGAGGACTACACAAAACAAAAACAGGAACACTAACTTAAAGAAATAATTCTAAGAAATAAAGGTCATTGATGAAATGATAGTTTATTCAGAATAACAAGAAGGAAGAGAAACCCTTCAGTTATTTCAAGACTCTGTACTAACAGAACTCTATAAAACTTTTTTTGGCAGTTTAATATATAGATTTTTTATTATTCAGTTATTCTCTTGAAAATAGTATGCTGAAGTACATCTTATTTTTTTCATATTTAATTTATTTATTTGTTCTATTTAGGCTTACATGTTAACAGAGTGCAATTTGATTCATTGTACACAGATGGAGGATAACATTTCATTTCTCTGGTTGTAAGTGATATAGAATCAAAACATACATGCAGTCATACATAAAGTTAGGGCTATGATGACCATCATATTCCACCACCTTTACTGTCCCCCTGCCCCCTCCCCCCTTACACCCCTGTGAACACAGTTCCTCCATTGTTCCTGTATCCTTCCCCCCATTATAGATCAGCATCCACTTATCAACAAGAACATTCAGCATTTGGTTTTCTGAGATTGGCTTACTTCACTTAGCATGATATTCTCCAACTCCATCCATTTACCAGCAAATGCCATAATTTTATTCTCTTTTATTGCTGAGTAATATTCCATTGTGTATATATACCACAGTTTCTTTATTCATTCATCTATCGAAGGGCATCTAGGTTGATTCCACAGTTTAGCTATTGCGAATTGAGCTGCTATAAACATTGAAGTGGCTGCGTCACTGTAGTATGCTGTTTTTAAGTCTTCTGGGTATAGACCAAGGAGTGGGATAGCTGGGTCAAATGGTGGTTCCATTCCAAGTTTTCTAAGGCATCTCCATACTGCTTTCCAGATTGGTTGTACCAATTTGCAGTTCCACCAGCAATGTATAAGCGTGTCTTTTTCCCCACAACCTCGCCAACATTTATTGATCCACTCTGAGTTGAATTTTGTGCATGGTGATAGAGTTTTAGTTTTATTTTGCTGCATATGGATTTCCAGTTTTCCCAGAACCATTTGTTGAACAGGCTATCTTTTCTCCAGTGTATGTGTTTGGCTCCTTTATCTAGTATAAGGTAACTGTATGTAAGTGGGTTCATCTCTGTGTCTTCTATTCTATACCATTGGTCTACATGTCTATTTTGATGCCAGTACCATGCCGTTTTTGTTACTATAGCTTTGTAGTATAATCTGAGGTCTGGTATTGTGATGCCTCCTGCTTCACTCTTCTTGCTAAGGATTGCTTTGGCTATTCTGGGTCGCTTATTCTTCCAAATGAATTTCATGATTGCCTTTTCTATTTCTATAAGGAATGATGTTGGGATTTTAATTGGGATTACATTGAATCTATATAGCACTTTGGACAGTATGGACATTTTGACAATATTGATTCTGCCTATCCAGGAGCATGGGAGATTTTTCTATCTTCTAAGGTCTTCTTCAATTTCTTTCTTCAGTGTCTTGTAGTTTGCATTGTAGAGGTCTTTCACCTCT
>CM053400.1:52457919-52628588 GCA_028644305.1 Xerus rutilus
CATTTGCCTCACATGCGTGAGGTACTGGGTTTGATCCTCAGCACCACATAAAAATAAATAGAATATTGTGTCCATCTACAACTAAAAAAATTTTTTTAAAAAAAGTTACTTCTTTCAGCAAAACCTTTGAGTGACCTTCCATCTTACTCAGAATCAAAGCTAAATGTCAGAATTAAACTATAAAACCGTATGATTTAACTCCCCAGTATATCATCTCCTTATTCCCTTCTGCCCACTATTTATTTATTTATTTATTTATTTATTTATTTATTTATTTATTTGGCACTGAGGATTGAACTCAGGGGCACTCAACCACTGAGCCACATCCCCAGCCCTGTTTTGTATTTTATTTAGAAACAGAGTCTCACTGAGTTGCCTAGTGCCTCACTGTTGCTAAGGCTGGCTTTGAACCACGATCTTCCTGTCTCAGCCTCCTGAGCCACTGGGATTACAGGCGTGCACCACCATGCCCGGCTCCCCCTTCCCCACTCTTGTTCAGTCACACTGGTCTCCTCGGATGCCTTCAAGAAAGCAGCATGTCTCTGCTTTAGAATCTTCCTATTAGCATGCTTCTTCATTTCCTTTAAGCCTTGGCTCAAATTTCATCCTCCTGATAAAGCCTTACCTGATCACCATTAAAAATAAAATCCCATATGAATTCTCCCTATTCATCTCTCCTACTTAAGGTTTTTTTCATAGTACTTATTGTAAAGCCAGGAGACCAAAAGGTGGTAAATAAAACCGCTGGGTAAAGCTTTATTGGGAAATAGGCTTCTGAGCGAATCCCCATTCAACAGAGCGGAAGCGGAGAATTGTGCACTTGTTCTGGGGTACAGAAAATTTAAAGGGCCCAGGCAGGAAGGGGAAGGCTTAGGGCAGGAAAAGAAGGTATCTGGAGTCCCGTGTTCCCCTGGGGTTGGTCAGGGGATCCTGCTGAGGTCAGAGTCCTTCCAGAATGAGTCAGGAGAAGTCCGCTGATTGGTAGGAGGCGCCATTACGTGTCAGCGTCTGGTTGGTTGCTCCTTTGCGCATGCAGGCTGCTTGATGCTTCGTTCCCGGAGCTGCACCGGCAGCCCTCAACTGACCTAACACTTATAACCATCTACTATATTATTCTATTTTACTTAAATTATTTTGTTTACTGACATTCTTCTATCAGATGTAAAGTCCTTTTACAGGAGCTTTTACCCATTTGTTCACTGCTGTACCTCATAGTTTGCATTTCTGAGAGCCTGACAGTGACTGGATTGCAGTAGTATTCCAATTAATGTTCATAAAGTACCTATAATTTCTTTATCCATTTTAAATACCAAGAAATTAAAATTTCTAGGATTTGATTCTATACTGTTTCATGAGTTTCTGTACAGGTAAGATAATGACAGCTTTCTGAGTGCTGAGGAGATAAAATCTTTTAGAAAAATGCCCTCTTGTTATGTTGTATATCTACTTGAGAGTTGTCTGAGAAATACTGACTGAATATGGGGGAAGTGTGCTAGGGTCCCCCACCTTTGGCACAAACTCTTGCCCGAGATTTTATAATTATTCAGGCTGTTGCATCATGAAATCAGTATGTTTAGGAGCCAACACATACAATTTGTCTGTAATAGGAGTTGAAAGTGATAAGACTGATCCTAAAATTGTGTCATATTGTAGAGTTTGTTTTATAATGCTTTACTAAGATTGAGTTCATCTATCGGTTCTTAAAATTGTGGTGATTCTTAAAAATATAGACAGTGGGTCCCCACCATATACTTCCTACTGGTGTAGATATTTAACAAACCTTCCAAGCTTTTATAAAGTATCATCCCTGCACTTCCACCATACACTGGCATTTGGGAAATATATTGTAGATCATGGTAAACTGCTAAAAGTTTTCAGCTGGAATTTTGCATATATTCTGTGTATTTGCAACTTATGGCTGGTTGAAGAACAGTCACATTTTTATGTACTATACAACCAGGTAAATCTAACAAAGGAATGACTGGAATGTCTTTCAAAATAATGTGTAATTTGCTGCTTCACAACAGTATTTTTCTCTATCTGTTATAGGTCAATGCACAAACTGGCCCAGTTGGAAAGACTTGACTTAGGCAATAATGAATTCAGTGAGCTGGTAAGCAAATGCATTTTCTAAACTTGATAAATATACTCCAGGAGATTATTTCTTTTGCACTGTCTTTGTAACTGCAGGTATTAAAACATTGAGTGCATATTTGCATTTGCTAAATGTACAGTATAAACTTTGAGAGTTAAATGATTGTATAATAAGCCATAAAGAACTCTATATTAGGTTACACAAAAAAATTATTAGGATTGAAGCAGAAGCATATTATTAGTTTTGAGCAACAAGTAGGTGGCAGGCACCAGGTTAAGTGTTTTACATATGTTACCTCATTTAATCCTGATTTGACATGTTGCCATTTTTAAGTTTATGGAAATGAGCTCAAGGTGGTCATTTATATATATAGATATTATGTAGCTGAACAGAGATTAAATTGAGACTTGATTAACTCTGAAGTTCAAACCTGGAAAATTTTTCCCTTAGAGGTTGCTTCATAGCATGGTATGAGAAATGGGAGTCACCAAGGGCATTGTATTTCCAATTGCTCTGAAAGTGTCTTAAAACCTCACTACCAGCAAGATTGGACAATTCTCCTTACTTCTTTCAAGCTTCAGTTTTCTTTAAAATATGTGTGGAGTTCCATATCTCAAATGCAGATTAGAAAGCAAATATTCCTTTGTAATTCTCCCTCTTGAATATTTTCAAATCTCAAAAATCAAACTCACCTAAAATATATTTTAACTTTTTATATTTTTATTTGTTGTTTTTAGATATACATGACAGTAGGGTGTATGTTGACATAGAATACGTACATGGAGTGCAACTTATTATAATTTTGATCCTATTCTTGTGATTGAACATAATGTGGAGTTACACTGGTCATGTATTCATATATGAGCACAGGAAAGTTATGTCCGATTCAGTCTACTCTCTGCTACTCTCATCCCCTCTCCCTTCCCTTTGGTCTCTTTTGTCTAATCCAATGAACTTCTATACTTCTTCTCTCTACTCTCTCTTGTTATGGGTTAGCATCTAGATATCAGAGAGAATATTTGACCTTTGATTTTGGGGGGACTGGCCTATTTTATTAAGCATGATAGTCTCCAGTTTCATCCATTTACCTGCAAATGCCATAATTTCATTCTTTGTTATAGCTGAGTAATATTCCATTGTGTATATATACCACATTTTGTTAATCCATTCATCTGTTGAAGGGAACCTAGGTTGGTTCTAAAGCTTGACTATTGTGAATTGAGCTGCTATAAACATTGATGTGTCTGTGTCACTGCAATATGCTGATTTCAAGTCCTTTGGGTATAAACCAAGGAGTGGGATAACTGGATCAAATGGTGGTTCCATTCCAAGTTTTCTGAGGAATCTGCTTTCCAGAGTGGTTGCATCAATTTGCATTCCTACCAGCAATGTATAAGTGTACCTTTTTCCCCACATCCTCACCAACATTTATTCTTTCTTATATTCTTGATAATTACCATTCTGACTGGAACAAGATGAAATCTCAGTGTAGTTTTAATTTTCATTTCTCTAATTACTAGTGATGTTGAACATTTTTTCATGTATTTGTTGACCCATACTATTTCTTCTTCCATGAAGTGTCTGTTCAGTTCCTTTGCCCGTTGATTGATTGGGTATTTGGGTTTTTTTGTTGTTTAGCTTTTTGAGTGGAACTTCACATTTATAATATTACTCACTCTTAATCAAAAGTCATATGTGTGGAACTGGCGTTTGTTTTTTAATAACAACTTGTAATGAGAAAAAAAAAGAGAATTTTTTCTGGTAAGAAACAGTGTCATGTGATAAGGGCTCAAATTCCATTCTGAAGCTAGATGTGAACAACTCAGAGATTATCACCAGGTAATTCATTGAGTATGACCTGGAAAAGAGACAATGTGGAGAATAGATGACTACAACTTAAAAACTTTAAAAACCTAATGAGAAGCAATGTAAATATTCTAAGTAAGGCTTAAAGTAGAAACATCTACTTAAGGATAACTTTGTAATCACAAAAACTTCTAACAAAGCAAATTATTTTATGTTTCTAACAGCAATGATTACCAAAAAACAATAGACAAATTTCTAGGAACCTAAGAACTACTTAGAGTTATTTTTTGATTAATTCATCTTGGATTGTTTTACTCAATATGAAATTAATAAATGTCCATTTAAGAAAATCTAGAAAGTTAAAAGAATTGTAAAAACAATAGTATAATTCAGCCATGATCCTATACCCATATATAACCATTATTAATATTTTTTGGTATATTTTCTCCCTGCTCCTGTTTCTTATCATGAAATCAAATGAGTATTATTTGGGGTCAATTCAGACATGGGACTCTTCATTGACTGTCAAGGGCCAAAAGCCCTGTGGTAGGCATAGTTTCAAATAGATGTATCCAGTGAATTAGAAGTCCCCTATTAGTCCTGAACTGGTGGAGGAAATAAGGGAGACTTCACAAGCAATCACTATGAGTGAAAAATATACCAAAAAATGGAACAAAATGAGAGCAGAGCATGCGGGACAAAGGGATCAGAGTTATCCAGGAATGGAGCAAGGACATGCTCATCATTCTTCTAATACAGATCCAGCCCCCAGTTCCCATCTCCCAGCCTCCTGAACTGCCTCTCCCCACCCTCCCTGCACTGGAAAGGCAATGATTAATATGTAAAGGAAAAATCATTTAGAGCCATCAACTCTGCAGGGGAATCTTCATCAAGAGTCAGTCATGAGAAGCAAAGTAAGCTTCTCTGCAAGCCAGAAAGAAAGAAAAGTTCAGCCCAGAGGAGATTAATAGCAGATTGAAAAGTGACCTATACATAGTTTAGAGTTCAGAAACTCAAAGAAAATAAGCAAGTAGCAGAATAGGCAAGAGCAGAGTAGGCAAGGGGCCACAGAGAGGGCTACAGGATTACAGTGCTCACTAGAGCAGCATCTCCCCTTATTTGGGATTTTCCCTTGTCTCCATTCCTCTACCCCTTACAAAGGGACTCCTGAAGCAGAATTAATCGAGAAGAAGGATCCTAGGAAGGTTCTGATTTCCTGATCCTATGCTATTCAAGCAGGAAGAAGATCAGAGAAATATGATTTGAAATTTTACTGTAAATATGGCATAACACATACTGGTTATATGTGTCTACATAGATATTTCTGGCTACCTAATTGCAATCATAGTGTGCATTGTTATCAAACTCAAATAGATTCTCTATAGGCACTGAAATTCACAAGCTTTCTTTGTAACTAAGTTAGGAAGACTATCAAACAATAGGAGCAAAACAGTGAATTAAAAACCTAAATTTAAGAGAAAAAATCAGAAGCTTAATATTTTATTATATCATATTTTATACACACAAAATAATATATATAATAAATGTTTAGGTTACAAAGCATAATAAAATGAACCCTGTGAAGCCAACACCCTGTTCATATGAACTAGAACATTGCCCATTACGTGAAGCCACCTGTATCATTTTCCCCAGTCCCATCATTTTGTTTTATCCCAAGAGGTAACTACAACCTAAGTTTCTTTTTTTAAAATATTTTTTAGTTGTTGATGGACCTTTATTATTATTTTTTATGTGTTCATTTATATGTGGTGCTGAAAATAGAACCCTCACACACACCAGGCAAGCAATCTACCACTGAGCTACAACCCCAGGCCCTATAGTCTGAATTTCTAAAAATATTCTCTTGCTTTATCTCCAGTGGTAACTATAGTTCTGAATTTTTTTTTAACTTTCCCTTGCTACATTTACCCCTTTGTTTGTATTCCTAAGTATTATATTGCTGTACTTCGGTTTTTCTTATTTCTATAAATGTGACCATACCACAAATTTTTACCCTTTCTTGTCTTCCTGGACAGTCCCTTTGTCCAGTTGTTAGTACAGTGTTGCTAAATATACTATCATGAGAATTAATCTTAGGCACAGGTTTAGAAGTGGACTTTCTTCATCATTAGTTAGCAATATATTCATCTTTAAAAATAATGCTTTTGTTTGTTTCAAAATAGTTGTACTCATTTACCAGGAACATGTAAGAATTACCATATATCATCTCTTCACCAACACTTGACATTGTTGAGTTCTTTATTTTTGTCAAAATAATGGCTGCAAAATGGCATCTTATTTTGGACTTCATTTGCATATCCCCAAATTTCTAATAAGATTGGTGATTTTCCCATATGTTTGTGGCAGTTTTGTAGCCTCCTCTGTCAAATGCCTGTATATATATTTTTGCCCACTTTTCTATTGGTTATCTTTCTCTTTTTGGCTGATAGAGACCTTTGTACTCTCATAAAAGAATATGTGTTCCACCTATCTTATAGATACTAATTCTTTGTTGGCTAAAGGTACTATGGATATCTACTGTCAGCCTCTGGAGAGTCTTTTTGCTTTCTACATGTTCTGTTTTCATGAATAGAAGTCATTAATTATAACACAATGAGGTATACAATTTATGTGTGTCTAGCACATTTTGTGTCTTGCTTAAGTGATTTTTTACCCAAAGTCAGAAATATTTTTTCATGTTTTTTGTAATAAAAAATTTGAAGATTTCATTGTTTTGTAGTCTAGTATATTTCTGTGTGGGTTTAAACTTTACATTCTGCCTTCTATTTTTTCTAAACAAATTGTTTTCCAAGTGACATTTGTTAATTTAACAAATAAATATGGAGTGTCACCTAACAAAATATGATTTGTATACGTTCGTAAGTTAGTTTTTTCCTTCATTAGTTAGTTTATTCTCTGAGTACCCAAAGCAGAAATTAGTACAAAAAATCAGTTCTGTTATCTGCTAAGACAAGTTTTTCCAACCTAAGCACCTGAACATTCATATGAGTTTTAGAATTAGTCTTAAGCCTCTCAAAAAGAAAAAAAAAGTTGGCATTTGACCATAAATGCATTGACTTTGTAATGCACATTTTTATTGGATTGACAATGGAAAACTGGCATTTTATGTTGCTGAATCTTTTCACGCATCAACATTCAACATGACATATATTTTCAATTCATTTGTCCATTTTTATATCTTTTGACTAAGTTTTATGACTTTCTTCAAAAAGAGGTCTTATATATTTTTAGTTTTTTCTAAGTACCTTCCCTTTCTGTTGTAGTTATAAATGTACTTCTTCAAAAATTAGTCCCCAACTATTTGTTGCAAGTACACAGCAATACATTTGATTTTTGTTTTTTGACATAAATCTAGCCATCAGCAAAATTCACTTAATAATATGAATAATCTGCCTGCAGATTCCTTAGGAATTTCTGTGTAGTTAATCAAATACTCTATGAAAAAATCACTATTTGCTTTCTTGCTCCTCAATTTTTAAACATTTTTCTCTGCATTTATTAACACTTTATTTATTAACACTTTCTATTTTATTTTTTTAGAGATAACACTTCTATTTTGATCAATTAATGGCATGGATTATATACAAAGGATTTCTGATGTTAAACCACTTTTCCATTTCTAAAATTAATACAAAGTGATCTTCATAGGATCATACTCATCTAATTTTCATCTGTGCTGTGTAACAAAATATCTGAGACTTGATAATTTATAAGCCATGAAAATCTATTTCTTCAGCTCTGGGGTCTGGAAGCCCAAGATGAAAGTGTGGCAGATGTGATGACTGAGAGGCATATCTCCCTCCTTCCAAGACAAAGCCTTGTTGCTGTCTCCTGCCTGATGGAAGGCAGAGGGGCAAGGGAGGCAAACTCCACCACACCAGCCTTTTTTATAAGGATATTAATTTATCCAGAAGACCAGAGTCCTCATAGCTTAATCCCTTCCACAAGAGCCCACTTTAATACCACCACAATGAAAACTAAGCTTCAAAATGAATTTTGGGGGAGACACTTAATAAAACCCTTTCATAAACTGTTCAGTTCAATTCTGCTTGGGATTTTTAAAGATTTGTGCTCATGAGTGAGATTAGTGTATGTTATTCTTGCATGGTTTATCTCTGGGTTCGTTGTAGTCATCAATTGGGGGAAATTATCAGATCTTATCTCTTCAAATAATTGCCTTTTATGTTTGTTCTCACTATTGCTGGAATTTGAATTAACTATGAATATGGCATAATAAGTATTTAAGAAACACTAGCTACTTTTGTTCATTATTTCATACATTTTTCATGAAAATGTGATCAAATAATGAGTGATTTTTAAATATTTATTTAATTTCCTTAAAGAAATTTTTTTTTGCCCCTCTGCTTAAAATTATCCAGTAGTCATTATCCAGAATTTGAGAACACAAAGGTAAGATCATTGTGAACGTATTCCAACATTTCTGAACTATTTATTCTGTCACTTACTAATAGAATACTTCTAAATTATAGGCCACTCAAGTTCAGATTAAAGAAGAAAACATGATTTTAAAAACAAAGTGCCTAAGTGACAACAACAAAAATATGTCATGAAAATGAAAAATATTCTGTGCGTAAAAGGAAAACAGCATTCAATTTTTTAAACACAGTGCAGAGATCGACTGGATTTATAAATGCAGAGAATTCATCAGGAAATGAATAGCATAATTTTAACTCACATTCTAGACATTGTGTCAGGCAGTCTTTTAAAACATTTAATAAATTCAGTCATCCATGGATACTTTAGAAGGCTCATATTTTTTAAAACTTTTTTATAAAAGAGATTAAAATATTCTACACTCAGTCACCATTTAACTATTTAATAAGGCTACAGATTACAATAAGGAAGAACTTTTAATATCAATATTCAGATGGATTTTGTTTCTACTGGTTTTTCTTACTTGGTTTTATAAAGTCAAATGAAAATTTCAAAGAAATAAATTAAACAAAAATTCTTGGAATAGAGATACTCTAAATGATCTAACTGAAAAGAAATGCCAATGGTTGTACAGACAATCTGTTCAGGCTATATACGAAATCCAAAAGTATTTTCATACAAATTTAACATACCTGAGTACTTATGTGAAAATTTAACTTGTAATTGATATTGATTAGCATTAAATTAACCTCACTTTATTAAAAGCATTGCAGTGAATAGTCTCACCTCCTAGTTTGCCCAAGATGTATTCATCTTAACTACCTAAGATCCAAGTATGCCTGAGGCAAGCACTATTTGCATATCCAGTAGTTTCCCTTATTAGTAACTAGAACACAGTTTTGCAACACCTGCTTACCAATTTTTTTCAATTATTCAAGTAAAGATTATTTTTAAAAACCATAAAGTAGAATTTGCCATTATATAATTTGTTACTCTATTTTTAAGGAAAATACTTGAAACAACCTAATTAGTAACTCCTTTATTTTCCTACAATTGTAAAACTACTAAAGCCATAGATTGTATATCTCTCAGACATTTTCAGAGGTTTTTTATTTTAGTAAGCTTTTCTAGCACCATGATCAAAATGCACAACAAGAACAACTTAAAAAAGGAAAAGTTTATTAGAGTCTCGTGTTCTAAGAGGTCTCAGTCCAGAGACAGCTGACTCCATTGCTCTGGGCCCAAATGAGGCAGCATAGCATAAGGAGAGTACCCAGGGAAGGCAAGCTGCTCCACTCTGCTCATTGCAGGGTCAGGAAGCAGAAAGAGGGGGAAGAAGAAACAAAACCACAGAGAAAATTCAGCCTTCCAGGGCATGCCTCCAGTGACCTACCTCCTTCAACCACACCCCACCTGCCTACAGTCACTACAGTTATTATCCAGATATTTCATTTGAACTTGCAGGGGCTGATTGGGTCACAATTCTCATAATTCAATCATTTTATTTCTCACTATTCTTGCATTAACATGAGCTTTGAAGGGACACCTCATGTTCAAACCATAACAGTTATTAACATATCAAGAGAAACTTGAGAACTGAAACATTTCTAAAGCTATTGAATATGCATCAATTTTGGATCAGTCAGGGGTCTGTCAAAGGTAGAAACTATGCCAATTGTTTCACATAGGAAGTTTATTATAAAGAATAGATAATTATATACTAGAGAACTGAAAGGGCAAAAAAAGAGATAACAAAATATCACAGAGGTGATATTTTCTGTGAAGCAGCTAACGCCCCTAGGGTGGGAACAAAGGGAAGAAGGTGATTAAAGAATTATGAGAACATGAAGCTGGGGCTGTCAGGAGGAGCTTCCACCAGCTGTGCTCATATCCTGGGGAGTGGACATGAGGAGGCTGGTTCCAGCTGTGTAGAAAACTACAGACTGGAAACAACTGCTGTTACTGATGTTCAGTGTCACTACAGGGTGAAAACTGTGGCTGGTGAGATGCTAGGAGGACCAGAAAGTGAATAGAAAGAGCAAGTCCTTCTCTCCAGTCTCCAATCTCTCTCTAGTATACCCTATTGTCGGAGCCTAACATGGAGACACCTGTTAAAATAGAAATGTGTTTCACCCCAGAATTACAACATACAGTGTTGAAGAGTAAGCTTACATCTGAAAGGCAACAGTTTAATAACCAGAAAATGAGTACTGTATCCTAAAAACAATAGACAAATGTTTATTTTGCTAATTCAATTTTGGCATCATTTTCTCCAGAAAACTTTCCATGCACCTAGCAGAATGCCCAGCTTCTGACAAGATCTTGGTAAATGTTTTTGAGAAAATGAATGAATGAATCATTTTTATTTCAAAAGGGAACAGTTCAGTCAGTTTTAATCATCAGCATCATGCCATTAAAAGTAGGATTTTTTTAATTCAAACTAAACGGTAATAGAGTAAAGGAAAATACTCTATCTGAAAAGCAATCATTCCACAATAAGTTGTCTTTTGAGGAATCAATCTCATTTCACTTTGAGATCTACTTCCAAATGGGTTTCTTGATGAAACTTTCAAATGCAAAATTTGAAATTGTGACCAATATGTTCATCATTCATACATACATAAATCTATATCCCCACTAACTCTGGAATTTAAAAGGAATCATTGATGAATCATTCAATTAAAATGCATTCTGACTGAAAATAATTACAGAGATATTTCTTTCAGAGGAGGATCAAATCAGGTTCACCACTTTCTCCAAAGCAGCACCTGTCGACCTAGGATTCTAACAAGTCCCCGCTGTCACACACAAAGAAAGAAATGCATTTTCTTGTTTTCCAACTTTCCTTTTCCTACCAATGAAATAAATCATATTTACCTCTATTTTCCAAAGAAGTTGTTTTGCTCTCATTTCAATACCAAGCCTTATTGCAATACCATGACTGGTCACTATGAATGAAATTAATAAGCTCCATTTATTTTTCTACAAATGGATTTTTCTAAGAATGACATATTATCTCTATATATTCAAGTTCTCTAGTGTGTCCATCAACAGTTTCTACTAAAGAAATTAAAGGAGAAAACATGCTCCCTAATGGAACCAGAATAAACTACTTTAAATAAGAGTTCAAATTTATATCAAACCTCACCAAGAAAACAGGAGTATTTTGCAATCATGAAATATTCTACTGTGAATAAGAGCTGTGAACCACCAAAAAGAACTAATAAAAATTTTATTTAAAGTAATCAGATTCAAGCTTAAATCTTCCTCACTTATATGCTGAAATGTAATATGGATGTATTAATCTAAAATTAAATTAGTAGCAAAAACTACTTGATTTCAGATTTTACAATAAACCAAAACTAAGAACAAGCCTACTAAAGAGAAATAAGAAAAGAAAAGGTGATGGGGAGTGGGCATAATAAGGATGGCCAGGGAAGCCTCCTTCAAAAGTGACATTTAGGGGAGATGAAGGAGTGACATGCAATGTGCAGGTAGAAGATTGTTCTCTGTAGTAGGAAAAGCAAGCACAATGCCCAGAGGCGGAGCAGCAGGAAGACTGACTGGAAGGACACAGTGTACTAGGGGAGAGGACAGCAAATGAGTTCTTTTGTGGAGAAGGGAGATTCTGTAAGATATTTTAAGGATTTAGACTTTTTGAGTAAAACAAGAAGCTCTTGGAAGGTTTTAAATAAGTAGAACTTTGATCTGACTTTCACTACATATATCACATTATGACACATAGGTTGTTATGTCACATTCAGTAATTACTTAATATTACCAAGATCACTTTGACTGCTATGTTGAGAGTAAATAGAAAAAGGTTTCATGTCAAGATGGAGTCAGGGAAACCAGTAGGAAGGTATTGCAATAATCTAGGAAAGAACAGTAATGGGGGTAGGAATAGTAGAGAGGATAAGGAGTTGATTTCTGGGTAGATTTTAAAGATATAGCCAGAAGATCCAGTGAGATCCTAACTTTATCAAGTATACCCTCTTTCAAAAAATAATCAGAATTATTAATTGGAAATACATAATTAGAAATAAAAGTTTATTCAGGATGAAAAAAGAAACTACAAATTTTAAATTGTGAACAAAAACAAAACATAATTTCAAAAGACAAGTGCCATAACCATCACAAAATCCAGGCAATTAACTTGATAGAGCACATATAATGCTTTCCCCTATGTTCTGCTTTCATATTCTTTGACAGCTTTTTTACACGACAAATATTTTGTAATGTAATTTTTGTGGAGATAAAAACAATCCAGTCTGTCCTCCACCATCGTCTTCATTATTAATAGTCTGGAAATGCAGTTGTATGGTTTTTCATGGATATACCTTATAAAATTTTAGGATTGCTGTCAGATTTTGGGAAACCTTCATATGTTTCATGCCTCGTTTCTCCTCCACATCTCTATACTTCTGGTGCCAGGAACCAGACTTGAACATGTCCTCTGTCCCCACACCTTCATGCAATGGTCTGCTGGGTTTAGCACTGTGGCATTAGGAGTCTCTCCAAAAACCACTTCTAGGTCAAATGACTAGCACCAAGTTAACTATATGCAGAAATTATTTGTAAACCACATAAATAAATATATTTCACCAAATCGGTTTTAAAGATCTTCCCATGCAACTTCCTTTTAGCCAATTCTCCAAAATGCCTGTGGTCATTTTATCACATGTGACATTAGAGAAATTGCAAAAAGGGAGAGTCAGGATGGAAATTATAATTAAACCTCTTACTTTTATGCAGTATTTCAGGCCTAAACATATGCCTGTTACTTTCCAATTACTGAGTGGTAACGAATCACCACAAATGTAGTGAATTTAAAGCAATTCAGAATTACTATCTTAGAGTTCTAGAAGTAGAAGTCCTAAAAGCAAGGTCTTATCAGGGCTTTACTCCTTCCATGGGATGTGGAAAAAAACCCACTTCCTCTCTTTGCCCAGCTTTTGGGGCAACAAGCATTCCTTAGCTCATGGCACCTTCCTTGCATCCCTTTTTCTCTGCTTCTGCCATCACATCTTCTCTCCCTTGGCTGACCCTCCTGTCTCTAATAAGCATCCTTGTGATTAAATTGGGCCCCCTCAGTTAATACAGGGTAATTTCTCCACTCCAATAGACTTAAAATATTTACAACCTGTAACATTTCTTTTCTGTGCAAGATAATATATTCCTGTGCTCTGGGGATTAAAATATGGGCATCTTTAGTGAGCCATTATTCAGCCTTCCATAATGCTCAGGAGACTGAAACCCTAAGTCCACACAACAGCTTTTCCACAAATGTATATAACAATATTATTGAAAATAGGCAAAAAAGTGGAAATCATCCAAATGTCCACAGATGGATAAATGGATGAATATAACGTGCTGTGACCTGTCAATACAATGGGATAGTGTTCGGCAACAAAAATAGAGGACTGGTATGAGCCGCAAAATGGACAAACCCTGAAAGCATTATGCTAACTGAAAGAAGCCAGAAACAGAAAGCCATGTATTAGATGATACGGAAAGCCACTTATTCAAAATCCAGAGGTGGACAAATCCACAGAGACAGGAAGAAGATTGGTGCTTGCCAGGAAATAAAGGGAGAAGAGAATAGGGAGAAGGAATATGGATTTTGTGGGAAATGAAAGTATAGTGGAATTAGATACTGGTGATGATTGATAACTAAGTGAATAGCTAAAAACAGAGTTAAACTATGTAAGGATGAAGTTTATGTTATGTGAATTATATTTTAATCTTTAAAATCTTAAAAAGAAATCTTACAATTGTGTGCCACATCACATTTTGGTCAACAACAGACAACATATATGTTAGTGGTCCCATAAGATTATAATGGAACTAAAAAATGTTCATTATCTAATATTTAACTATACCTTTTCTGTGTTTGAATACACAGATACTTACTGTTGTGTTATAATTGCCTACAGTGTTCAATATAATAGCACACTGCACAAATTCGTATACTAGAAGCAATAAGTCGCATCATATAACCTAGATGTGTATTCAGCATACCATTTATGTTAGTGTAAATATATGCTATAATATTCACATAATTACCAGTGACTTGTCTCAAAACATCTCTCTTTTCTTAAGAAATGCATGAATGAACTTACTTTTGTAAATTTTATAAAAACATATGGCCATTTGAATGCTTGGCCAGGCTACCCCTAAGGACTGGAAAGATGTTCCTGTAAATAAGGTGCCTTAAATCTTAAGCTTCAGTAACTTCAAGGTAAATCTGCCTCTAGGTAGAAGCAACAGGATTTGTGGGCAGATGGGGTGTCAGAAATGAAAAGAAAAGTAGTTAAACATAACTTCAAGATTGAAGACCCATGCAACCAAAGGATGAAATTTCCAGTTCTAATAAACTGTAACAAATGAACTTTGCTCCATTTGTTTGTTATTATGATAAAAGAAAAACACATATAGCATGAGATCTACCCTATTAAATTTCTATATGTACATTACAGTATTGTTAAGAAGTCCAACGTTGTTCAGTAGATCTCTAGAATTTTTCATCTTACATGATTGAAACTTTATACCCATTGAACAGCACCTCCCCACTTTCCCTTCTCCCAGATCCTGGGTGCAACACTCAGCTTTCTGCTACTATAGATTTCACTACTTAAGATACATCCTATCAGTGGAATCGTGCAGTATTTACTTTTCCCTGACTGATTTTCTTCACTTACCAAAATGTCCCTGAGGATCACCCATGTTTTTTGCATATGATATTATTTCCTTCCTTCTTAAGGACAAATAATATTCACTGAAGGTATAGACAACTCATCCGTTGATCTCTTCAATGTACATATAGGATGTTTATCCTTTCATCCAACAATTGACATTTAGGTTGCTTCCACGTCTTAGCTATTGTGAATAATGTGCTACAATCAACATGGAAGGACAAACATATTTTTGAGATTTTAATTTCAATTTTTTTGAAAAAATACCCAAAATACAATGCATGAATCACTTGGTAATTTTATTTTTAATTTTTGTAAAATTTCCATACTGTTTTCCATAGAAGCTATACCATTTTACACTCACCAACAACTCACAGTAGTTCCAGTTTCTCCACATCCTCATCAAAACTTGTTTTGTTTGATAATGGCCATTCTAAGAGTTGAAAGAAGACAGCTCATTGTAGTTTGGATTTGAACTTTCCTGATTATTAAAGATGTTAAGCATCTTTTCATATATTTGTTGGCCATTTTTATGTTTTCTTCAGAAAATTATGTGTTCAAATCCTTTGCCTAATTTTTTAAACAAGAAAACATTTCTGAATAATATTAACAACAAAATAAAGTTTAAGGGGCTGAGGTTGTGGCTCAGTGGTAGACTGCTTGCCTCGCACGTATGACACACTGGGTTCAATCCCCAGCACCACATAAAAATAAATAAATAAAATAAGGATATAAAAAAATAAATAAAGGTTAACAAAAAAGTTGAAAAAATGGAAGATTAATTATTCACCTTCACAGAAGAATTTTAAATGTATTTAAAGTTCTGAAAAAGATATGATAACATTTCCATGTTTGCTACATCCATTTATGTTGGTATATAGTAGGTTTTTGTTGGAAGTATTTTTATTTATTCACTTTAATAACATAATAATGATATAAGTCTATAGAGTACAATGGGATATTTTCATATAGTATAAACTGTAGAGTGATTAAATCAGACTAATTTACATACCCATCACTTCACATGCTTATCCTTTGTTTTGGTGAGAGCATTTAAAACTATACTCTTAGCAGTTTTCAAAAATAACAATGCATTATTATCAACTCCATCACCAGGATACACAAGAATCACCAGACTCTATTCTTCCCATTTAATTGAAATACTGTACCCATTAACCAGCATCTCCCCATTCCTATGCCTTGCCACCTGTCCTCAGTCCCTAATAATTACCATTCTAATCTCTATGTCTGTATTGGACTTTTTAAGATTCCTCATGTAAGTATAAGTGCTTTTGAGATACTCCTTAGTGTCTTTTTGTTTCAACTTAAAGCACTCCCTTCAGCATATCTTATAAAGCAGGGTCTAGTGGGATTAACTCCCCCAGCTGAGACACACAAGCTGTATACAGTTCCATTTCCCTACCTTACTCCTCCTAGATACCTACACAGGGTGCTACATATTGGCTGTGGTGAATGAGGAGGTGGGTGTATAAAGGAGCACAGGTCATTTGAAGACTTCAGGAAAGTGGGTGACAGTACAGGGCCCTTCTTTAAATAACAGATGCCTAATTCAAAGTTTTCTATCCATGCCTGGATAATCAATGCTGTGACTGACACGTCTGTTGTCTTATGAATCCCTCTGGTTGAGTTTCAAAGTCTACACAGAGTTCCTCAACCCACCATCTCCTCCAGCCATTGTGTGGAATCCAACGGGCCCTAAAGCTGTACTGCCAACAAGTTGTGGATGAAGAATTCTTGATAAAGACAATCACATCTGTATTGATTGTGCTGACCTGAAGTTAGCTGGAACACAACCTCTTTCTTTATCTAACCCTGCCACTCATGTTAGAACCTAGTGAGGGCAGATCTTTAATGATCAGTCTCAGTTAGTGAGAGATCTCTGTGTACTTAGTCCTGAATGTCTAGAAATCCTTCAGTTGCTCCTTATGGACAAACTGTAGTCTCTTTGCTTCCAGTCTCTGCTGTTCCACGTCTGGAGAGTCTCTTTAATTAAATTGCTAAATTGATTATATTGCTTTTTAGTTACAAAAGTAGTTGTAACAGAATAAACAGGAAACATTATGTGCATGTACAAATATGTAATAATTAATCCCACCAGTATGAATAATGCACTAATAAAAAATATGGAAAAATATAAAACCAAAAAAAAAAATGTTAAAAGAGGAAACAGAGAAAATTCCCCCATCAGCCTCTCAGACCCATTTCCCAGAGGTAAGCACAGTTTAATGTCTATCATGTCACTTATTTTTCTATGCATTACAAATGTGCACATGTATTGCATTTTTTCACATAAGAATATATATAAAAATGTATATCTTTTAGACTTTTTAAAATTTATATATGGGTCTATGGTAGCCATTCCCTTGTTTAATCAATCTATAACCTATTGGTGGACATCTATGTTGTTTCCAGTATTTGGGCATTTTAATAATGCAGTGATTAACCCACTTTTTACATATACCTGCAAATATTTGCGATGGACTCAGAGTAGACTTACTTGATTATTGGATATGGGGTATACATATTTTATTTTAATAGATACTGTGGGGGAATTCTCCCTCCCCAAGCAGTACTAATCTACACAAACTTTTGGAGCTCATTAGAGAAACCAAGCAATTTTGATTTCCCAGACGGACCCCTTCTGGTTTGCTCTAAGTCACAGGTGACTAACACTGAACTTTTTAAAAAAATCTAATTAAATTTACTTTGTTTCTTCTGCATAATTCTCAAAGTTTATGACTTCTTTGAGTTTTATCCTTTCCTGTTCACTAGAAGCAAAAATTTTTCCTTTCATTAATTTTGTTTTGTTTTTGTTTTGTCATTTCAGTGGAATTTTGGAAGAATTGGAAAATAAACTCCTTTTGACATCTGAGTAATTTGCTGTTTATTCATTCACTGTACATTCACCCCATGTTTATGCAGAATTGAGGATACAAAGAGCAATTAAACACCAATTTGGCTTTTAGAAATTTCTAATAAGAGTAATTAATGCAAATGAGAGTACCAAAATTGACAGGTAGGTAGGTAGCTAGGTAATAGAATAGGAGAACTGAAGAATGGTTTTTGAGGGGAGACAGGGTCAGGGGAAAGAAAAGTAAATAGGGAGGAGAGAGTAGCTCATGCAGCTACAAGGAGTGAAAAAGAAGAGTTGGCATGGAGAGCTTGAAGTGAGTAAATACGCTATAAAGCAGATCATTTCATAGAACAAAGGCAGGCAAAATTAGAAAAAAGAAACTTAGAGTCCCAAAGCCTTTGAACACCATGCTAAGGATTTAGTAGTCACCCCATGTCTGACAGTCTCAGAAGTTAAGAATCATCTACTGAATCAAACATTTTAAATTTTGCTCTGCTATGAAGGATAACTGAATCACTCAATAATTTTTTTCTTTTTTTTACTCAATATTTTTATTGATAACTTATTAGGTATCTGAAACTGTGATAGGAGATATACTAAAAATAGTAATAAGTGAAAAAATTGTATACTATTTAAGGAAATATACAGCTAGAACTAAGGTAGAAATGGAGAAAAGGTGGTAGAAAAGCATAGACTCGGAAGTTAGATAACAGGAAAAGAATTGGACATGTTGTTATTGGTTCTAATTCAGATTATTTGTTATTATTATATGTGAAATAAGATAAAGATATATACATATATATATAGCAATACCAAAATGACATCTATATATATACATACCTAGATGGATAGATAAATACATACATACATTCATACTAAGATACATATAGATATCAGGAAGAGGAAGTTTAATAGAAGATGAAGCAGTTCTCAGCAAACCAAGTTTGAATTACCTTTGAAACATGGAGGCAGAAATATCTAAAAGAAAATTATAGATCCACGACTCAGTAAATATGTCTGAGCTATAAATATTTGAAAATATTTATTGATTGATAAATTAAAAATGACATTAATAACTATTTAAGAATCACTGGCATAGTTGGCCTTATATAAATGGAAAAAGAATAAAATTATTCACAATCAGAATAAAAGAGGGTGTGGAAAATAACAAATATATAAATTTGTATAAACTTTCAGATATTATGTGGTATTACTAATAAGTATTGCTGCTGCTGAATAATTGAACCAAATTACCGTTATTATGTAAGTTCCACAAAATCAGAGAATTTGTTCCCCTTGTTCTACAGTGTGTCCCAGAAATCAGAACATTGCCAAACATGTGGTAGGTTTTCAGGAAATATTTCTTTCTTCTCTGGATGTATTTATTACATGTATTATACATACGAATTTGTAATAAGAGTGGATTAGGGATCATGATTTTTTGTCATGTAAACTCTAACAACGCTCTTCAATAGCCAGATTGTTGAATTTGTACAACCACTTCTTCAACTCTAAAAAATAAGTCTTCTTCCTAAAATTTGTAGCTCACAGAAGATTACAGCAATCAGTCAACATATCTTAAATGTTCAGTTGATTTTACAGGGTGGTTGCAATTTTTTCCATTCCAGGTGCACATTTTTATATTATGTTAATAAGATAGAAACCCAAATTTAAGAAAATATTTACAGTTAATGTAGAGAAAACAAAAAGAAGTGAGCATTTGCAGTGAGGTTCCCAAGGGGCTAGAATAGCATTACTCATGTTCAGACAACTCCAACATCTTCACAATATGGCCTCTGATTGTCAACAGTGACAATTTTCTCATATGCTTAACTGATGTCAACAGAGCAGAGAAAACCCCAGTGGTGCATAGTCCTCCTGCATGCTATTGGAGGCCTCTTTTTGTGAACAAAAACAGTCTGCATCAGTCAACAGAAAATTTTTGAAGTCTTACCATTTGCCAGGAAATGTCTGCATATGAGTGACTTATAAAGAAGTGTGAAGTATGTCCCTGCCTCAAGAAAAGTATGTTTGTTGAGGAGACAAGCCATAAAACGTAGTATATATTAAAGTGTCAAAGGAGTTGTCCAAGGAATAAATGCTATGCTGAGGTGTGGTACCCATCTGTCCCATTTACCTTCCTAAGCATTTCCCTAAATCCATGATCATAAGAAAAATCATCTTTCTCATTCTCTCCACGGAGCAGAATTTAATTGTCTGGTGTCCTCCATGTACGCAGAATACCTTTGTGCTTCTGTGCCCCCTCTTGTACTAATTCTTCAGTGTTCCCAGGCTTTCACTCACCCTCAACTTTGTTCCATAATTTGTAAATCTTACCCTTCTCAAAAACTTCTCAAAAACTTCTCAGCACCTTCTCAAAAGCTCTTGATTTTATTAACTAGAAATAATCTCTTCCTGGACTCTACACTCCTCTATTAAGAGATATTAGCACATCCATTACTTTTTGCTTTATGTCATAGTTGTCCTTGTAGGGGCATGATCACAGCACACAACCTTCCCTCTCCTTCCACTACTGTTAGGTGAATATTTCACCTACAGGGATCCTAAGCCATGGGAACCCTTTGGCGCTAACTTGTGGTTTTAGTGCATCTAGTAATATTGACTCTTTCCATCTAGTTTCATCCCTGAAACCATCTCACAAATCTCTTCTATTTTTTAACATGTAATAATTATAAAATATTTGATTTGTATTGTATCAACTAGGATGTGAGCTCCTTGAAGTCAGGAAATCTGTGCATCCGGTAATCCTATGACCAGGTAGTGTCTATTAAAAGAGATATTCTCAGATTACCATCAGTACTTGTATTTATTTTCTGGGAAACACTCTGAAATTCTGATTGAGAAGGTGCTTTGTGGAGCCTGGGAACCTGCATTTAATCAAACTCCCCAGGTAATTTTTATCCATGGTAAATTTATCAAATAAGTGCTTTTTTTATTTGTTCTCTTAAACCATAAGCATCTTAAGGAAAGGGCATGTGACAACCTAATCTTTGTGTTTTCTCCTTTGTGTATATGGCCTAGTTATTTGAATATAGTAGATTCTTAAACACTGTGGAATTGGTACATGTTAATGGCATGATTTATAAGTGGGGTAATTAAGAAAAGCTTTTCCAAGGCACAGAATTTTCTGGACCTTGAAAAATGAGCGGTATTTGGATGGCAGGGGGCATTCTATTCAGAGAGTGACATAATCAAAGAAAAAGAATTGAGGAAATATAAGCATGCTAAGGGTTGAGGGTTAGATTAGTTTAATAAGAGCTAAAGGTTCTACGGCAGAGGAATAAGAGATGAGGCTGCCTCCCCACTGTATAAAAGAAATGTTTGTTAGCAGACTCTAATTTTCATTTTAATTTAATAAGAGAAAAAATAAGTGGTTTTGATATGACTAATGACCGACAAGGGATCTGTGATACTACCTTGGCAAGCATCCACCTCCAGGGTACATGTAGAAAGACAAGATTTAGGGCTGGGATTGTAGCTCAGCGGTAGAGCGCTTGCCTCGCATGCGTGAGGCCCTGGGTTCGATCCTCAGCACCACATACAAACCAATAAAATAAAGACATTGTGTCCATCTACAACTAAAAAATTTAAAAAAAAAAAAAAAAAGAAAGACAAGATTTAGTACAGAATTAACCTGCCCAAGCATCTGTTCAGAACTCCATATGAAAAAGAAAAAATAGATGAAAGCATATGCTATAAGTTGAAGTCTGGACAACTTTTTTCTTCATATCATGTTGGTAAGAATTCATATTTTTAGCCAAAACTCTTATTGGCTTTCTCATGTGAACCTGAATATGAAATAAGCACAATAATAATTTTTTAAAAGTTTTTTTAAAAGCTTTCTGTTCACATGTAAAGAAAAGATAAAATTCTTACAAAAATTATAATTTATTATTGAGTATATTCCTTTGGTCTCCTGACAGCCAGCATCAGCTTATGTATCTATAATTAATTCACTTGTACACTTACTCATTCACCAGGCAGATAAATAGGTATTATCAATCTACTATTTGTAAAGCACTGTACACAAAATGTTTATGGCAAATCTCTATGTATATGATATGAACTAAAGAAACAGTCTTACATGGAAGACAGGTTGATATGAAAATTAACATTAGCAAGTTATCGCTCATTGTCTCATTTCACAACACTTGGCTAAATGAAAATAGTTACATGACTCTGCTTGGTTCTCTTGTGTCCCCCACACTGAGCATAATACTTCATATATAATGAGTGCTCAATAGGTATTTGTTGGATAGATACATTTATTGATCATTATTTCAGGCTCTTGGGATGCAAAAATAAAGTGGAAGCAGAAATAACCCTGCCTTCACTGACTCACAGTCTTGTGAGGGAGACAAAAATTAACAAGTGCCCTCAGAAATGTAGAATTTCAGTCATGACAAGTGTTAAGGAGCTTCTGATGAAATCTGGCCTAGAGTCAAAGATTCTCCTGAAGAAGTGATCTTGCAATCTAAAAAAATAAAGAGACGTTAACCAGGCAGAGAGAAGGAGGGAAAGCTCTGCGGGCAGAAGAGGAGGCAGGAGGAGCAAATTTTGAGTGCACAGCAGCTGTAAATATGAATGGAGAACTAGGTAGGCAGGGTAAGCGTCTGGGAAATCAGTTTTAGAGAGTTCCAAGGCTAACATATTAGTCAAGATTATTTAGTTAAAGAATATTTCATTTGAAATCATGATATACAAATTGGTTTGATAAAACTGGTATGTTTGCAATTGACATTTTGGTTCCAGTTACAACTTCAAAACTCATTGTTCATCTGTAATATAAAAGAAAAATTTGCATGATAAAACATCAAATTTTTTTCGATGTAAAGCAAAACAATTGAGCATGTAATTTCAAATTATCTAACCTTGATCCCTGTGCCAATAAATATTATAATTTTACTAAGTTACATAGCATCAATTAGCCCTCAAATGGAGGTTAGTAAAGGAATCAACACAGTAGCATAAGAATAATTTGGGTGTACTGATGTAGAACTATATTGACAAATTAATATACCCTGGCATACAGTTCATTCAATTATTATGGAAAAACTAATAAATATATATATATATATATATATATAATTGATGTGATTCACATGATAGAATTCATACAGAGAAAAACAAAGTAGCAGCTTTTAAAGAGCAATTATGGAATGTGGAAACAATACCATGTTCAAAACATGACCAGAGAAGCAATTGTTTTCATAGAGTACTTGGTCAGGTGGACTGATATTATTTTCCTTAATTCTTTTACTTTTTCCTTTGGCATGTATACTATTCTAATTTTTACAATATTCATCTCTGGCTTATCTCTCTACTAACCTATACATACATGTTGTTGGAGATCATATTATAATGACCTTGAGTTTTTCGGCTCCCATATGCACATATTACTCAAAAGACAGTGCTGGAAATGAGGTTAGTGCTTGTCAAATATTTGTTAAGTTTTCAGAAGTGGCCAATTAGAATATTTCCAATAAACATTATAAGTGTAAATGGTAATAATGAGAGGTATCATCAGTTCTTAGGCTTATTTTATTATTATTATTATTCGAATAATCAGTTAGAGATACATGGTATAGAATGCTATAAATTTCCTCTTACCAGCTTATGTTGTTTATGTATGATATGGAAAGCAAAACAATAAATATCCAGCTATACTCACACTAGTTGTATTCTAACCTGATCTTTAATGGGCAATAATTGCATAAAGTGAAAGTAACAATTACAATATACAGTAAAAACATAAGATGTACTCAAAAGTAATAAAACTCACTGTAATATACTCAGAAATAACAGAATAAAACAAATACGAAAACTTAATAACTCAAGTTCCACCTAACCCATAAAACTCTGTGTTTAAATATATTTACATTCCTCAAAATGCAGTTTAGAGCCCATGATGTATAACATGAATCATCTTACTGATCTCCAGAGCATTGCTAGGTAGGGAGGTTCAGGAGGGGAAAGAAGTATTTCTCTTTCTCAAATGGGGAAACTAAAGCACAGAACTATTGAAGGTTTTCCACTGATGACACTAATCTTTTTATTTTTTATTTAACAATTATGAAGCATTCACTGTGTATCCACTAGGCTAAATAGAGGGCTAGTCATGACTCAGTTTAGCATTTCCTATCTACCACAAATTGAAGATGGGATTTCTTTGGAACTCAAATATGAATAGGTTTTTAATCATGACTTTGTTCTTGCCTGCCTCTAATGAGTTATTCTTGCTACCAAACACATAACCAAATGGACTTTACCTGGAAAAACTAATAATTTTAGCATAGGTTCACACCTTCATTCAATATGTTTAAGATACTGACATAAGCAGTAGACTTTCCGACTTCTCATTACTGACTTTCAGGCAGAAAACATAATGTATGCACACTGGACAGTTTGGTTTCTCATTTGATGAAATGCTTACTGATTAGCAGATTGACAATATAATTTCTCTGTTATTTTTCTGTTTAGGTAATTGGCCATTATACAGTTTAATAGAGAATAAATTACTTTATATGCCACATATTGATTACTGACTTTTAAATAATTCAAATTTTGAATAACATTGAACTCACTCTGAGTAGCAGCAGTCTTTTATGATTCAAAAGGTATGCCAGTTTTGCAGTGCATCTTTATGACCTTCAAGGACCATTGCCAGTATTTTTTGCAGCAGGCACACTGCTAAGTGCCAGGGATTCAGGGAAGCAGGCCTTTCTCCAGAAGCTCACAATAGTGTACAAATAACAGCTAAAAGAGATTCAAGGTTATTGGTTTGCCAATAAAAAAATAATAACTTTGATTTGTTTTTCTCTCAGTGAGATCTTCAGATTGGAAAAGATATTTATCTTATCCAGAAAAAATAAAATGGTTCCAGATGTCTGCAGAGGTTAGCTCATGGGAATGTGAAACAAAATGTGGTGCATATAAAGTTTATGCATGTATGTTCAACATTGCAAATGTTAACAGAGAGAAAAAAGGTAGTCCATAGAAACTGTATCATTTACCTTCATTATAGTTTACATAAATGAACAACTACACATCATCTAAGACTATAGAATAAAAGGTTGCATTAGCAACTATAAATTTTCTATCTTGAAAATACTTTCAATCATAACATTTTCTTTACTTGATTGAGTTTTAGTGTATGTTTTGTATTTACACATTTAGAATTTTTTTTCCTCCTTATTGCTCTTAAATCTTTATTGTCTGACTTTGATAACTAAGTACTAACTATGAATTATTTAGCTATATTTTAGGAATCCCAGCTCCAATATGGAGGTCATAAAGATTTCACGAGAGCAGTTGTCAGTGCCATATCAGAACCAGTTAAGAGTGAATGGGAGATGAGGAAACAGAAGCAAATTATTTCTGCAGTGTTTCTATGAAGAACATTTAATAAATGGAGAAATAGTTGGAAGAGGATATAGAGTCAATGAAAATATTATTTCCTTTTATGATGAGAGAAACTGAGGCATATTTGTATGCTATTGGAGACTAACAGTGGCAACAGATTGAAAATGTGTGGAAAGGAAGTAACTCCAAGGCTTGAGACCCTCTAAAGAAGAGATCTAGAGCTCAAATGGACAAGAAAGGGACATAAAATTTGGGAGGGCCAGAAATCAAGAAAGAGAGCCACAATAGTGATCGGAAAACTCATAAATAACTGGGCACTGTGGCACATGCTTGTAATACAGCAGTAGTTCAGTGGTTGAGGCAGGAGGTTTACACGTTTAAAGGCAGCCTCGGCAACATAGCGAAGCCCTGAGCAACTTAGCAAGACTCTGTCTCAAAATTTTTTAAAAAATTAAAAACAGGCTGGGGATTTGGCTGAGTGGTTAAGTGCCCTTGGGTTCAATCCCCAATATTTTATATATATATGCGTATGTGTGTATGTATATTTTTATATTATGATATATATCATAATATCCCCAACTTAACTTGAACTAAGTCACATCCCCAATGTGCCATATTATACCTGAGGAAGTATGATTAAGGAAAAATTTATGTAGCAAAGAACAACAGTCTTTAAAATAGATTCCTTTGCAATTTTTTCTAACCATGCATATGGGGAGTCTGGAGCTCAAGCTTCATTACCTTTGGAGTAAATCCACTTCTGACTGTCTGTTTATTTCAGTAAATGACAGAGTAGGTTATGAGCTGGAGTAAAAGGAGGATACTTTTGACAAGGCTAAAGAACTATGAAATAATCTCAGAGAGTAAAAAGGCAATTTCTTGAGGAAAAAAATAAAGTCGCATGCAGTATTCAGTTCTCATTTAAGGCATTTGTCATGAATTTGAAGTGAGATCAGTCAGCCAACTTGCAATTTTCTTCAACAAATCTTGAGACACTTGCAGGAAAGACAGAAAGTTGCATTCAACCAATGTTAAGTTCAGCTAACTGACTGTGACAAAAGAAAGAGTTTGCCAAATGTTATGTGTGTGCAAGAAACTGTTCATAATGATAGGCTCTTTACAATAAATCTCAGTTTAGGAAGCAAGCAAAGAGGTGAATAGAGATGCTAGATTCAGCATATCAGTGATGTGTCATATTAATAATTCTTGTAAGAGATTTCTAGGATATTTGAATAAATCAACCAAAAGTATAGCAGTTGGTGATCATCCAGGGGCATATTTTTTATATTTTTTAATTGGTTCTAATTAGTTATGAATGACAGTAAAATTCATTTTGACGCATTGTACACGAATGGAGCATAACTTCTTTCTCTGGATGAGCTTGGTACAGAGTCACACTGATAGTGTAATCATACATATATATAGGGTAATAATGTCCATCTCATTCCATCATCCTTCCCATCCCCACACCCCCACCCCTTCCTTCACTCCCCTCTGCATAATCCAAAGTTCCTTCATTCTTCCCCACACACACCCCCCCATTGTGGATTAGCATCGCTTATCAGAGAAAACATTTGGCCTTGGGTTTTTTGGGTTTGGCTTATTTTGCTTAGCATAATATTCTCCAGCTTCATCCATTTACCTACAAATGCCATAATTTTATTCTTCTTAAAGGCTGAGTAATATTCCATTGTGTATATGGACCACATTTTCTTTATCCATTCATCTATTGAAGGGCATCTAGTTTGGTTCCATAGTTTAGCTATTGTGGATTGAGCTGCTGTAAACATTGATGTCAGTCAGGCACATATCTGCAAGTGAGACTTCAAAAGAGATATTGATCATTGTGATTACAAAGTCCAAGTGTTATCTTTTGAGTGAGCTGCTAAGACAGATTAGAGGAAAAGACCAATTGTGAACATAGATTGTTTATTTTATTCAATTTAGATGGAAGTTTTGGAGCACTAGCATGCATGAGTCACTGTCGAAGGAGTTGGAGACACAGAGGTAAACTAGATCCAGTTCCCCACTCCTACAAGCTCAGTGTAACATGCAGATTGCTACAGTAGGGACACCAACACAAAAGGAAGGACACCTAACTGGATCACCGCTTAGGTGAATAGGCTTAAAGAATAACATTTGGGAAGACTGGATTGCAAGATAAAGCATGTGAAGCCTTTAAGAACTGCTAAGGGTTGAGTTTTCCTTGAGGATAATGGGTATAGTGAAGGAAGAGACCAAGAAATAAGCAAGAGTCAGATGAGAGTCATTTCATATAAGTAAAGGAATTTGGATTTTGCATTCTCTGGATAACTGAAAGGCAATTTTCAAGCAAGAGTGATCTTACTGGCCCTCTGGCTGCAGTATAGATAGAGGGCAGAGAAAGGATATATATACAGTTTTCCTCCCTTTTTTTGAGAAAGAAAATAAGACCAGTTAGAATTATGAGATGGAAGTGAATTTGTTACACAGTTGTCACTCTTAAAATTTAGATTCAGACAACTTCACCCAAGTTTGAAATGTAAGTCAAGGGTAGGACACTCAAGTGGAGATCATGAAACCAGAATTGCTGTCCTGTACAATCGTCAACATTTTGTAGGACCCAGCTCAGAAAACATGGATGACCAGACATCGCTCCCATAAGGATTCATCTATTTTGTTCATGACTGCTTCTCCAGTCTGATGCCTGATAGACACTCGATAAACAATAGATAAACAAGATTGCTGAAGGAATTAAATCTGGTCTTTAGAATCTGGTCTGCTATGCCACCTGTCATTCTAAGGCCCCTTGCCTAAGAAAAATCAAGTGTGGACCACTTACCATTTTTTTTCTCCCAAAATATTCCTCTTCTTATGTGCTTTACTCATCATGTCTTACAAAACTTTAATATCAGGCTCTTGCTTTTCCCATGTATTAGCTGTATGACTATAGGGCACATTTGTTTAAGCTAAATCTCCTGTGTGACATGGGGATAAAGCTAATACTCATTGAGCATCGAGCAGTGTTATGGTTTGGATATGGTTTGAGTGTGTCCCCCAAAGGTTCAAATGTTGGAAGCTTGGTCCTCAGTGTGGTGATGTTGATAGATAGCGGAACCTGTGAGAGGTGGATCCTAATGCGAGATAATTAGGTCATTAGGGGCATCACTTTTGGAAGAGAATGAGGGAATTCTCAGGACCAGACTAGTTCCTACAAGAATGCGTTCTTATAAGGGAAGAGGCCTGGCTCCTTCCTTCAATCCCATTTTCCTGCAGCTGATTTCCTTTCTGTGCCGTGTTGTGACACAGCCATAGAGACCTTGCCAAGATGCTGCTAGAACTCTCCAGCCACCAAAAGCAAGAGCCAAATAAACCTCTTTACTTTATAAAGTACCTCGCCTCAGGTATTTTTTATAACAGAAATGGATGAGTACAAGCAATAAGACTTGGAACCAGGCACTGTTATAAGAACTTTAAATATTTTAACGACATTAATCCTCATCACCCCCCCCCATGTGGATAATGCAACCGTCATCCACCTATTATAGATGATGAACCTGAGCCAAGATTTTACCACATGTAAATAACAAAGTCTGGATCTGAACCCAGTCTCTGAAACCATGTTCTTAAACATTATGCCTACTGCCAGTGACGGCATCTCCCTCATTGGCTAGTTATAAAGAGCCAATGACAATAATCCATATAAAACTAGTAGGAAAAGTTTCTTGCTGTGGTAAGTGTTCAATAGAAGTTAGCTTTTGTTGTTGTGATTATTTCAGCTATACCTTGGAGTTGCTATGTCTCAAAGGAAACTAGATTATGTCATTTGGAATATACCTAATGGAGAAAAAGTCACTGCTCATATGTGACTTCCATGATTGTTTCTAGTTCTGAACTTGGGATGAAGACAGGACAAAACCAATGCCTCTTTGTTATAACCTTAAGATGTCCAGAGACAAGTGTCTCTGGCATCTACTCTTCCATCCTCCAATCTAGACATTCTGAGTCACTTCAGCATTTATCCAATCACATGATTTCCAGGTCATCTGAGTAGACCTGCTTTGTTGAGGACACCTGTACACTTGGGAATAAGATACTGTATTCCATATGTGGGCTGATGGCCACCTACAGAACAGGACACTGAGATAAACAAGTTTGAGATAGCCATCTCCCAGTATGAACTCTATTCCCAGAGACCATTACAGTGTCTGCCTTATACAGGAAAAGTATATAGGAGATGGTATTTCTGGAGTAAATGAATTCACTTACAAACAAATGAATTAATTAATATGGAGCTTACTCTTTGCTTAAATTTCCAATTTTGTTCACATGTACTTTATTTATTTATATTTTGGTACTGTGGATTGAATCCAGGACCACTATATCACCGAACTATATCCCCAGCCCTTTCTATTTTTTCTTTTGAGATTAGGTGTCACTAAGTTGCTGAGGCTGGCCTTGAATTTGCCATCCTCCTATCTCAGCCTCCCAAATCACTGAGATTACAAGCATCTGTCATCATGCCCAACTTCATACTTCTCTTTCAGATTCTATTCTTCTATGGTTCATTTGGGGATATATGGCAGATCTTACGTTAGCCTCTATTAAATTTCATCTTCTAAGAGCTAACTAGTCTTTTCAGATCATTTTGTGTATTAATTTTGTCATTGTATATATTGTCTCTCCTTTTCCACATTTTATCATCAAATCATAGGTTTTTTTCCTCTATTTCATCAATATACTCATCTGAGTATTTAAATGGAATACATTATGCTCAAATTCATATTAAAATATTCAAAAATATTCATAAGAGCTTAGACTGAAAGTGTTTTAATTATAAATCAATTACATTTTCTCAGCAGTGAATTTCATTATTAATTGTCACTATGAATACCCATTTACCTCTTCAACAATAACTAAAATATAAAGCATCTTTTTCCAAAATATTGCCTAGAATGGAGGAATTAAATAAAAATAAAGTTTTACATTTTTATAAACATTTGTGGGATCAACTTCTGAAATAAAACTGAGAAACATAAAACTAATGTAAGCTGGAAATAGGCACAGACCCTGAGGAACTAACCTTTTCATCTCCAAAGAAATTAACTGAAGAAGTTAAACAATCTCAAGGCATGTATTACATTACAGTTGAGAGAATGATAAGTAGGCTTTTCATCAAGAGCTGAAAATTTCAGTGATCCTATTTTGTATATTAGAAAGAGTTTCAACCATGGACTATGAAATTCATAAATAAAAGATTTCCCAGTTGTGAGAGCTAAGGGCTAGTAATAAACTGAGGGTACTATTAAATAAGAGATTTAAATGAAAAGGGAAGAAAGTTTCTTAAACCTAGGTCATGTTTCCATGGTGAATTGCAAACCCTAAATGTTATTCAATAAAGTTGGAAAAAGTAAAAAGAAATTGGGCTGGGGCTGTAGCTCAATGGTAGAGCACTTGTCTGGCATGCGTGAGGTCCTGGGTTCAATCCGCAGCACCACATATAAATAATAAGCAAAAAAAATAAAGATCTATCAACAACTAAACAAAAATTTTAAAAAAGTAAAAAGAAAAGTAATGTTTTTAAGTATCAATGATTTCAAAACTTATAAAAAATAACTGGACTATCTCAATCAAATATTATAATTAAGTCACTTTACTAGAGAATGTATTTGTTAAATTTAGACTGGCTATTTTACATTTGTTGATTTGATAAAATGCTTTCAAATTCATTTATCTGAATTTTGAAACAGGTTTCTTTCTTCCAGAATTCTGTTTCCTTTGCACAGTTCCTGAAATAACAAGTTTTCATTATTACAGTATCCACCACATAATCTCATACAATTTTAAGTTTCTGAAAGTTCCCTTCTTATTTCACTGATTTTACTTTGAAAAACTTACATAAATAGCAGATGTTACGTTTTCATAGTTAGGATTTCTCTTAACCTCATTGGGAGAAATGATGTTATAGGATATAAACACTGGTAATCAAACTATATTATCCAAATTAGTGGAATAAAAAGAAGACATATCGTCAAATTTAGCAGAAAACCCCAAAATTGCATATATGTAACAGTACTTATTGGAACTTGGTACAATCATGAAAAATGTTATATTTGTTTTAATATTCATGCAACCATTTTCTTAATTCATCTTGACTGATCATAGTAAAATCACTTTTCTCTCATACTATAGTTTGTTTAGATTGTGACCAACTTTTTAATTATTCTTCTTCAGTGAACATTTTTTCTATATTAAGATTTTTCCATATTTCAGAATTTTTTGATAACAAGAAGTTGGTAGTTGCTTAGAAGAAGATATGAAAGTTTTCAAGGCATGAGATACGTATTTAAAAATATTCTCCAAAAGGACAATAGCAATTTATAACCCTCAAAACAGTCTATGAGAATCTTTATCTCATCGCATCTCATCCAGCATTGAATATACCAAGTCATTCTTGAATTAAATCACTCATTTTTAATGGGAAGGATTGACTTTGTGATGAAATTAAGTAGCATGAAAAAAAGTAATTTATGTGTTATGTTGGACTTAAGCCATTTAGTTTAGTTCCAAGATCCACTTTAAAATTGTCTATTGATCATAAAATGCTATTATATCATACTCATGTTGTACTTTTTGTTTTCTTTTCAGCAAGACTATATATTAATTTGCTAACTATATCTTGTCTCTTCTATTATTAGGAAGTTTCTGTAATTTCCTCAGTAGTACATTTTATTATAACATCTAGTAATAAAAATATCTTTTATTTAGAAATCCAGCATATGCCTTACTCTCTTTATTGGGCATTTGTGATCACCAGCTCCCTTCATTAATTTGGAATTTCAATTTTAAGCTCCAACATGATGTCATCTGCAGAGCTAGAAGACCTGAGTAACCATCCCAGCTGCAGTTATGCAATGATTATCAAGTCGTTCTCATTTTCCTCAGGAAATGATTATCAGATTCTTCATCTATAAAGTAGGACTACTACTCCCTTATTATGTTATTAAATATATGGAATGAGATATTTTGGAGTAACGGAGAATTATAGGTTAGCATCAATTGTTCCTTTCCAAGTAGTCATAGACACCTAGGATCCCCAATAGAACCCAGTGTTACAATTTTCAAAAGTGTGATTGGGCAGCTTTGTCTGTCACTTTGCCCCAGGCAGCCAAGAGAGTAAGTTATGCAATGCATAATAGGTTGCTCAAATCCTTAGAAGCCATGCAATGTTCCTACAGCACTTCCCTTGCCCTCATACTAAGACTTCCTACTTGAGACCTTAGCTGACGCTTCTCAGGTTACAACTTGGATATTACCATTGCCTGGAATTACTGCAGAAATCTTAAACCCCTAAATTCTGACCTCTTCTTCTAATTTTTTATCTTTTTAATTTTCTTTTTTATTCCTCTCTGACCTAATGGAAACCTGAAGTCTTTTGTTTATTTTCTCTAAACTCTAAGTATCCTTACGCCCCAGGAAAAAAGTTCTTTTGATTGCCCTTGTTTCTCCTCAAACCATTCCAATATATGCCATTTTCCTCCACTGTTCTATTACACAAACCTCTTCTCCCCTCTTGATCAACAGGTTACCTTAATCCCTACCACAGCAATAAAATTTGAGAACTTCAATTATGCTTTCCCTCAACTTCTTGTCCTCCCTCTACCATGCCAACCTACACCCATGCCACTTCTGTGCTATCACTCAAAGTCATCTCCTTCTTAAACAATCAAACTCCTTCCCCTCTTGGAATTTACTTTATTACTTTAATTTTATTTTATCTGTCATTTGTATTCTCTCTCTCTCTCTCTCTCCCTCTCTCCGTCCATCCCTCCTTCCCTCCTGTCTTTCCACCAGCACTTTTTCCCCTTGACCTCTCAGTTTCTTTATAGCCCCTCAACTTTTTTCCTCTTCTTTCATCTAAACTTTAAAAAGAAGTAAAATCAAAAATCAGTAAATGGGCTGGCATCAAACTAAAAAGCTTCTTCACAGCAAAGGAAATAAAAGCGTGAAGAGCGAGCCCACAGAATGGGAGAAAATCTTTGCAACCTGCACCTCAGATAGGGCATTATTTTCCAGGATATACAAAGAACTCAAAAAACTTAACACCAATAAAACAAATAATCCAATCAATTAATGGTCAAAGGAACGAAACAGACAGTTCTCAACAAAGAAATACAAATAGTCAACAAATATATGAAAAATTGTTCAACATATTTCACAATTAGAGAAATGAAAATAAAAACTACACTAAGATTCAATCTCACTTCAGTCAGAATGGCAATTATCAAAAATACAAGTAACAATAAATGTTGGTGAGGATGTGGGGAAAAGAGTACACTCATACATTGCTGGTGGGACTGAAAATTGGTGCAACCATTGTGGAAAGCAGTATGGAGAGTCCTCAAAACACAAGGAATGGAATCACCATTTGATCCAGTCACCCCACTCCTAGGTTTATATCCAAAGGGACTTAAAATCAACATACTACAGTGATGCAGCCACATCAACATTTTTAGCAGCACAATTCACAATAGTTACACTATGGAACCAATGTAAGTACCCTTCAACAAATTAATGAATATAGAAAATGTGGTATATATAGACAATTACTCAGCCATAAAGAAGAATGACTTTATGATATTTTCTGGTAAATGGATGGATCTGTAGACTATCATGCTAAGTGAAATAAGCCAATCCCAAAAAAATCAAAGGTCAAATGTTCTCTCATATGTGGATACCAACACACAATGGGGGGGGGGCGGTTTACAATAGAAGTTCATTGGATTAGACAAAGTAGAATGAAGGGAATGGAGGGAGAATAAGAAAAAGACAGTAGAATGAAGCAGACATAACTTTCCTATGCTCATATATGAATACACCACAGTGAATCTCACCATTGTGTCCATCCAAAAGACTGGGGTCCTAATTAGAGTAAGATATATCCCATACTTGTGTAATTATCTCAAAATGGATCCTACTGCCAAGTATAACTAAAAAGAACCAATAAGATTTTTAAAATTCACACAGCTAGTAAAAAAAAAAAAAGAATATTCTACCTGTATTGTTCCCACTTATTTTCTTTTTATTTATCTTAAACTCACCATAATATAGTTAGCACCTGAAATGACTATCACCAAGACTACCAGTGGCCTGCTGTTTTCAAAACTGAGTGAATATTTCAATCTTTTATTTGACCAGACACCTATCCCATGCATGATACAATTGTTCACTTTCTTATTCCTCATACAGCTTGAGTCAGTGAACTCAAGTAACCCCATACTCTCCTGGACTCCATTTCTCCTTGGTTTCTCCAATAGATCACTCCTGTTTTCAGCCCTCAGGGCTTAGCGTTACCCAAGGCACCTTCCTTTATCAACTGTACATCTGCCTTCCTTCACGTTCCCCATGGTGAGGTTATCTTTATGGCTTTAGACTTCCATAAAATACCTAAATCTTATCTCCAATCCAAACCAATTCCCTGAGCTTCAGACTTTAATAACTAACTGATTCCTGGGCATCTGCACCTATGTCTCACAGGAACTTAAAGCTAATCATGATCAAAACTGAGTTCAGTGTCTCCCGTGTATCTGCTTTTCCTGGTTGTTCTGCATTTCCATTGGTAGCACCAAAACATGCTGAAAACTTATGAGACCTCCATGACTCACTCACCTCACCCCAGTCACTAAGTCCTACCATTATCTTTTAAATGATTCCTTAATTCAACTTCTCTTTATTCTTTATTATCTCTTTCCTTACCAATCCTAATGTGTTTTTCTATCTTAAATTTTTCTTTGTTGTCTTAGTGTAGAGTTTTATATATATTAGATATCTATAAATAAAAACACCACTCTATCAAAATCACTTCCTATTAAAATTTTTTTAGTGATTCCCCTTCACCTATACAATAAACTCCTATTTCTCTTTTAAAAGAAAAAAAATGTGGTCTTTGTAAATCCTTGTTTTCCTTTGCTGCCTCACTTCCTGCTTCTCACTGTCTCAAACTTAAGTAAATCAAACTGCCTATCCTTCTATTCACACATCATGTTATTTATCACCACTGCGCTTCTGACTAAAATGTACTTCGAAGGAGCTACATGTGATCTTACTGTAAGTTCTGCATTGTTTGTTACACTTAGTAGGCATTTCACTATTCGGCAAATAAATATTTGTTGATTAACAGAAAAGTAAGAAGTCAAAAGTTCTCATTCAGACTATCATCACATCACAGTTCTGCACTGCTATGAAAGTTGTTTGTGGGTGAAGTGTTAATACACATAAAAAAACCTGCTATGTGCCAGGTACCATGGAAAAAAACAAGATGTGCACATAGTGACTACAAACCTCAATCTTATGCTTCAATAACAAGAAACATATCAAGTGGTTAGAGTATAATTAATGATACAAACAATAATGGGAAGGTATTAAGCAAATAGACTAATGTATCTGAATAATAGATCTTAATTTTTATTAGTGTTATTCTAATTGATTCCAGATAGTTCTAGGCTGGCTACCTCAAGGACTGCCAGTTTTGTTAGAGGTCTATTAAACTTAGAGATTCTGAGAGGACTAACACAGATTCCCAAATAAAAACTCAAGATCCAAGGAATGGTATTTAATATTTATGATAAGAAAAGACTCATTTTGTTTTCTTCCTTTCTCTCTGCCTCTCTCCCAGCCTGAAGTTCTGGATCAAATACAAAATTTAAGGGAGTTATGGATGGATAATAATGCATTACAAATACTACCTGGGGTATGTAAGTTTTATTATGGCACACTGTCTAACATTTGTGTTACCCATTGGTTGCATTTGATAATAACTAATCATAAATCTTAAGTCTCAGTGCTTGCATTTCAAAATAAAAGAACACTTGCTAGAAATATTCAGTCACCAAGTGTTTTCACTGATTTGTTCATGAGTGTTTCAAATGTCTCTGAGAGTGTTACAGGTATGCAAAATGTATGAAAATTTTTTTCTTGTTCTCTGAGGAGCATATTTTTCATCTCTTTTCATAGTCACTGTTTTTTAAAGCTGAACATTCATAGTTATTTTTGAAAAGAAGTATACTATATATAATACTACATTTTATTTTACAAATTAGCCTTATTCTTACAGGTAATTAAAGAATGGTTTCTGCTCATATTGTCAGAGAGGTTACAAGATGAAAATCTCTTTTTTGATTCAGGCAATATACAAATAGAATAGAGCCCACTTAAGCTTTTGAAAATGGCAGCAATCTAATGGCATTAAAAATGAAAGTTGAACAGTCAGAGGTTTTTTATTGTTGTTGTTTATTTGTTTTCCTTGACTAAAGTGCAGTCTCGTGGGACTTCCTGAATAGTAGGCTTACCTGTCAATTCATGGAGTGTGACGTCTCCCGCTTTGTCCATTTAGTGAAAGAATGGCTTCCCAAAGAACACTCCCCCTCACCACCTGCAGCATGTGCACTTGAATAAGCATGTGCACACAAGCACATGAGCAGAGCCAGCACAAGTCCCCTGTGGTTGACGAACCCTAAACTCCTGGCATTGGACTGAGAACGAAGGCAGCTGCGTGTGTAATAATTCTTCAGTCAACACAGAAGTTTAGATGTGTGTTCCAAAAGCTGATTTTACTCCTTTTTTTGTATTGATGAAATTTTTTTATTGATTTCACATGCAAAAAGAACAAGAAGCTTATTGTCTGTTTAAATAAGCATGAAACTACAGAAAGAAAAAACATCTGGAAAAATATTAAGGAAAAATGTCTTCTTCCCTTAGCAAAAGGACAGAAAACAGAAAAGTATGCCCACCTCAATCTATTGATTCATTCAAGTTATTTTCCAACGCACCTCTAGGAATCTAGAAACTATGCCAGTATCAGAGTTGCAAAGATAATATTTTCAATGACCTTGAATATATTTGAGAAGATCACACATTAAAGTAGAGACAGATATAGATTCTATTACACATTTATGCCATATTCAGTACACTTCATATACCGTAGTTACCCCTTATCCATAGATTTTCTTTCCATAGTTTTAGTTACCCACAGTCAACTGCAGTTCAAAAATATAAAATTCCAGAAATAAGCAATTTATGAATTTTAACTAACTTTTATTATAGTGTATTGTTATAATTGGTTTATTTTATTATTAGTTATCATCATTTATCATACTGTTTGTGTATTATTTATTATTTATTAATCATTATCATTGTTTATCTTACTGTTTATTATTTACTTATTTATTTTTTATTTATTCATTATTTATCTCTTGCTATTCCTAATTGATAAACCAAATTTTACCATAGCTATGTATTTGTGAAAAAGCAGTATGTTAGTTTTCGATCATAACTGTGGTCCCAGGCATCCCTAGGATATCTTGAAATTTATCCCCCACAAATAAGAGGGTACTAGTATATATGTGCAAATACTGGGTAAATATGGGTAAGATACTTATTAATTCCCTGTGCAGAGGTTGAGGAAACAATGCATGTCTAGTTGGAAGTTCACACCTGCTTCTTCAACATGTTTATTCATGGCACATGAGCTAGGCACTATCAAGATGTTTTACAAATATGTACTCATTGACTCCTCCTAACAACTCTGTAATGTAGGTTTTTACCATCTTCATTTTATGAATAAGGAAACTGAAACACAGAAAGGGCAAGTAATTAGCCCAAGGGCATGCAGCCAGCAAATGGTGGATCTTGGACTCAACCCAGCTTCAGAGGCTACTGCTCGTGGTAGTGCATCCACAGCTATCTGCATGGAACCACTGACAGAGACAAATGAGAATTAGGCTCATCCTACTTATCATGGTGGATATGTTTCCAAAACACAGCTGTGCAAGTCAACTTGCACTCCAAATTCTCTAATACATTTATTATTTAAATGCAAAGGGGTGATGAGACCTAGAAAACAGAATGCTACCTAATTTGTCTTCTATCAGTTTTTCATATTGTCTGCTAGCTTTAAATGGATTTTTTACTTTAGTTACTATACTTGAATTTGACTTTTTGCTATATCCTTTATGGGAATACCCCCACACTTCCCTACCATAAGTAGCCATGGCTTTCTAAATGTTGATACTGGGAAAAGGCTGTTTTTCAATTACCTGGCAGCACATGACTTTGACTTAAGGTAGAACAGAGCCTGCAACCTATATCTACATCACAGAATGATTAATTCTAAATTAGTATTGTAAGATGAGAAAAAAGCAAATTTACTTTTTTATTAGTTCATAATACATATTTGGAAGTCTGAACTTATTTATTTATTTATTTATTCTTTATCATCATTGTTTATCTTACTGTTTATTCATTTATTAGTCATTTATTTATTATTTATTCATTGTTTATCTATTACTGTTTCTAATCAATAACTAAATTTTACCATAGCTATGTATTTATGGACAAAACAATATGTATAGGTTTTGATCATAACTGTGGTCTCAGGCATCCACAGTTATGGATTTTCTACTCAGTGTTTCATAAATCAGAGAGGCAAATAGATACTAGTCAAATGTTTTTTCTTCTATGTGGCACTATCTTACGACCATTATTTTAAGTTTAATTAATCAAAATACGACTAAACAGTGCATTAAATTTATATTTATTTTTAAACAAATGCCAATATCTTCTCCAACCTGTGGTTTCCACTCTTTTCCTTTGCTGTCCAGTACTCACCTACAAATCCTTCCACACTTAGAGACATATGGTCAACACCCTCAAGGACTTTGAGACATTCCTCAAAAACCTTTTACACCAGGCTTTAAATGCCTTTGTAAGGTGTTTAAAAGTGCAGGTTGAGAAAGACTCAGAAGTAAACCCCAAAGTGTTCTTTTGCTTCCAAAAGGAATGTTCAGAAACTACATCAAAAAAATATTGACTTCTGCTTGAGATAACAAGATAGCATTAAAGAAACTTCAAAGGATGAAAGAAATGTTCTCATGATAAAGGAGCAAAAAAAAGGAAAAACACACATACACATATAACATTCTTTTATTGCTCAATAAAAGGGAAGCGTGGGTTAAGGTAACATAATGATTTCTTAGGGTGGAAAATTATTTCTAGCAGTTTTGTTCCAAGTGACATATTTCTAAATAAGGAGGAAAACTCAGCCCTATGATCTGATCTCCAAGTACTCTTTCTGTGGCCTCTTGGGGAGATGAGAGGACTAGAGATATGCACTGGGTTAAGTAGGGACGTGGTGGTCAGGAACTGCCAGTATAATCAAATGGTATTTATAGTCTGTAGACTGATAAAGTGACAAAAGTAGGCTGATTGTGATTCATTGCGATGGGGTGGGCACAAGATTCTACCTCTCCGACAAGCTCCCAGGTGAGGTCAGTGCTGCTGATGTGCAATACACAATTTGAGTCGCAAGAATGTGAAGTAGTAGGACAACAAAAATGTATATAAAATGCTTGGTAAAGTGCCAAACATGTGCTTGTATGTATATATTAATGTTTGTTCATCTATACTCTGTCAAATAAGTAGAGATGATATAGTAAGGTGTATATGGGTAGATCACATAGATGAACTATTCTGCTTCTGAAATGTGTAGAACACTTATTTGCAAAGCGTACCCTAATATAAATAAAAATGAAGACTGTCATCCTGCTCCATGTGTGAGCCAAATGATCACCCTTTATTCATTGTCCATGGTACGAGTGATTTCTCACGCCCCCTGCAATCAGCAACCCAGTCATTCCACTTCTAAATTTTACTGGAGCCCATCCTTCTCCATCCTCACTCCTGCCTTAAGTACCAAAGTACTAAACAACTAAGCTGCATTGATACAGTAGTCTTCTCATATCTACTGGAGATTGGTTCCAGGACACCCTTTACCCTGGGATGCCTAAATCCACAAATGTTCAAATCCCTTATATAAAATAGTATAATATTTTCATACTACCTATATACATCCTTTCATATAGTTTAAACCATCTAAATTATCTTTAATACCTGATGCAATACAAATGCTAGGCAAATAGTTGCTATACTGTATTGTTTAAGGAATAATAACAAGGGAAAACCCCAGTATATCTGTAGTACAGATGCAATTTTTTTGAATATTGTGACTCACAACTGATTGTGGATGCTGCAAGCCAACAGTATAGTACTTCTAATGGCCCCTGACTGCAGTTGCCTATCTGCCTTTGTGAAGGTTTCCTAAAGTTATGTTTTCCAAGCATGAATCCAATGATATAGTTTCCCATCTTACAAACTTTTGAATAGCTTTTCTGCCTGTAAGACAGAGTTCTCATCCCTGCATATGACATGCAATGCCTTTTACCAGCTGGCTCCTTCTACAAACCCAACTTCATCACAAATTCCAGTCACTTTGAATTTCTCACTCTTTCTCAAGCAGGCAATGCTTTCTCACATTTTTCTGTGCATGTACATGCTGTTCTCTCTCCTAGGATTTTTCTTTCTTGACAAGCAGTGTCTGCCAGGAAATTTGCAACCCTTCCTCTGTTCTTTTGTGGCATTCTCTACATGCTTTTTATTGTATTTATCACAGGGTATAATACCTATTCATTTATTCAAATGTTTCCTTCAATACTATGAACTCCTTAAGGATGGAGACTTTGTCTTCATCATAACAAGTTTGTCCCTCTACCTGTCTGACTCGTGATGTTCTCCAGTGTATAGCATAAGTACTTGTACATAGCAGATGCATATTTTGACTGCTGAATCAACAAAATGTCAAATCTGGTTAGTAGAATAAAGTCCAAATCACAATTTTAAACCTTCCTCATGCATTTTAAATTTTAAGAATTATCATATTAACATCATTTCAGTGGCAACATTAGTTATTTTGTTCAGAAGTAAGTTTGAGATTATTGCTGTGTTTTAACAGTTGCATTGATGCATATTATTTCTTTTAACTGTTTCATTGAGATATAATTCACATGCCATACACAATTTAGTTGTTTTTAGCATGCTCACATAGTTTGCAAACATAAGCTCATTGAATTTTAGAATATTCTCATCACTCCTGAAAGAAACTCTGATTCCATTGGCAGTCACTCTCATGCCACCTCTACCTAGTCCCTAATAACTCTACTCTACTTTATGTCTCTTGTTTATTCTGGATATTTAATATAAATGGAATCATTACAATACATGCTCTCTGTGACAAGCATCTTTTGAGGTTCAACCACTCTGCATCATGTACAATACTTCACTTATTGGTATTGCCAAAAAAAATATTACATTTTATAGATAAACCACATTTTGTTTACCCATCCACCAACTGATGTACAATTTGATTGTCACTCCTTTAGGCTATTGTGCATAATGCATCTGTGAGCATTTGCGTAAGGTTTCGTATGTACATAGTTGTTTTTATTCTCAGGTGTATATGTAGATATTGCAGGCTCACATGGAAATTCAATGTTTAACAATTTGAGAAACTGTCAAACTGTTTTACATTGTTTATACAACATATTCCATTCCTCCTAGAAATGTGTGGGGGCTGGTCACAGTATTTCTGTATCTTTGCCAACACTTGTTATTGTTGTGGTTGATTTTCAAATTAATTGTGCAAGAATGTGGTTTTGACAACTTTACAATGTTTTGTGAAAGTTTCTCAACTAACCCTGAGTTTATGCAATGTCATCAAGTCTATAGGGAAGTTAAAGATGTTGGTATACCTGGATATGTCAAAAAACAGAATAGAAACCGTTGACATGGATATTTCTGGATGTGAAGCCCTGGAGGACCTCTTATTATCATCGAATATGTTGCAACAGTTACCTGACTCAATAGGTGAGAATATAATGTTTTCTCATGAATATTTATGTCAAATGTACACTTTTTGGTGGTATAATTTGTTTATTGATGTAGGTAATATACTGTTAGCCTGATATTAATAAATTAGTAAATTCACTATGCAGGAGTATAAAATAGCACTTTACAAATATCTTAAAATGTTAACTCTAGTTGTCCAATTCAAAGAGGATTTCCTATTTAAAATGAAACTACAGAATTGCTGAGCTTCAAAATTTGGAAAATTTCCTAAGCTGTAAAATGTTATTGTAAGAAGTAAATATCTTAGATTTAGAGTAATTTAATAATGATGGGTATCTCTTTATGTCACCACAGTATTATAGTAGCTTCTATACACAGAAAGTGACTATATTCTATTTTTAATACGTTTGGAACATTTTGTAATATAGGAATAACAAAAATGTATAGATATAAAATGTCTTCTTGATTCTATTATTCTAAACAGGATACAGTGTCTTTAACATGTTGTTAAGTTTCTTAAGGATGGATGGTTTGTCCATAAGAACATATAAAGCGCTCAAATTTTTTGTTTGTAAATTTTTATATGAGTAGAGTGATGAAAGACTGATTTAAGTAATGAGTAAACCTTTTGTATAGATATCTTTCTATTCTTATTTGTGAGAGGACTCAGCTAGTGAGGTAACCATCTTATGACTTAACTCTGGATCTAACTTCTTTAGAATAGATGTGTCATATGTGTTGGAACTCAATTATGCTTCTAAAAGTAGTCTCAACCTAAGTAGCCAGGTTGACAAGAAACTTGAAGGCATTTCCTCACATTTTTCTTCAGTATTTTATTACTAATTCCATTTTCACCTCTCTTTTAGGCTAGTGGAAACATTTGTTATGGCAAAATCACAGTCTAGCTTTTCCTTTTATTCTTTCTATATTTGCTAACTTTTTGATTTACATATCACATTTTAAATCAGTATTTCTCCAACTTCTTTGATCATTAAAAATTAACTGAGGAGTTCATTAAACCCTTTCCCATTTCCAGTCTCTACCTCTGAAATTTTGGTTCAGAAAGTCTGTCATGGGCCCTCTGGTCTACATTTTTATTAAAGATCCTAGATGAAATTTGTGATCAGATATGTCTAGCAAGTACTGAACAGGTAGGAGGTATAATGGTTGAGAAGAGCAACCTTTGGTCAAGATGACAGAGTGACATGATGTATCACTTTAGAGCCCTGCTAGACCACCACTCCGTCAAATGCATAGAAAAATAACATATGTTAAAGAACTTTTTTTGCTCCTTACTGCCTCTTAAGTGCTGAGAATTGTGCTGGTGTATGGTATGTCCTTCTTAAATAATTAGTAAAGAATAGAACTGATCCATGCTGAAGGAGGACAAATACCTGCCCAAACCTGAGATAAAATGAAAATGCAGTGATGACCCAAGGAAATAGATGTATTAGCACCAATGTATCTACTTAAATAGAAATGGAATTTATAACTTCTTAACCAGCAGAGGAGAGAGAAGGGAGAAAAGAAACATTCACACAGAAAAAAAAGAACTTTTTTAAAAATCATGGAAATGGAAAATGTAAAATTGAAATCAGATTTTTCATCTTAAATCTCAACAAATATAATAAATATAATGAATTAAGCTTGTTTTAAAAACCAGCATTTCATACTATATATATTTAAGTTCAACTATATTCTGGTTATGAGAACCATCTAAAGCAAAACACAGAAAGTTTGATTTTAAGACAGTGGTAGAAAATGAAGCATTCTTCACATGATATGATTATTTGCTTAAAATATTTTCCTTTAAGAAAACAGACTAGAAATCCAGCTTTCTGAGCTGAGAAAAGTAGCATGTATAGTTAATGAAGACTATATGGGTAGACAGCGGGCTGGCAGAAAGCAGACGAAGGCAGGCCCGTGGTATGACAATGGACACCTTCACATCTGAATGGGTGTTGTGATTTCGTTACAGAAGCTTACCCTCAAACTGTCTTTGGACCCTATTGAAACTGCAGGGGAAGTTGAACTTGTACATCTGCAGCATTGCCACAGTACCTGATTAGAGATGTAGATTTTCCTCAGAGAATTCCCTTCTTAGGCCGGAGAAATATCTAGATGGGACACTGAGCGTTCTCTTCTGTGGCCCTAGAATAATTCACAGACGCTCAATGGATGGCAAATTGCATCTTGTCTTGCTTATTTGAGTATAAATCATCTATTGAACTACCAACATTTAAAAAGAATAAAAGAAAAGAATTTTCATACTATCAGGAAATAACACATAAAATAAGATCTTCACTTCTAGCGGGTTTGTGTCCCTCTGCAGCTGTGGGATGTTTGAATAGAGTGACAGACAACAAGCCCTGTATGCTTTACCCTTTTTCTTGTGCTTGTTCCAGGGAAAATGAAGGGTACTTTTTTTTTTTTCTTTTTAGGTAGAGAGTTTCAATAATAACTTATTTGGATAACAGAAAAACTGAATAAAAGAGAACATGATTTTTTCACTTTTCAAAATAATTTATCTTAATCACTTAGCGATTAAAGGCACAGGCTTTGTAGTCACATTACCCGGCTCAAACTCTAGTTTTTCTTCCTTACTAGCTGTGTGACTTAGACTAGTTACATAATTTCTCTGTGTGTCAGTTTCATAATCTGTTAAGTAGGAGTAGTGGTAGAACCCGAATAATGGTATTATTTTAAGGAATGAATTAATTAATATATGTAAGTTTGCTTAGAACAGTCCTTGTCATAGTAAGTGCTCTATCAGTTTCAGCTATTATAACATAATAATTATTATTATCTTAGATTTCAAGAGTGCATAGATATTTGCTTTCAACCTTCGATAATATGTGTAAATGCCATGTGAATATTAACTATTTTAATAACAAATCATATAAAGGTTGACTACATCAATACTAATTATGTATTTATATATAGGAGTAGCTAAAATTGCAGTGATAGTCCACCTTTTCCTTTTCATCCAGAAGTTCTTAATTGGGAGTATAGGATAAAGAGATAACTGAGGGAGGGTTTAAGTAGAGAGAAGGAATAGGATAAAGTAACTTGGATTCCCACAGAGTAGAAGAAAGTAAGATATAATATGAAAATTAAAAACAGGAGTAATCTGGCAGAGCAAAACATGAGTAATGAGTGAGATTGGTGCCTACACCTGTGATCAGATTACCAGGGAAGCTCCAGAATCAGTCCTCAATGTATCCCTATGGATGGCCTAGGAGTGGTAAAGTCACATCACAAATGGGAGAGGTTTCTATAGATCCAGAGAGGTGGAGCTAAGCAGGGAGGCCCAGCTTGCTTCAAATTGTAAATCTGCAGAGGCTTTTGTCAAGAGCCACTGGGTAGAAGCTTCTGGTCAGAGCCCTTACTCCAATCTTCAGAAAAATTTGTTGTATCACCATTTGGCTTTAGTCTCTGACCTGACTCAAGGTTTCTCACCATGACTCGAGACGTGGGGACTGTGGCATCTTCTTGAAGAGCATAGTGACCTGGTTGTGTGGCATTTGTTTGGCCTTGTATAACCCATCCCGTAGCGCCTGGTGACCCAATCAAGTGATGTCAAGACCGTTGCCCCTCCTCTAGCACCACTCATGAGCAGGAGTAATTGTCTGATCAGGGCTACCAACTCACAAAAATTTAACTGTAATTTATAGTCCCTTGTTTACTTTCCACAACTGATAAACAAGCTCAGGTGTTCTTTTATATTACAAAGTTTGTATTTTATCATATGCACTAGAGAAACTAAATGATTCAATCATCTTTTGAATATAGATGAATACAGCAGTGGGTGTTCAAACTTCAGAGATAAATTGCCACTATATGAATTGTCCTCTTTCCCAGATGCATTGCTTTCGAGTTGACGTATTAAGCTCCAAATGTTATAGATATTTTCTCACAGTAGACTGATAGTGGTAACATTTCTCTCCCTAGAGTAAACTCTCTACTTCTGAAGAAAAAGTAATTGAGTACCCTGAAATTTAAAGTGAAACACAGCTTTATTTCAATTATGTGACTTACTCTTGCCTTTCAAGAATCCTCAAAACAATTTGAGAGGGGATAGATATGACCTGAAAGCATGTTCACAAAGTATTGCTCTTCCAGATATTCCATACAAGAGCTGGGGATATAGCTCAGTTAGTAGAGTGCTTGCCTTGTGTGCACAAGGCCCTGGGTTCAATCCCCAGTATCACAAAAAAAAAAAAAAAAAAGATATTCTATACACACACACATACATACATACTCCACAATAACTTTGGAAACTCATATTGTTGTATGAGCATATCAAGAGCTCTTTTCCTCCTTAAACAAAACCATATGATTTTGTTTAATTTAGCATTTCTCAAAATATGTTTGACCATGGAACAATGTATTTTCAGAACAAATTTTCTTAAGTACATGGTAATCTATTGCATACAGTTGTAGCTCCAATTTAAAACAAAACCAGTGTTAGAGAATAACAAGCTAAGTGAAATAAGCCAATCCAAAAAAAACAGGGCTGAATGTTTTCTCTGATAAGTGGATGCTAATCCATAATGGAGAGGGGAACATGGGGTAGGAAAGATGGTGGAATGAGATATGAACATCATTACCCTAGGTACATATATGATTGCACAAGTGGTGTGACTCTACTTCATGTACAACCAGAGAAGTGAAAAATTCTGCTCCATTTATGTACAATGAATTGAGCTTTCTGCTGTCATGTATAACTGATTAGAACCAATAAAAAAAAGAACCCATAAAAGTATATTTAAAATTATTTCTGACATTGAGATATGTGTAAAATTATAAATTAGGGTACAATATTGTAAATATTAAACCAAAAATCAAAATGATATTATAATAGATTTCTAGTTGTTTTATTATTATTATGTAACTTAATTTAACAAAACAGGATTATAAGTGTAGCATTATTATCTATGTTTATTCTTTTTTTTTTTTTTTTTTAATTTTTTCTTAGTTGTAGATGGACACAATGTCTTTATTTTATTGCTCTGTATGTGGTGCTGAGGATCGAACCCAGGGCCTCACGCATGCGAGGCAAGCGCTCTACCGCTAAGCCACAATCCCAGCCCCATGTTTATTCTTGTATTGTGGATCATTATGTGTAGACTAAGACATAATAATGTAGCATTATTATCTATGTTTATTCTTGTATTGTGGATAATTATATGTAGACTAAGACTAATTGATTTCTACTTAATAAAAAGTAGAGTTGATATCTAAAAATAAAATAAAACAAAACAAAACCAACCTAATGTTAGAGTTTTGCCCTCAGATGTTTGGCTATTTAAGCCATATTGATCTATGTTATAGCTAGGTAAGAAAGTTGATTATGCCAAATGCAATTGTTCTCCGATTTCTTGGATGGCTGTTCCTCATTAAGACCCTGGGAGGGGAGCAAGCCATCAAGGTCTGGAGGGCTTAAATCAGATAGTGAAAGAGAAATAGTTGTAACTTCAGTTTCTGGCTTGTTCGTTTAGAATATTAAAATGGTGATATTTGAGCTTAATGCTGATCCAAGTCCAGGATTTATGATATCAAGTAAAGTATGAAGTCATATAGTGTCATTTTCTAAATCTTTCATTATGAGCACTGCATTGCAGTGCCTTAGTATGTATTTGTGGGTTATTAGGCTTTATTCAGATGTGTTTTCAATCTGCATCATAACAGAGTTGTTAGTTATTAGTGCTTATGAGTAAATTAAATATTAAATAATAACAGGCATGAAAAATTTCAACTGGTCCATTTTCTGAAGAATTGGATGGGGAAATGTAGTAGTAGTATCTGTATCAACACAATGTATCAAAGCCTTTGATTTTGTTTACTGCATTAATGTTTTTTAACTCCTATTGATATGAGTGAATTTTTCATAAGAAAGTCAAAAGTAGACAACACACAAATACTGTATCAATTTATGGTTTTATAGAAGCAGAATGCAGCCAGTTAGAATGCCAATCATTCATCACAAGTGATTCCTTTGATTCTTTTATGTGACATTTCCTGTCATAAATACACTGATGTATTAATAAACCTTATTCTCTGTTTTAGGACTGTTGAAAAAACTGACTACTCTAAAAGTAGATGACAATCAACTTACAATGCTGCCTAATACAATTGGAAAGTAAGTGCCAATGTTTCATACCAGTCAGCCTGTCTAAAGCCAGAAATGAAAGGATGTATTAATTTTTCTGCTACAAAACATTTTCTACTATAGATACCAATAATCTTGTTCCATGTCAATTTCTTCTGAATCAAATTTTATTTAGTTAAATATTTATGTAATATATCTTAATTTAATTTTATATTTGAACATTGTATCAGCATTCATCTATGTCATATCATGAGAAATGTTCAACCATAAATCTTTCACAGCAAAACAATTACCCAGACCTTCATTATATTCTTAATAGTATTTTTCCAAATAGAATTTATTTGATATTTTTAAATGACTAGCAGTTGTAAATTCACTTGGATATTTCTTGCAAAATTAGATCAATTTTTCTAAGGCTTACAGTATGTATATGTTGCCATTATACTGTTAATAATATTTGATATGTATTGAAGCATATGGTGTTTTTAGAAGCAAAGAGAAAAGCACTTGCTCAGCTAGCAATTTTTAAAACTTCAAGATAAAAATCCAACATTATCTTTTAAGGATAAAATGTGCTCTTTATTTTATAGAAATTCATTTCTAACTTCCTATTGCTATTAACATTTGGTCCACAGTTCTTTAGGAAATATTTCTCAATGCTTCACTGAAATGCTTTTGTTTAAAATCTCTGTGAAATGAGGAATCAATACAAGATGCTTTTATCCTGAGATTACATAAGGCAACATTATTAGGCTCTTGTCCCATATCTCATTGTGAAGAATTATATGAATTCTTAATTTAACAAATTTGAGTATACTAGGCAAGAGAAAGCCTGACTTTTTAAAAACAGCTTTATTGGATATGATTGATAGATAGCCAACTGTACATATTCAATTATTCAATTTGACAAGTTTTGAAATAGTTATAAAATCTTACCCTACCACAATCTTATCCCTACCACAATAAGATCTTATAAATCTTATCCTTACCACAATCAAGTTAGCAAGAGTTTCCCTCACCTCTCCCCTCCCCTGTCCCTGGCAAGTCCACTGGCAACCACAGTTCTGGAAAACTTCACTTTCAAAAAGTAGAAAAGTTTAGCCAAATTCAAATTCAGACTTTGGAAAGTAGAAGAGACTTTGGAAAGTCTCAACCACTATTGATATTGTAATACCACACCACACAATATGATTCTGTCTAGTTTTCTTTCATTTTTTCCAGTACAAAGAGAATATTATTGGGGAGGGGGGTACACAAAGGTAATTATCCTTTTAAAGCTGATATTTTTCAAAAATTCTTCCTAAATATACTCTTAGATACTAATCTTTCATCGTTGAGTCAATACTCAGTAGAAACTGAATTCAACCTCATCTATCCCTGCTAAGGTCATAATCGGTATTTTGCCACCTGTGTTCACATTTCTTACATAAACTAATTACTACAACTCTTTGAAGACAAAATGAAGAGGTTTATAACCTAAAAATAGACAAATAAAAGTTGTTTTATCTGTAAAAAGTGGAACCCTGACTTGGTCATCCTAAGAACTAGCTTTTGTCAATAGATTTTCAGCCAGACTCTGGCCATCTTGACGACCTCCCCGGGAAAAACAGCTTTTTCTGGAATCCCATGAGTCTTAGCCCATTAATGACATTGCAGATATGTGTGCTCTGAGCTCCTGTCACACATGAGTATGAATTCCTGCCTCTCGCCTTCACCAGCTACACTCCATGCCAGACTAGTTTTAGAAATAGGCAGCCCGCAGCTCTGTCTTGTTCCTGGCAGCCATGCAGGTTGCCATAGCCTGGCTCTGCACACACTCTAAACCAGAATCAGTCTTATGTCACCACTAGTATCAAGTCTTGTTCCTTGCAGTCCTCTTGGTAGTTGACTTATAAACCTGGATAAAGCTGAATTGTTCAACTGGTCATTTGATATAAGCTTTAATACCACTAAGCTCAAAAGGAACAGATTTAGAGACCTCACTTGGCTATCAGCAACTTTCGATTACTTGAACACAAGACTTAGTCCAGAAAACCAGGGGGAGTAGCTGGGAATTAAAGCATCTGTGGATGCTGAGAAGGCAGAACAATGAGCCTTCATATTGAAAGCAACTCATTATAATTAAATTCTCAGATGCTACAAAGCCAAAAAAATACTTAGGTTGGATAAAAGAAGCAATATTTAAAAGAGCTGGATATGGCCAGCATTGAAAGACCCAATAGAACTTAATGGAATTTCATGGAGATTGAGGGAGGAATAGTGCTTTGCTAGACCTAATCAATATTAGCCAGCCTCTTGATGGAACTTTCCAGAAAGCGACTGAAACACTGGTTGCATAGATATAAGGATCCACTCGAAGCCCATGGGTACTAGTGGTTCAGTAATCCCTGACCCTTCTGACCACCAATTCCAGGAATCACCCCTCACAGGATTGACAAGAGGGAAACCAGCACAATGAGAGACATGGAAATCTAATTCACAATAGAAAAGATGGAGGATACCTATGGTGTATGTCTTAAAGCAATAGTTTCTGAAAACTACCTGAAGTGAGGATGTAACTAATTAAGGAATATAGTGTCTAGAAATCTGAGCCCATGGGCCTAAGCCTTCTAAAGTGCAACTCAGAACCACTTCCAGAACTTGCTGGCACAGTATGTGCTCCTCACTGGAGCCCCAGTAACCCAGAAAGTCACCACCATCTGCCACCACCCACTGAAGTGTTCTTATTCTTTACCCCATGATAGTTTCAGAATATGGTAATATTTCAGTTCCTATTCTATTTGCCTTCACAGAACACAAACACATAGGCTCTGTTGCTTAGGTCTTTACTGATAATTACTGGAGAAACATAACTAGACTATAACCCAAAATAGTAATGTTTTGAAATTAAGAATTTTATTATAAAATATATAAGCATCATTTGCATAGACCTGATGATAGTGGTCGTATTACATCTACCATTCATTAATCCCATTCCTCTCATTCACTAGGGTTCAGCCACACTGGCCTTTCTGCACCTTCAAGAAGCCAGACTTCTTCCTGCCTCAGGGCTTTCTTACTGCCATTACCTCTACCTGGATATATTTTCCCTGCTCTTCGTGAAGCTGACTGCTTCACATCTTGTTGGTCCATACTCTTAAACTTCAGTGTACATTCAAATTACCTATATGTCTTCTTTGAAAGGCAGATTCTGGTCCAATAGGTCTGAGACCAGAGGGCTTGAGGTCCTGCATATGTTGCAGATGTCCCAGTGATGTTGATGCTTCAGGTTCAGGGACAACACTGTCACTAGCAAGACTCTAGTTTCCTTTAAATATCCACTACCACACTTTCTCTGTCCCTGTGCCTGTTTTGTTTACTTTTGGTACTTTTCACAATTTATAACTACTTATTTTAAAGATCATATTATTCTGCCTTATAAATGCAATTGAGATAGCTTATGTACCAAAACTGCATAAAGTTTCTACAAATATGAATACTAGACCCCAGTTCACTTTTGGTTTCAATTTCTATATTGTTCTGTGTTAATTACTGTTGTTCGGTAATACTCTGAGAATATCAAGTAGTAAAGATGATTTTAATGAGCATGACTTCTTATTTAGAACTCTTACAGTTCTACCTTCCACTAAATGCCTTGTTCAGAATGAAAATGAAAAATGGAGAAATTATGCAAGTATATATGGATGCTATTATTCACATATTTAGTTTTCTTTTAATTAAGATTGATAATTCTTTTTAAATTATAGGAAGAGCCAGCTATAGTGGCACAAGCCTGTAATTCTAGCTGCTTGGGAGGCTAAGGTAGGAAGATTGCAATTTCAAGGTTAGCCTTGGCAACTTAGTGAGACCTGTCACAAAATGAAAGAGACTGGGAACATAGCTCAGTGGTGAAGCACCCTTGGGTTCAATTCCTAGTACCAATAAATAAATAAATAAATAAGTTAGGGAAAGATTTATCAAAGATAAATGGGACTATTTAATTCAAACATTGATTACTAGTTTAGAGGAATAAATAATCCCATTATAAAAGCTCATTTTTAAAGAGATTTTTAGTACCATTATTTTCCTTTGTTATTGATTCAGAAAATATATGAGGGAATTTGCAGAAGAATGGAGTAGTAAAAAAAACAGTTTTAAGTCAAAGCAGTAGGGGGTAGAAGGGAAATAAAACAATCTCACTCTTCTCACTAAATGTTTTGTTTGGGAAAATGCAGTTCCTTTGCATACTGTTACTTACATTCACATGGAATGGATTTGTTATTTAAAAAGAAATTAATATATAACTATTTTTTAATTCCTTTTTTAATTTAGAATATAAGAGACTTCATAGATATAATCTATAAAAACAAAAATTACTTGGGGTTACCAATGATTATTTTTAAGAATGTGGAGGGGTTATAAAACCAAAAAGTCTGAGCATTTTAGTTCTATACATGACACAGTTTTGACAGTGGAGTTGTCATGAACACTGTCTAACACTTGAGTAGTCTTCTGCATGCAAATATTTTGGATTTGCATGTATAGAAAAAAATACTATATTTCTAAAGTTTTATGATGTGCTTTTAATAAACATACTGTACTTACTTTAAAAGTGTTCATACAGTGACTTTGTTTACCTTAGGAAATTCAGAATTGCTAGATGAGAAGTTTAATTCAAAGGTTAGAGATAAAATTTGATCACCTACAGAAATGTTTTGGAAATGGTCGAGTAATCTATATTGTATTATGAAACATTCCACCTACAACTCTAGGCACTGAAGCCCTAGAAAAAATATGACCAGCTGCAGTGACCAAAAATATTCTTCTTCTGTACATGGAGTATTTCAATATTTTAGACTTACATTTGATCATTTTTAGTAGTATACTATAAGCTGCTAGATTTTATTTTTCAACATTTTTCACAGCTGAAATTGATCCCATGACTTTCGTGCCAAATGATTTATAAAAACCAGTTATTTTTGTTGTTGAACTTTAGTATGTGCCTAAGAGTTTCAACAGCACTGAGAATTGAATGTCAAATAAGAATAATAATGAACAACATTTTGTGCTCACAGTGCTCTAGATGCCATGTTTGGTGTTTTACAGGAATTATCTTTAATTCAAGGCCCCCATTAGCACAATTTGGTATCAACAGATACAGACAAGAGGCTGAAGGAAGTTACCCCATTTCAATGCCATGCCTCCCAGCATATGTGACAGATAAGTCACACCTTCTGGGAATGACTCTCCATGTTTTGTAAATTAATGAGCTCTAGGAGTGCTCTAGACAAAAAGGATTTTTCACAACAAAAGAAACCACAAGCAGAGCCTGTTCTTAGTTGTATAGTCTTGGATAAAAGCAATAAACACTCAGAACTCCAAATGAGTGTTTTATAAAGTCATTCTTTCATGGATTTTGGCCAAAGAGGCTGCTAGACTAGGATTCAGAAAATTTAAGGACCTATGCAAAGCAGAAAAATTTTCTTTTTCTGTTTGGGCTCTCAGGTGTGAAGCGATTTAGACAGCCAGTACATTAGAACAAGTTTCATAGACAAATAACCTTGGGACATTCTGTATCCAAGTTTAGAGCAACATTACTAACTTGCAATTTTTTTTCCAGTTCTTATATCAATCTCTGGTTTACTTTTTGTGTCATCATTTAACTTTTTGATTATTGTGCATGTCTCGCCAACTACAGCATAGGCTCCCCAAGGGCTGCTAGCATGCCTTGAACATTTCTCATCTCCTGCATTGCCCCTGGGCATCTTGGCACAGTGAAATGTTTGTAAGCCCTGGAATTTGACTTGAGTTTCAGTCCTGGCTTCTCCACCCATTAGACAGTTGACCTTTGGCAAATCACCCCACATCTCAGAGCCACAGTTTCCTCACTTATAAAATGGAAATAATAATGTTTCTCAGAGGTTACTTTGAGACTTAGTGCTAGAGAGACATCAGTAAATTTTAACAGTTGTTATTGATAGTAATAAGCAAAAAGACATTTATATATTCAACCTAGCTCATATTCATCAATGGGAGGATTATCATAAAGCATGAGTGAAATGTCTAGTACTTAAAAAGAAAAACATTTCATACTTATTTGCAAATGTGATAATAATAGTGTCCTTGTCTGGGATACTATAACTAAATACAGTAAACTGGGTGACTTAAACAACAGAAACTTGATTCTCGCAGTAGTAGAGCCCAAGGCACCAGCAAGGTGAGTGAAAGTCTGAGCCCCTCTGGACTTGTATTAGCTGCTATGCTCCTGTGTGCTCATATGACTTCTTTGTACATGGGGAAAAAGAAGGAGAACAAGCTTTCTGGTATCTCTTCCCATCATGAGGCCCCTACTCTCATGACATTAATACCAATTACTTCTCAAAGGGTCCATTTGCAAATACCATAAAATTGGGGATCAGACTTCAATATATGAATTTTGGAAGAAAGCAAACATTCAATCCATAACATACATACCTATAAAATCTACTCTTAGGAAATGAGGTGTTTGAAATTGCTTCCTGCTTCTTGGCAGAATCCTCAAGAATAAACTGTTACAGGCATTAAACCGTCATGCATCATTCATTGTTGGGGATACTTTCTGAGAAATGCATCGTTAGGCAATTTTGTCATTTTGCAAACTTCATAGAGTATACTTATATAAACAGAAGATGTATGAGGCTGCTGCTGGCATAATGTGTCAAACTATTTTATAGTAAACTTCTTTTATATAAATAGAAGTACTCAAAAACAATGAGAAAAATCATAACATAGTAAATACATAAATCAGTAACATAGTCTATTATTCTCATATTATATACTTTGCATAATTGTATGTACTAGACTTTTTTGTGTGTTGTTTTTGTTTTTGTTTTTGTTTGGTACTAGAGATTGAACCCAAAGGTGCTTTACCACTGAGCTACATCCCCAGTTCTTTTTATTTTTATTTTTCATTTTAAGGCAGGGTCTCGCCAACTTGCTTAGGGCCTTACTAAGTTGCTGAGGCTGGCCTGGAACTTGTGCTCCTCCTATCTCAGCCTCATGAGCCTCTGGGATTGCAGGCATGCACCACAGCACCTGGCTATGATCTCTACTTTTACACTACTGGCAGCATGGTAGGTTTACATGCTGTTTACACCAGCGTCACCATAAACACTGGAGTTACGCATTGAGCTACCACATTATGATGTCATTAGGCAACAGGAGCTTTTCAGCTCCATTACAATCTTATGGAAACGCTGTTCTATACACCCCCCATCGTTACCAAAATGTTGTTATATGTCATGCTTGACTTTGTGAATTCAAAAGACTTAGTAAGAGAAATTTAAAACATAAGCAATAAATTTTAATGTATTTCCCAAACTGATAGAAGTATCTTCACATACAAAATTACTGAGAGAAGCCCCAAAAAATGATCAAATGGAATTTCATTGGTAATTGTAAGATTTAGCCTAAAGAACAAAACCAGTAATGATAAAAGACAATCTTCTCCACTGACCACTCTCTTGGCCCCAACATTTTAGAGTTGTGGCTATTTATGAATGATGTCCAAATCATAATTTCAGCTATTTATGAGAACCATATATGAATGTTTCTATAGTTTGGGTTGATTAAGAAACTTTTTTAGATGCTAACTTGAAACAAAGAATTTTTTAAAAAATCATCTGGCAATGAGTGAAGCTATTTTCTATTCATGGGTAACGTTTTATCCACTAAAAATGTGTTTTAAACAGTATTTTGATTTCACTGACACTTTGCTCCTATAATCTAAAATAAATTTTTTGCAAATTTTCTTTTCAATCAATCTGGTTAACTTTATAAAAAGTGCATATGAAAGCAAAATTTTCTAGTAGTTCGGGATGGATGAGAAAATTTGGTCAAATGAAGAGTAAATCGTTTATATATACTTTTTGATGAGAGTAACTGCTCAAAATCAGCCAACATTTCAGAGGTAGGATCTCTAAATTATTGTATTTCTAACAGATTCTGCTTTCACATGGTTTTACTGAACTCAACTTAGGTGGGAGTTTGTAATAAAACTAAGTGAGTTTTGTTGAATGGACAGTACAGAAAAGAATTAGTCCAATTAAAATTCATTAATTTATTCCCATTGTTTAAAAGCAGCCCAAGAAACTCACCTAATATTAATAAGAAAAATTAGGATGGACTCTAACTCTTAATTTCTAGCCTAAAATAAATGAAATTGATTTATAACCTCTGAAAATCAGAATAATGGCAAAAAATAGTTAGCATTCACTCTGTGCTCATCCTAAGTGATTTACATGGATTAATTCCTTCATGTATTTTTAGGTCCTTTAACACAAGGTTAAGTACTGTTTTCACTCTCTTTGTCCAGTGATAAAACTGGTGTGTAGAGTAATTATGTAACTTGACTAGAATATTCCCACTAGTACTTGTTAGAATCTAAATGCTTATCCTAGCAGTTTCGTCTCTACTGGCACTTTTATAACTGGCAATTGAATGCCTTTTATATTGGCAGTAGCTATTTATGGTGCTTGCCTTTGAATTAATATCCGCAGTTTAGCAGATTCTCCTGATGATTGCTATTCACATTGAACTTTGAGAAACTCTAACTTTTTAGTTAATTTTTTATTGGTGCATTACAACTATAGCAAATAGTGGGATTCATCGTGACATATTCATACATACATGTAACATAATTTGGTGAATTTCATTTTCCGGTAACTCCCAAGCCCATCCTCCCTCCCCTTAGTACTTGTCCTATACTCGACTGTTCTCTCTTCTAATTTTATGAGATCCCCTCTGCACCACCATTAATTTCTTTTTTCCTCTCTCATTTCCACAAATGAGAGAAAACATATGATCCTTGACAGAGTCTGAATTATTGTGCTTAACAAAATGCTCTCAGTTTCATCCATCTTGCCTGCAAATGACATAAATGTATTCTTCTTTATGGGTGAATAAAACTCCATTGTGTATGTATACCATATTTGCTTTATCCATTCACCTGCTGACAGATACATAAGCTGGTTCCATAACTTGACTATTGTGAATTACCATGCTATAAGTATGGATATACACACATTACTATATTATATTGGTTTTAATTTATTGAATACATGTGGAAGAGCGATACAGCTGGGTCATATGGTTGTTCCTAGTCTTTTGAGGAACCTCCATGCAGATTTCCATAGTGGCTATACTAAACAACAATCCCACCAATGTGTATAAGTATTCCTTTTCCCCTCACATCATCTTCAGCATTTTTTATTGTTTGTACTGTTGATGATTGCCATTCTAACTGGAGTGAGATGAAAGCTCAATGTAGTTGTTTACATTTCCTTGATTGCTAAGGATGTTAAGACATTTTTTCATATGTCCTTTAGCCACTTATATTTCCTCTTTTGACAAGTATCTCTTTTGTTCATTTGCCTATTTATTGATGGAGGGGTTTGAGGTTTTTTTCTTTTGTGCTTGTTTTTGGTGTTTTTAGTTTTTCATATATTCTGGATATTAATATTCTGTCAGAGAGTAAATGGCAAGGATTTTTTGCCATTTTTGTAGGCTGTCTCTACAGAATTTTGTTTTCTTTGCTATGCAGAAGCTTCTTAATTTGATTCCATCCCATTCATTAATTCTTGGTATTATTTCCTGAGCTTTAGGAATTCTGTTGAGGAAGTTGTTGCCTGTGGCTACATGCTGGAATGTTGAACCTCTTTTCTTCTAGCAGTTGCAAAGTTTCTGGTCTAATTCATAGGTCTTTGGTTCACTTTCAGTTGACTTTTGTGCAGAGTAACAGTTCATTCTTCTACATGTGGATTCATTCTTATACAATTTTCCCAGCACCATTTCTTAAAAAGACTATCTTCCCTTCAGTGTATGTGGTGCCTTTCTCAAAGACAGATGACTGTATGTGCCTGTCTTTATCTGTGTCTCTCTGTGTCTTACATTCTATTCCACTGTACTGGATGTCATTGTCTGTCTGTACACCAGTACCATGCTGTTTTTGTTACTCTATGATTTAAAATCAGGTATTGTGATGCCTCTAGAATTGCTTTTTGCTAACATTGTTTTGGCTATTCTGGTTCTCCTATTCTTCCATACGAATTTTGGGACTGTTTTCCTAATTCAGTGAAGACTGTCATTGGCATCTTGATAGGGATTGGATTGAATCTGTATATCACTCTAGGTAATATGGCCCTTTTAGCAATATCAATTCTGCCTCTCCAGGAACATGGCAGTCTTTCCATCTTCTAGGATCATCTTCAATTTCTTTCTTCAGTGTTCTACAATTTTCATTGTAACAGGTCTTTCATCTTCTTGGTTAGATTCATTCATAGAGTTTTGTTGTTGATGATGATGCTGTTGTGAATGGAATTGTTTTCCTGATTTTCTTCTTTAGCAAATTGATGCATAGAAAAGCTATTGATTTTTCTATGTTGATTTTGTATCTTAACAATTTTCTGAATTTGCTTATTAGCCATAGAAATCTTCTGGGTGAGATTTTTGGATCTTCTGAGGATAGGATCATATCATCTACAAACAATGATAATTTGACTGCTTCCTTTCTTATTTGTATCTGTTTTATTTCCTTCTTTTGCCCAATTGCTCTGGTTAAAATTTCAAATACTGTATTGAATCATAGTGATGACAGTGGACATCATTGTCTTGTTCCTAATTTTACAGAGAATGCTTCCAGTTTTTTCCCATTCACTATGGTGTTGGCTTTACCATATGTAGCTTTTGTAATATTGAGATAATTCCTTTTTTTTCATAAGTGGGTGCTGGATTTTAAGTTTTTTTCTATATCTATTACGATGTTATTTTTGTTCTTATAGTTACATGATGAATTAATTACTTGTTGATTTGCATATGTTGAACCATCCTTGCACCTAAAACTAACTTGATTATGATGTAGAATCTTCTTAATGTATTGTTGAATACAATTTGTTAATATTTTTAAGAATTTTTGCATCTATGTTCATTGAAGATATTGGTCTGTTAGGAAGTACCACTTTAAAGTACTTTACACTTCCTTTGGATTTATTTTTACCTTTAATGTGTACAATTCAAGATATAAAGCTTCTAAAATAAAGGTAATCTTTAGTTTCTTTTTTACTTCATTATTATAAATGCCAGTGATAATCTGCATAAATGTGATAACTGTTTTCATACAAGATCCTGTATTAAAACACTTTCAATGATTTTTAGCAAGACAGCCATCAATGAAGTCGGCTGAAATCATAGGGCATGAGTATGAACCTTTGGTATTTGAGAGATCATTGATAAATGTGTATTTTGTACATACTAGTTGTTTGTAACCCAAATATGTAAAATGTTTTTAGGCTCTAAAACTCATTGTGTAGTAAATGTATTGTCTTTTTAATACTGAAAGTTCTTTCTTTGCATAATAATATGGAACTATGTGGAAATAAAAACTTTTTCCCACAGTACTGTCAACACACAACACAGAACACTTCTGGTCACTGAAATGTGTGGGATTTTCCTTACATCAAGTAATTCCCCAATTTTTTGTGGAAACCAACTGAATGTCTACAATTTAACTCAATTTTTGAATGTTTATTTATTTATTCTTTTACAGAGTTTAACCTTTATTTTTTATTAATTTGTTTTTTTATGTGGTGCTGAGGATCAAACGCAGTGCCTCACCAGTGCTAGGCAAGTGTTCTTTCGCTAAGCTACAATCCCAGCCCCAATTTAACTCAATTCTGATACATACATCTAAAGTTAGAATCAGAACCCCCAGGGTAAAGTTTTAGTCCTGCCAGACTGCCTCCCACTTAAATGCCAGTCACAGGTCTAGATCTGAGGGATTTCTGAATAATCATCTATAAATTGGGGTTCCTATGGCTCCCTCCTCAGGTCTGATCTGTAGATTAAATGACTCACAGAAATCAGAGAAACAAGTTAACCAGTGTATTATAAAGGATAATGCAAAGGGTAGAGATAAGCAAACACATGAAAAGGTACATGGGGAAAGAACATGGAACTTTTGTACCCTCTTTGAGAGCACTACCTTCTAGGCCCCCACACCCCTATGCAGTAAGCAACCCAGAAGTTCTCTGACCCTCATCCTTTGGGGTTCTTATGGAAGCTTTATATGTGAGTGTGGTGATTATACATCATTGACCTTTGGTGATCAGCTCAACTTCAGCCTCTCTTCCTTTCCCAGTTGTTAGGGCATAGGACTTGACTCTTCTAACTTCTAATGACATGGTTGGTTTCTCCCATCCTGAAGCTATATAAGAGCGTCTAACCCCAAGTCTTCTCATCAGTATACAGAAAAACACATATTGCTTTGAATATGCCAAAGGTTGTAGGAGGTCTGTACCAGGAACTTGTTGAATATCAAATATATATTCCTTATAAATAAATGAATCACAGTAAATTGAGGTGGCCATAAAATTTACCATGCAATCTGAAACTGTGCAAAATAGTTTTAACTGTTTTGTGAAAAATGTGAAAAATTATGATCATTTTCACAAAACATATTTAAAACCTTTTATCACACCCTTAAACACTCATATTGACCGTTATAAACATATAAGGAATTAGAAAAATAATAAAACTAATATTTATTCAGTACACTGTACTTTTAAACACCAGGAACACTGAGATGTAATGTTTGTTTTGTTTTGTAAAACACCAAATTTAGCTTGAGAAGAGCCTGCCTTCTTTTTGTAATATAAGTTATGATACAGGGTGAACATTGCTGGATTGTTATGCTCCTTTTCAAGTTTGGATCAGCTTTCCATTTTTTTTTTGGTACTGAATTGAAACAAGGGGCACTTAACTACTGAGCCATATTCCCAGCCCTTTTTTGTATTTTAGAGACAGGGTCTCACTGAGTTGCTTAGGGACTGGCTAAGTTGCTGAGACTGGCTTTGAACTCATAGTCCTCCTGCCTCAGCCTACCGAGTCCCTGAGATTACAGGCATGTGCCACTGAGCCCAGCAGCTTCCAAATTTTTATCCTTTGTTCTTCCAGTGTCATGAAATGTCTGAGAGTCCCTTCAGCATGATAGGTGCTACCAGGTCACTTCCCCTGAAACCTCATCCTTGTCATAATCACTTTCCTCACTCATGTTGAAAAGTGTGGCTTCACTAAATTCCCCCAGCAGCTTATCTGGGGTTCTTTAACAGGAGCAATGTCAACAGCCCCACAGTCCCCTGTGTCTTCTATAACTCTATTTATGCTCTGTTGAAATCCTACCAAGCTATTTGCACAGTGTGCTGAAAGTTTCTCCTGTGCCACACACATATTACTTGCCATTACTTCCTATTTTGAAGCTCAAATATTTTCACTTTTATGTTTCATATCATATTTCATCCAGAACTCAGGCAATGAAACTGTATAATCACCAGTTGTGGCATGAACAGGCTATTCCAAAGTCTGTGTAGTAAGATAATGGGCTTTAAGAGTTAAAATAATTCCATGGTCCTTTGGCTGCTTTAGTGAAATTGTCCTTTGTGATAAGTAGCAAATTTCACATTTTCACCTAAATCTCCAAGTGAATTAAGGCAACCAAGAGCTTTATCCAACAGTGACAGTGTTTTAACAGTTAAATTATTTTGTCTATAGTATCTGTCTACTGCTGGAAGACAAGCAAGCAACACAATTTTCTGTTGATGTGTGAGCATAATATCAGATATATGATTTGCTGTCTATGTGTGAACATAGTAACAGCTTTGAAGAAAGTGATGTAACTGCTCACTGATCAGATGTGCATCTATTCACATTCACATTGTGATTTGTGGACTGAAGAAACTGTGATACTTTATGGAGTTCCTATAGTTAAAATATCAAGTAACAGAAATTTAAACCATATCGTTGGGGAACAAGTGTTTTTTAATGAACTATGACAACTGAAATTTCTGCATACTGACACTGCACAAAATTGAAGACCGCCTTACTATGGCTCAAGACCAATTTCAAAGCATGTTTGTATAAAAGAAGGGAAAAATAAGAATCTTCACGTTTTTAATTTTTAAAATATCTTTTTTGAATTCACCCTCTGAATGTGCAACTGAAATTCTTGTTATAAAAATGCCCTCTCACTTTTATTACTGTTTGCTGAATACATGACTCCAATCTATTGGTAGAAACTCCCTCTATGCAATTTTACAAAAAGTATTAAGTGCATTAAATGTGTAGGACATGATGCTAGGGCTAGGGTTTTAAATAAATAGATAAAGATATTCTGTTACTAAGTTTTCCACATATGTTAATTCCTGCCCCACAAAAACACATACATATAGCATGCCCACCTGGCACCTCAGGAACATGACCACTCCCAATGGAGGTGGAGTCTCAATGTATTTAAAAGCTAATTTGATTGGGTTCACTAATAATAAAAGAAAAAAATCATTTGGCATTTGTTTTATAACAAATATTATGCTTCATCCTTTACTTATAATATTTCATGAAATATTCAAAGCAGCTACATGAGGCAGGAATTATTAGTATCCACATTGCAAATATAAAGAAACTTATCATTGGACCTCTTATCATTGGACCTTCCACCACGCCCTTTTACCTACCCAATGCCATTTCAAGCACTCATTTCAAGATATACATTCTGAACGTCTGCCTAAAAAAGACACCTAAGTTATAAACAAACACAAAAACAAAAATTCTTCCATAGTTTTAAGTGGTTCAGTTGAATGACAATTAAATTCAGACATGGGGGAAATTAAGCTTATTTATCTTACGAAATCAAAACACTCATTTGATGATATGGAACCATTCGACTGAACTGATAAAATTAATTAATTGATACAATATTTTGTAATCCTTGATGAATAACTTTTATTTGGTGAGTTGAATATGCAGTTTTGAAAAACTTTTTTGCCAGAATGACTAACAACTGTCTTTAACTTTTCAGTTTATCATTACTAGAAGAATTCGACTGTAGCTGTAATGAACTGGAGTCACTACCATCTACTATTGGCTACCTTCATAGTCTCCGAACATTAGCAGTTGATGAAAATTTCCTTCCAGAATTACCCAGAGAAGTGGGTTTTCCATTAACTTTTAATGAATCTGTTTTGAAATGAAATATGAGCAGATGCAATAGCAGTGTAGGTTCATAAGCTGAGCAAATGTGTATAGGAATTATCTATATAATCATTCTATTTTAAATGACAAGTAAGTTCTTACATTTAAACCAGAAAAATACATTTGACTTAAATACAAATGCAAAGAATAAAATAATTATAATAAATATTATATAATAGTTATAATAAATATTAAAATGTTATAATAAAATATAAGTTAAAAAGGGATACAATTTTAAACAATTTATGTATTTTGCTTTTAAGAACAATATAAGTAACATTTTGGGATAAGGATATTTCCATTTCTGAAGTAAAAGTGTCTTTATTACTATAAATATTTGTAATGTTTCCAATTACATACAAATATGTTAACTTCCAGAGTCACCAAGAGATTGTTAATTTTTAATCTCTAAGCAGAATTTTATTTACTAGCATCAACAAAAAGTGTGAAGCATGTTTTCAGTTTAACATTTTATACTAAATAATTGCATGTGATGGAAAATAATCAATATATCATTATTTTAAAGCCAAAAGTTATGAATAAAAATGATAAAAAACATTGAAGTAAAATTAGCTTTGTTAAAGAACTGTCAACAATATTTCATTTTTTGAATATGTATGCTCTGCTATTATAAACATAGAGATTATTATTCCCTTAGAGAGAAAAAACAATATGATTCACAAAAACAATGTTGACAAATATTTTAATGATAAAAGTATTAATAAAATGCTTACTCGTTAATATTTTTTTAAATGAGGTATATATTGCCTTAATATATAAATATTTACATACATATTTTAAACAAGATTATAAAAAGGATAGTACACATATTAAGAGAAAATTTAAAGTAGTAGAGAAATCAATGAGTTAGTTTTGTAACTTAGAAAAATTAATATGAAAATAGCTCTACACTGTTACTCTTCATGTATTTTCTTTTGTTACCAATAGATTGGAAGCTGTAAGAATGTCACAGTTATGTCTCTACGCTCCAATAAGCTGGAGTTTCTTCCTGAAGAAATTGGACAGATGCAGAAACTGAGAGTTTTAAATTTGAGTGATAACAGGTATTTTGCAACATTTCACCATAGCATACTAGTTATTTACTAAAAGCAAATTACAGTTTTTTGTTCATAATTTGAAAAACATTTTCCATATGTTGTGAGGTATATGGAATGCAAATATGTATGCTTTGTGTAGACAATAGCAGAAACTAAATTATTTTTAAACCAACTATTTCTAAATTTTGTTATTTGATTATATTAGAATCACATATTATATATTAAAATTATATAAAACCTATACACCTCAATGTAACCAAAAGCCTACTATATGCAGAAAGTATAGTAGTACAAAAACATAGAAAAATAATTATAATAAATAACTGCAAATCTATTTTTAAAATACATTCATATATTTGTATGTATGCACATATATATATATATATATATATATATATATTTATGTGTCCAACAAATTGAGCAATGTGTATATTTCACCTCCACCAAAGTGCTGGTAAAAACATTGCTAGTAAGCTCAGACTCAAAAAGCATAAGGTTTGCATATTATAGTAAGGAAAACCAAATGGCTACTCAGTCATGTTCAAAATAGAATGAACAAAAAAAGGATGAGTCTTCTTGTGACAAAAATGTTATGTTGGTGGATGGGTAAAAAGAAAAAATGAAGCTACAGTTCATCTTTATTTCCACCTTCTCTGTGAAAACAATTACACTCAAATGGGAAAAGTTAAAAGTAGATATTAACTAGAAATAACTATTAAGATCAAGTGATTAGGAATAGGACAGATATTCTATATTCTTAGTAAATTCAATCAGAAAAATGATAGTACAAGGAACTAAGAGTTTTCAGTGAAACTGTCCAAGATGAGCTTTTCTGAAATATGAGTGAAAGTTTCAGAATAAGCATGAAGGTTCTTTTTTTTTAATGTGAATTTTAAAAATTTATTCTCTTATTAATTAAATAATATTCCCAACTAAGAGAATAAAACACTTCACTAAAAGGTTTGGGATTTTATTCATAAATCAAGGTAAAAAGAAGCACCAAACTTTGTGCGTCAAGAGGAAGCAATGTCCTTACAATGTTATTTCCTCTCTGAGTTACCAGACTGGAAGTGAAGAGAATGCCTTAAATGTTGTGTCTGAATTTCTGCAAGACACTTTTTGAAACCTCTAATTGCTTTCTTACGAACTAGATTATGAAATATGGTGATGAAAATATCATAGGAAGGTGGATGCTTATTGGGTTCAATTATAGTCCTCACCAGAAGCATTATTGTCAATCTGGAGAGAATTATTGTGAGTTTTAGAAGTCTCTCCTAAATTTTTGCTCTGCTCAGTTTTTTCCATTAATAGTCTGTATGATTATATAACAAATCTGCTTACCAAATATCCCACAAGAAGAATGATTATTACTGCCATGTTCAAATTATTACAAATGTCCCACAAGCAGGAGGATTATCACTGCCTTGGAGTTCTTTATTCAACAAATATAGCAGACTTGAGTGTCTACTATGAATCAGACACATTGCCAGGTACTAGGGCAAAATGTAGGAATAAGACTGAGGAGCTCACAACATCAGGAATTAAAATACTTTATCAAGCCAAAATAGTTGATTAATGTATTCCCTAGTCCAGAAACTGGAACATAGAATGGAGCCAAATTAATAATTTCAATTAATGAGTCAATCAACGAATCAGAGGAAAATTCAATATTCAGCCAGGGCTAAGGTCAAAGTTCAACATCACCATCAGAGAATGAACTGCTTAGAGAAAAGCTGAAGTAAGGAATGTTATCCAAAAGTAATGATTACTGCAGTTCCATATTTACAGTATAATAGATTTTTTAAAGTTTGACATTTTAATTAGGAACAATTCCTCTACCCTGTCAGCTGCAAGCTTGCTCCTTGGTCAATATACTGCACATTTATTATACAAAATAGAGGCTCACCTTCCACAGAGGCCTCTGGAATAGCAAGGAAAAATGAGGTTCCCTTGTTCATCTCTAGTAGTTTCTTTTCTTCATATTCTACATTTATGACTGGATTGAGGATGATTTATCATGTATATTATTGTACAGGATGTACATGTTGGGCATGTTTTTCCCTCATGTAATTTTGATGCAGCAGAATTGACATTCCACTTTAAATTTAGCTTCATATGATATGAAAAACACTCTATAAGCGTTACTTCACAATTTCTACTGTGAGTGAATATAGATAACTACAAATTAGAAACAGCTTTCATGGGTAATTTGGTTTAAAGTTAAAGTTGTAGTTCTATGAAAAAATGTGATACAATTTAATACCTACTATCTCTTCATATTTATTGAATCATTTGAAAGGACTTAATTGCATTTGTACTAAAATTAACTCATTAATTACTGTAAATTTTCCACTCCCTGTATTCAAATACAGTTATCAATTAGCTGATAGAATTTAAATATGCTGAAGACTTAAGGAAATTTTCCTTCCAAGTTAAGCATTTTCTAACATGTGTCTCTATGGTTCAAAGAGATAATGCAGTAAATCTCACTGGCATGCTAATTTGTACTACTCACTTTGCTGACTGGCAATGATGGTAAACTTTGTGATCACATTGTGTTGACCATATATATGCACAATTTCAAGGATTTAAGATACTGTATTGAAACAGGCATTTAGCAGGTTGGCCTTCTAAAAGCTGAAGCCAAAGTTAAATATGTAGTTTTGATTTAATATCAAAACTGAAGCCAAACTTCATACAAAGTTAAATTTATAGTTTTGATTGAATATCAAGGCCAAGGCCAAACTTCACATATCTCAGAAATGTTATTTTTAAAGATTCCTTCCTTGTTTTTATGAGTGCATTATAGTTATACACAATATTGGGGTTCATTTTGACATAATTATGCAAATATGGAATATAATTGCACCACCTCAGATTCCTTCTTTGAATATCTTCTATACCATATACAAGGAGTAGAAGAAAAGGACACATTCCCTGTAGTTAGGCATAACTTTGGGAGCTGTAAATTTATTTAGTATTAGGATAGACATGTCCCCTGGCCCTCACATAACCTATGGTTTTGTGGGAATATCAGACAAACAAAAACAAATAATCACAAAAAACATTTTAATGAAATACTACCGTGTGTTCTGTGAAGAAAAATGCCAAGTACTTAGAGACCAGATAAAGGAAAATAGTTTGAATGAGAAGTCAGGAAAACCTCTTTGAAAAAAGTGGCATTTAAACTGAGAACTAAAAGACATGTGGGATTTTTTTCTTTTTTTTATTATTTGTTCTAATCAGTTATACATGACAGCAGAATGCATTTTGATTCATTGTACACAATTAGAGCACAACTTTTTATTTCTCCCATTGTACATGATGCAGTTACACCATTCATGCAATCATACATGTAATAGGGTAATAATGTCTGTCTCATGCCACCATCTTTCCTACCCCTATCCCTCCTCCTCTATTCCCCTCCCCAATCTAAAGTTCCTCCATTCTTCCCTTGCACGCAGTATAATAGAGAGTATTCAAGATGAAGAATTGGCTGAACCTTATAGTAGGCTGATAGAGGGCCAGTAGGCTGATGGAACCATCAGGAAAAGAGCAGTTGGAACAACTGCTGGAGGGATTGTGAGCCCCATGTTATTTAAGGTCTGACAGTGCATATCAACAATTTTTTAAAATTTTATCCAGATACAATGGGAAGCCTTTGCAGGGTTATAAATACATTCACTTTTAAAGGATTATTCAGACTGCTCAATGGAGAAAGGATTGGAGGGAAAAAAAATGAAATCAACCACATTACATTATTTTATTTGTATTTATTTATTCTTTTTAAATATACATGACGGTAGAGTGTATCTTGATGGATTATACATACATGGAGTACAACTAACTCTAATTAGTATCCCATTCTTGTGCCTGAACATCATGTGGAGTGACATATAGGAAAGTTATGTCCAATTTATTCTACTGTCACAATACAGTATGTTAAACAATTCTTCTTATCCATCTTCACCCATGCTATTAGAATTTTCTTGTTTTTGCAGATTGAAGAATTTACCGTTCTCATTTACCAAACTTAAAGAGCTTGCAGCTTTGTGGCTTTCTGACAATCAGGTAAGAACTTTTATTACCTGATTTATTTTGTTTATTAATATGAACTACAATTGAAACTTCGAATTACTCTTCCCAGCTGATATCTTTGACAGTTAATACAAAATAAAGATTCCTTATCCTTTGGAAAGATTTCTGTAAAGGTAGCAATACAATCATTGCCATAGACAGAACAGTACTACAATCTGTACACTCTCAAAATACTTATATTTAATATCTACTACATTGTCAGATATCTAATACATAAACTGCTCATTTTTATAGCTTCTTAGCTCCTGGTGGTACATACATGTCCTTAGAGGATGCACTTTAATTATATCTCTGAACATAAAGAATAAGAAACCATTAACACAATCCCCACAAGAGGGATTTCTTATCCTCTATGTTCCCTTTTCTTCTTATGCTTTTAATTATAATCAATTTAAGTTTAAAACTTTATTCAAGAAACTTGCTGGTGTCTTTTGGCAACTATTATCAGTATTTTCTGTGAAAATGTTTTGATATTATTTATGTTCACAAAAATAGATTAAAATTGAATCAGTAATCGAGTGTAATGAATAATTTTATTAATTGGAAAATAACAAGAAACAATTGGAGACATCTGATTTGCCAGTAAAAGAAATGGCAGTGGATAATGTTAAGAGAGTTTAGCCCTCTTTTTCCTTGTGTTTCTAAAATTTTGAAACACCTATGCCCAAATACAAATGACTAAATGAAAACAACCTATCTTGTATTTAGATTATTACTTTTTCCTAAGCATAAAAGAAGCATTCCTGGCAAATGGATTGTTCACATTCCTAGCTACTAGGCCACTTATGTGAAAAATTAAAAACATCCTCTACAAATGTAAAATGTAAATACAAGAATAATGTTTGTATTTCTACAGTCATTACAGCACTTGATTTCATCGATCGAGTAAAATATTAGATTGTCTTTCAAATTCAAATCTTATCAATAAACTATAGATTTTTCACAGCATCAGTATAACATCATAAATAAATCCTCTCTGGAATCAATGTGAACTATGCTAATGAAATAATCTACAGTCTCGTATTGCAAATAAACATCGCTTAATATCATGATTTATTATTGTTGTGGGAGAAGGAACAGAACAGTGAGTCGTTATTTAACTTTTATTTTGAACACTGATTTAATATGTTTCACTGTTTCACTAGACAAACTGGCATCCTGGATTCCTTTTATGCTTCACTCCTATTAATAATTATCAGAATAAGCAGATTTTTAATAAGTTAGATAGTATTATCATTTCCACTATATTTCTGATGCATAATATATGAGATCTGAAAGTCATTCACAAATAGTATTTCTGAAATCAAATTAATGATAGAGAACAAAATGTGATCATAAGTGTCTTGATATCAGACACATGTGTAATTGCTTATTTATTGTAGATCTTTTCTTTTGGTTGCAAAAGTATCTCAATGCTTAATAAATGAATACTTATGTTTTAATCTAATTAAATGCATAGATGATCTTGCATAAGGTGAACTTTATAGCAAATTCCATTTCTTTCCAGGGCAACTATTCATGAAAATGAATAGGCATGTAGGACTACACTAAAAACTTACTAAAGTTAAAACAATCTAACACATTGGGTCTCATCAGCATTAAAACTGACATTTCTTAGTTGAATAGGTTTTGGTAAGTTTTATAAAAGTATATACTAATGAAGAAGAAAACTTCATTACAAAAACGTTAGAATTTGAAAATACTCCTCAGCAACAGTCTTGTTTATGGCATACTTTATTTCCCTTTTCACTCACTTTTCTTTTCAATTTTCATTCATTTTGGTGAGGTCATACTACTGACCATTATCTTATGTAAAATAAATATTATTCAGATTTTCAGGTTTTTTTCTTCTAATTTATGTGTTTTTTCTTTCAGTCCAAAGCTCTTATCCCTTTACAAACGGAAGCCCATCCAGAAACAAAGCAAAGGGTATTGACTAACTATATGTTTCCCCAGCAACCTCGTGGTGATGAAGGTAAATTGTCCATAGAAATCTGTTCTGTATTTATAATGATGGATTAAAAGGGCTATTTTCATTCTGATCTCTGTCCAGTAGTATTGGCATATGAGCAAGCTAATAAAGATAATTATAAAAGACAAATATATCATTTGGAAGTTTAAGCATGAGTCTCTACACTATAATAATTTAAGTTAAGATTCCAAATACTAAACTCTTCTTCTTTATATATTACATGAAAATAATGTTGGCATGTAGGCACCACTTCTATTGGCAGCAAGTCACAGGGCTAGTTAAGCAAAGTGGTATCCAATAATTGCAATGAGCTGAGAGTTGTCAGATCTTTTTTTTTTTTTTTAAGTTGTCAGATCTTAAGGAAGGTTCAAAGGGCTAGTTTATTTCCAATGTTCACTTATTGCATGAACACAGTTTAAACGTTCACTCCAGTGATCTTGAGCCCCCCAAAATGTCTTGTTATTAGTTAACCATAAAGAGAAGACTTACAAATAATGATCATTTTTCCTTTTTCCAGTTCAGTTTTTCTAAAAAAAAAAAAAGTCAGCAATTATAAAATAAAAACTTACACCTTTTTCAGTAATTAAACTTCCATTCTTATAATCACATTATTCATTATTCTTTCATTTAAAAGAGGTTTGTCCTTTACTATTTGAAACCTGGCATATGCTGGTATGAACATTTGCTAGCATCACAGAGTAACAGTAATTCTTGGAGAAGCAAACCCTCTTTACTTCAGCCATGGATTCAATCCACCCAATTCACTTGAATGAGACCAACTTATAAAATGAACCATTTGCTCATGCATTTCTTATTTTCAGGGAAAATTGTCATAAATGGCTTTAGTCATTGACTTCCAAATCAAAGTGAATCATTTGCCTACTTGGATTATTATTTTGGGTTCTGTTATTTTTGCTTTTCTTTGAGGAAGAAAGTTGTGAATTATAAAGTTTTCTTGAAATTTAGTCAAGTGACCTTTTAGTTTGTAAGAGCAGGAGTGTAATAAATGAATCTTTAGAATCTCTTACAACAAACAAAGAAATGCAAGATAAAAGCTATCCTTCGGAAAAGAATGTAGCCTAAGCTGAGCACTTTCATTGCATTTTCTTGTGATCTTCACAGTTATATTGGGAAGAATATTACTATTAGCCAATATTCTGTTGTGAATTGAAGATTTATAAAGCATTTTTTCTGTTAATTCGAGACATATTTAAACTAACTGAAGTCTTAGTGTTAAAGACTAAATTTCTTCCTTGTTCTCTACCTCAAAAAACATTTCCCCTCACCAAACACACCAAAGAACACGGTTGCAATCATGGGAACTTTATAGCCAAATGATTCCTATGTTGAATCTTTCATTTAAAAATAACATCTGATGAGAGTTTGGTGGTTGCAGATATGAGCTCTGTAATCACATCTACATGTAATAGAATCCTGAGTTGGTCACAGAGAAGCTGCATGACTTGAAGCAAGCATCTTAAAACTCAGCTGTAGTTTCATCATTAAGAAAATAAGAATGTATCAGTACTACTGTTATGCTGCTGTGAGGATGAAAGAGATTGTTTAGAGTGCTTTGTCCAGCTCTCCATCTTATTACTGATGTCCTATGGGGAGCCCATTCCCTACACTAGACAACTTCCCAGTGCCCTTGAGTAATTAATGTATACTTAAGTAATCAATCTATACTTGACGTAAGACGTTAAAAGACCATGTCACAAACACCAAGAGAATTTTACTCCTTTTCCCTCTTTCTTCTTCCTTTTCCCTTCTTCACGTTCCTTCTTTCTCTAGCTTTCTTCTTTCCCTTTATTATTTTTGTATTCATTTGCAGTCATCACCAGTTTTTTGCATAGTAATTGAATTCTATTAATAACCCTCTGTTTTTAAAAAAGCAGTAATACTTTGGAATCTAACTGTAGATTTCCAGTCAGACAGTGACAGCTTTAACCCTACACTGTGGGAAGAGCAGAGACAACAACGTATGACTGTTGCCTTTGAATTTGAGGAAAAAAAAGAAGATGATGAAAATGCTGGGAAAGTTAAGGTGAACCTTTTAGCTTTTGTTTTTCTTTCTTAATCTTTCGGTTTGTCCACTGTGATTATTCAGATAGGTTGTGGGATAAATTGAGTGATCTCTGCTGGAAAGTCAGATGCATCTTCAAGTCCCATGGTGGTACCTTTCATTACAACAGCCTGATAGTTGGAAGCACTAGTATGCTTCAGAAGGAGACTGATGTCCCAGTTCTGACTGAGGAAGATTGCTATGCCACCCAGCCCATCTTACAGAATAGTAAGGCGGGAGAGATTCAAGCTGAAAGTTTTTTTAAAAAAGAAGTCTGGGTGATGAACTTCTGCTAAGCACTCATTTCATCTGATCCACTGCAATGAATTTCTTTTAATCACTGTGCAAGACATCATGCAGACTGTATGAGCGTAAAATACACATTTATGAAAGGACCTACTGATTAGCATGCTACAGGGACATTAAATCTCTTAAAGTTTGTCTCAGGTATGTTTGAGAAAAGTTTATTGGTTTCATTAAAGGTAAGGATACATTTTAAAGGAGATAAGTGCCTAAGAGCCAGTGATGTTCCTTACGGAAAAATCACCTCAAAAATTGTTTCTACCTTGATTGAGACTAATCTAAATCAAATAATATGGTTGAATTTTAAAATCTATGATTTTCCATTATTTAAAATTTCAGCCAGAGCTGTGAAGATATTAGTGCCATGCTTTTGGATCTCCAAAATGATGAGCTAAACAAATATCTTTTCTTTATAAAGTGAAATAAATAAATAAAATTTTAAATATCATCAGAATTGATTTATATTTTATTAACATCTGATTTTCATGTTATTATCATGCCAACATCTTGAATCTCTCATTAATTTTAAATATTATTTGTGCACTTTTTCCATCATGAGTACTAACAGCTCTCATTCTCAGTGTCTAATTACCTAAGTAATTGTATATGCATCCTATCAATAAATCTAGATTGTGTGATGTGTTTTCCTCCTTCCCATATTTTCTAAGCATTATTTCTTTAGCTGTTATTTCTAGAACCTTATAAGAATTGCTAAAGTAATTGTGTGTTTACCAACAAGGCCTACTTATAGCATTATGGAGAAACCAAAATGGATTTCCAAATCCAAAATGATATCTTTTGTTAAAGATTTGTGTTTTAAAAAATGTTTCTTTCTGGATGGTTGGTTAGTACCATCTAACAATGAAACATTTTTTTTAACTTGTGAATTCCTAGAAAAAAAAATATCCTAATCTAAAAAGAAAGAAAGAAACCAAATTCTGGAACATTCAGTTCCTCTTTTAAGGATTTCATATGTTAAATCTAGAACCAGTGGATAATGCATTCTATGTTGGACCCCTGATTCACATTTATATTTCATTAAATTGTCAAAAACTACATGCTTCTTCTTAAAACTCTATATTGAGAGGATTCAAGAAAAAGAGTGCATTTAATATACTCTGGTATATGTGTCAATGAAAACATAAAATATAGTCAATGCAAGCAATTATTTAGAAGCCCTGTTTGTGTGTTATGTGATTAGATTTGTTTATATTCAGAGTAGGTTCATTATACTTTAGAGTGGTTTGTCCTTATGTTTATTTACATCTGATTGATTCATATGTTGGTAAAACAATGTTTTCCCAAAATCTCTAACTACTTGGCTTTGACTAATTTGAATATCTCCAATGCCACCGGCTATTGGACAAATTAGACCACAAACAAACTTCTAAATAAATCATCATGGAAATATGATGAATGGAATATATTGAAATCTCACACTAAATTAATTACACTTCTCTGGTTCATTACATGTATATTAAATTTAGTGCCATTTTATCTTTTACTTGAAATGTGAAAAGGAACCATTGACCTATGCCATCAACTTAAAAGTGGACTAGAGTATAATGCCCTACTTAGAGTGTGTACAGTGTAGTGTGAATGCTTTATTGTGTGAAGAAACGGTGACCCTTTAGCTTCATATATTGGTACTGTTTTATTACATGAATTTACAACTCATTTAAATGATGGTCATTTTAAATGCATTACCCAGAGTGAAAGAAAAAAAATCAAAAGTAGAAAATGATAAAGTAAAAGTTTTGCTACAGTGCTCCTCTTTCTCCCAGAAAATGGAGATTCCTTCTCCCACAGGATCTCTCCTGCCAAGCCCCCTGGGAAAGGGGCCAGCGTGGGATTACTCTCCAACCTGCCAGACTGTCTGGCGATTGCTGCACACCATGGGCCAGGTGTGATCAGCAGATCCAAGATATGCCCGTCCCCCAGAATGACCCACAGCTGGCATGGGGTTGTATAAGTGGCCTCCAGCAGGAAAGGAGCATGTGTACTCAATTGCCAGTTGCAGCACAATCCACCACTCTTCCCTCTCTAAGTGGCAGACAGGTAGGCCTAGGTGTTTGGGGTAGGAGAATTCCCCCATGTAGAGGCAACCTTGGAACAGTGGTTTATGGGGTATGTTCTGCATGATTTGGGGAAAGAAATGTTGATCACATAGAACTTTCAAATTGCCAATGTTTCATCCCTATTTAAGTTTTTGCTTATTGGCATTGGCATTAGGGTGGGAAGTGGACTGAGTCAGAGGGGAGGCAACACCAACATGAGGTGCCTATTGGTGGGGTATCTGGCATGGGTTTTGAGTTGGGTGCTTCATTTTTATTTACATTTTTTAATTTTTAAAGACTCTTTAAAGTGTGGGAATACCAATAGTTGGGCAGAATGTTGATGACACTATCAATGCAATCTAAATTGTCCTCCCTACATATGCACATTTTTATAATGTCAATTCTAAGGGAAATTAAATAGCCAAAACTTGATTCCTAAAATAGCAGGAGTTTAAATTGAGATTTGCTGAGAGTGGGTTTTAAGCATAAAGATAGACCTCTGTTGAAAAGCATCAATTTCCTATAATTTTGAAGACTCGAATGATATGAATTCCTATAAGAGAAAACTGGGTGGTGGGTGGGATGTGGCATATGTCAGTGAGATGGGTGTTTCAGAAGTTAATGGGCAGAAAACATGTCTTAATGAGATTTGAAAGAACACTGCATTTTTGTAAAGTTTACCATTCACATGTAATGGACTAGATTCTTATTCTGTCTTATATTCTTTCTACAATATAAGACAAGCTAAGAATGCATTTTCCTCACTAAAATATTTGTTTCCTTTCTTTGTAAAATATTCTGATTAATTCCTAGAATAAGATAATATTTATAATCAGTGATCAAAGCACTATTATTTCTCTTACTGGAATTTACAATCTCAAATCAAATCATAATTTAATCATTATATGAAATATATTATGTGAGTATAATATGAGAAACAGTTCTTTATAAATTCAGTGCCCAAGTTATTAATATTAAGTAATTCTAACTTCATTGCTAAATTTTCAGTCTCTAACATCTTGCAGCTATTTGCATTTACTGCACTTTATTTAGATTTGAGAAGCACAGAATGCTGTGAAACATTTCTATTTTCCAAAATTAAAATAAAATAGTATTTTTGGAAAAATCTTGCATTAAAAAATGTATATTTTACATGAGCAAATACTTTATAGTGAGTGACAAATCCAATATTTTATAAGATATAATTAATAGATTTTCCCACCTATCTGTATAAGAAGTGAAATTTTTTCCTCTTCATGCTGTATTAGAATAGGGGAATATTTTTAGCCTATATATTTAGAAATATACAGAAACTGCTTTTGGGGGGTGGGGGGCAGGGTACCAGGGATTGAACTCAGGGGCACTCAACCACTGAGCCACATCCCATTCCTACTTTGTATTTTATTTAGATATAGGGTCTCACTTTATGTAGATACAGGTTGCTTAGTGCCCCGCTAAATTGCTGAGGCTGGCTTTGAACTCATGATCTTCCTGCCTCCACCTCCTGAGCCTCTGGGATTACAGGTGTGCGCCACCACACCTGGCCCAGAAACTGCTTTTATATTTGAGAATTACTGAACTAATAATATGGCCATGTTTGTGATCATGTTTATTCATTTCTGAAGTACTGCATGCTGTTGGAAAGTGAGAAAGAGCAGTCTGTAATGGCATAAATAGGTTTGTAGAGCTTAAAAACAAAATAGAATTATAAAATACCGATTCATTTTTAAAAGAAATTAGAAAACAGTTACTTACCCTCACTTTTTTAAAAAAGAAGGAAGTTATCTTGTTATTTACTTCAGTAAAATTCACTGTTTAGACACAGTATTTCTTACACAAGGTTATACAATTATATGCTGCACCTATTCTCATGAATATCTTTAAGTAGCACTGGTCAGCATAAAGAGTGGGTCAGGGGCTGGGAAGACAGCTCAGTGGTAAAGCACTTGCTTAGCATGCATGAGGCCTTGAATTCAATCCCCATCATCACATTAAAAAAAAATTAAAAACACCAATAAAGTGATATTTTAAAATAAATAAAAGAGTGGGTCAGAAAAACCAGAGTTTGAATATAACCTTTGACAGGTTACTTACATTGTCCAACCCCTAGCTTTCTTTCTGTAAAGTGGGAACAGCTGCACTAATGAATTTTGAAATTTAAATGAGATAAAATTATTAATGATCCATTCTATAACTAATAAATAATCATTTATTATTTAGGATATAAATAATTCAGATTTAAACCTATGGAATTAATTATAAATACCATTGTGTATTATATCAATAATTTATAAAGAATGAAATATCCCTTTAAAACATTCAGCATAGTGACTGACACGTGACAGATGCCAAATAAATGATAACTATTGCTACATACAATATGAAAAACAGATCTAGACACTTACACTTATTATGGTTAGATATGTAGTATAGAATCTAGTTTACCAAAGGAATCATATTTTTTAAATACTTAGTAATATCTGTTATTAGAAATGTTTAATCTCTGCAGGACTTACATTTTCAAGGAAATTGCCACATTTTTCTCATTTTAACTCTAAGTTAACCCAAATATGTAGGAAAGCTATTATTATCCCCAATGCACATAAGTAAAGAAACAAAATGATTAGCAGCTGATAGCTAGTTGGTGGTAAATGTGTGGCTTGAGTTTATGCCTCCTGACTCCCAGTCCAAGTTCTGCCAGTAGACAGGTAAATGGGAAGCAAGAAACTTATTTTCTAAGCAAAAAATAAATCCAAGTTTTATGAGGCTTCAAGCCTCCATAACTTGGGAAAGGGCTTTCTTAAGGAAAAAAAATATTTAAAATGACCATGCAAATACATAAATAGGGCCACTTACAAGACTTCCGAAGACACGTATAAAAGTGATAGGCCCTAGAGCTTAATCTTCATTAATTTCATGGTAAATCTGTTTTTATATTCAAATATTTTCATGGAAATAAAATGCCCATACATATTCAGGTGCTCTGACCAAAATATCACAGTAACTTGCTTATAAATTAGCCAGAAAATATTAGCAGCACAGCCCTTAATACTTAGTCATCTAATTGTGTCATATAGGACATAGCATCTATAATAAGTAAATTACATTATTCAATGAAGTATTTAATTCAATTAAGGAAGAACATCCCACATTTCTTTTACCTTTGATTCAATTTATGTGTAATTTTAGTGTTGAGAATTTTTTAAGTTGCATAGAATTTTAATTTAATGCCCTACTTTAGATTATTTTTCATCCATATACCACTGGTTATTAAAAATAAAAAGATATTCTTAATTGGCATGAAAGTCATACCATTCTACATTTTACTTTTCTTTTAGAAAATGTAGTTTTTTGACTTTTAGCCCTTTGATGTCAAGTACTTTTAAACAAGTTCAACAATATAATTTAAAAATTAGATTTAATTCATAATTCACATTTCTTATACTAATCCAAATAGCAGATCCATGAATGCATGCATCCCAATGCACTTTGTCTAGCATGAATATCATTGTTTTTGTGTTTTTTTAAAGAATGCATTACAAATTAATTACCCTGGGATGTATTAATATTACATTCTAACAACTTACAGGGTTTTTTTTTTGTAAAGTCTAACTTTGTCTTGGGTTATTATAACTGTATTTCTATATATTATTAATTTCATTCTTATTTATTTGGGAGTGTAAAAGATTAAACTACATTTAAACACTCACTCCAGCAAAATTAACTTATTTTTCATCTCCTTTCCCAATATGTATTGGAAAAGTAATTTTATATTTTTAGCATTGAAAGGCATGTCAGAAATCGTCTAATGAATTCCAATCCTGGTATTTGATTAGGAAAATGAGCCACAAGGAAGACAAAATACTATGAAGAATAACACAGTTGGTGGATTCGCTAAAACTGCAGATGAGCAAAAGTGTTTGAATTCCTACTCATAATCCTCAGATCTGTGCTACCATCATAACTCTTACATTCCATGAGTGACTTGGGTGAAGGAGCTCTCCCTCCTTCTCCTTTTCCTTCTATGTCCCACTCTGTCCTCTGCCTTCAGCTTCTCTTCCACCTTCTCTCCTCCCACCCCCACCCTCACACAGGCACTTTCCACAGATACATACTCACCACAATCACATAAACCATTCCATTTTGCAAAGTTGATTCTACTCAGATTCTAAAGGCACGATCGTGGAACAAGTCAGGCCAAGTAAATCTGCCTGGTGTTTCTTTTTCACGCCCTCTCAATGAGCATGGAAAATTTCCATTTATTCTAGTTTAAATACCTTATTAATAAGTACTCTTGCTGTAAGATATTCTCTATGGAACAAACTCATTATTAAGAATAGTCATTAATGTGTGTTCCTGAAGGTCAGGTTGATACCCAAAAATGGATTAAAATGGAAATAAATATCTAGATAAACATGTCAGAATTTACATATTCACTTAAAATATCTTAAAAAATAATCTGAAGTTTTTAATTTCTCTTTATTGTAAGAAGCATGTTACTTTATTTGAGCAAAAACTAAATATAAAAGCCACTCAAAACTTTTTTTCCTTAAGGATTAACAAGAATGACTATACTACCTTTTAATGTAACATGCTAATTATATATTTGGACAAATGCATATTTGGGCAGAAGTTATTGTCAACTCCCCATTTTTGGACACACAACTCTACTTATAAATCTTTTGGGGTCTCTTCCCATTACCTGCATTGATACTCCAAAGATATTACTTAATATAATTGTTATTTATACATAATTAATATAGAGAACAGTCTCTAAAGTATGACAGTAGCTGGTAATAACTTGATTAAATTTTTTCAGAGTTTACCAATCACGAAAGTGTTTGACCTACTGCTTTTCCGGTCATCTAGGTAGGTCTAAAGATAGGATATAATCCAAAAACTGTTTATCATCTAGAAGAGTAGGAAGGGGTGGGGAAATCCCATGAGGCCAAATGTGAGAAGAACACTATATGTTCTATGCTAGAGCATTTTCTCAAGCAGCTCAGCACTCACTGTATTGCATTTGGTTGTATTACTGCACATAAAATGGAGTAGCTTTGTGAGCATGCTTGCTGAAATTATTTTTGTTAAATTTCTCTTTATAAACTTCTAGGTTGAAATAAACCTAAAACGATATCCAACTCCTTACCCAGAGGATTTAAAGAATATGGTAAAATCTGTTCAAAATCTGGTGGGTAAGCCAAGCCATGGAGTACGTGTTGAGAATTCAAATCCAACTGCTAACACGGAGCAAACTGTGAAAGAAAAATTTGAACACAAGTGGCCGGTAGCCCCAAAGGAGATTACAGTGGAGGTATTTGAAGGTTATTGGTAATTGCCAGTGTGGTTTGGATTTTTTGGAATTCTAAATAATTTGGTTTCTTTTTTAAACTTCCTTGATAAGTGCAACAAGTGCATTTTTTCCAAAAATACAAATCTGTTTATTCTTTTAAATTATGAGGACTTCAATTAAAATATCACAGATAAATGGTGCCCTTGTGCCCTAAGATCGTTACTACACCTCCAAAAGTTCCAATACACAGAATGAACAGTTTGCCACCTAGCATGGCCTAGCCAGGGAATTCATTATATCATTGATGTTATTTTGGCTACCCCAATCTTATATAGTCACTAGGAAAAACTAACTGAAGATTTTTCATACAGTAAATCTTAGTAAAACTCCTGATAAGTTTTAGACCAAATGTTTTAAAATATTTTGGTTTGGGTTGCAACCTTTACAGAAAACACTATTAACAACAAAAAGAGGCGATAAGGAAAACCTAGGCTTATGGAATCTGGTCATGTGAAGCTTAATTCCTATATTTTAGAATGAGTTGGAAATTCATCCTTATTGATTTTTGTGGTCTGAAAAGAATTCAACTACATTTATGCCACCTCTACTATCTCATCAACTCTTTAGCTAATTTAGTTATCATCATTTTATTTTCATTAGAAACATAATTATAATGATAAGTCTGGAAATTCATATTCTCAAAAATCTAGATTGATGAAACTCTTTTACAAATCTGCATTTCAAAGCATCAATTTATTGCATTTATTAAACACCAACTGCATTTGTAGCACTGTGCTAATCACTGTGAGAGGAAAAAAAAGAAATATAAAATGTGTCCACAGTTCCCAAATAATTAAGTCCAGCCAGATAAACAACATAGATAAGTGATAAGAGAGCATATTATATAAAGTATGATCACATAATTGGTTGTGTGGTGGAGAACATAATGCTCTAAATTAGGCCTGAAATGAGTATTAAAGATTAGGTTTTACAGTAAAAAAGAGAGGAGGGCATTCCAGGCAAAGGGAAGATATTGAGCACAAATAAATATGGTGTGCATACCTGATGACAGAGGTAACAGTATGCCCTGGAAGAGGGAAATACAGCTGGAAATCTAAGGAAGAAAATGTCTTAAGTATTTGTTTGCATTGCTTTTTTCTTATAAAATGAGTATCACTGTATTTTCTTTTTTTCAAAATGTTACACGTATGTTATAGCAAAGCAAGAGACTTTTCTTTCATCTCTAAGATATTACAACAATATAAAAAGAGAAGAAGTCAATATTTAGCAAGTGCACACTAAATATGCACATGTAGTCTCAGCTTAACATCAAGGTAACTATGTAGTCATGAAAACCTGTAAACTGAGTAAATTTACAACAACAATAAGAAGACCCTAAAATTGCTTGATTTGGAATTGACGTGATACAGAGAAGAGGTGGCTTTGGTCATGAACTTAATAATAATCCTACAGAGTAGTAGAGATAATCAATCTTAAAATTGTTCCATAAGCACTACAAGCTTAACAATTCCAAAATTAGTTTCCTTCCCAAACTTGCTTCTGCTCCTGTATTCTTGATCTTGATTTCAGCAGGCACCATTATCTATGAGTTCTTTCAAGTTAGAAATTTGAGAAATGTCCTGATTTCTTTTTCCTTCTTCTCTCCTCATCCCAAATAATTTGTCAAAACCTGTATGTTTCACCTGGACAGATATCCTTAAGTCCTCATCTCTGTTCTGCCGTCCTGTAATTTGTAACCTATTTACAAAACCATCAGTTGGTTGGGTTACCTGTTCCCCACCTCCTCATTGCCTTGCCAGTGGTTTTACTTAAAAAAAAAAAAAAAAAAAAAGGAGTAGAGGTAGGCAGGACCAGAAGCAAACACAGACAGAAAAAAACAAGGTATATTGATAACAAATGCAGTCAAGTAAGGGGGCAAATAAATCAATATTTCTTGCTCCTTTTTATCTGTCAACTCTAGGCCAAGAGTTTCAACATGTGTTATGCTAGACAAAGAGCCAGGAGAGCCTTAAGAATAAGGAGAGCAGATAGACATATAGGTTCCCTGTCCTTTCATTTTCCTTTACAATGTCTTCTGGAGATTGCATTTGGATTCTCCCAGCTCTAGATATGGCTAGCCCTTCCTCTGCTTTCAAGTTGCAGCTTAAAGGTCCCTGAGCAGGAAGTCTTCCCTGATAACCCTGATCAGTTAGACCTTCTGATTTTTTCTATCACATTTTATTTGCATTAAACAGAATGAAAGGTATATGATTATTTTGCTTATAGAATTCAGACTGAATTTCATGAGGACAGGGACCATTTCTATCTTGTCCATCATTATACAGATGGTCTTTGACTTATGATGGTTCAACTTAGGATATTTCAACTTTATAATGGTGCAAACGCAATATACATTCAGCAAAAACCACACTTTGAATTTTGACTTTTCATTTTTCCCTGTGCTAGAATTATATGGTATGATATTTTCTTGAAACACTGAGCAGCAACAGCAAGCCACAGCTTCCAGTCAGCCACAAGATCAAAAGGCTAAACAACTGATACCCTACAGGGTACTGTGTTGATAAGCTATGATGTTTGGTAGGTTAGTGTATTAAATGCACTGTGACTTAATGATATTTTCAACTTATTGGGCTACAACCCCAGTGTTAGTTGGGGAATATCTAAATTCAGTGTCTAGCACAGCAATTAGTACAGAATAGGAGCACAATAAATTAATGATTAGTATAGTCTAGCATTACAAATTTGTTAGCATGTCTGTCTATTTAACCACTCTGAGTTAGTTATTCAAGTCAAAGACAATTTCTGATGTTTTTGCTGAATTAATGTTTTGTTGATTATTGGCTGCCTTACCTATTCATGCTTTATCACCTGTGTGTTAAATTGTTGGTATATAAATACCCTTAGTGTTTCAGTAATCTTGTTACAGAGACCCTAATCCAAAATAAACACATATCAGTTACACTTAAGTCGTTAAATACAACTTAATGGATACTTATGCCTTCCTTAGTAGTCATTTGAAAAATAATATACACAAACTGAATAATAAGATATTTTTATCTCACTCTTAAGTAACCAAAACCAAAATATTATTGAAATGCATGTACCTGTTGGACATTACCCACTTTCTCAAACATGGGAATTATAGTGGACACCATGACTCTAACTTCTGTTACCACAGTGATTTGCAAGCAGCACTTACCTTTTGATCACTGTAACCATCCAAAATCCACCTTCACAAGGATTTTCATCAAAGAGATTGTGCAATCTCATGTTAAAACAGCTGCTTGAGCTGGCAGTTTGCACTGTGGGACTGATGTCAAATAATGCTTCGTTTCCCTCAGACATCTAATATAATCCATGATATTACAGTTAATTAAGTGGCACCCTTGGATGCCTCAGAACACAGTTTGGGAACCAATGAGAAGGGGTTTGAAGTGTAACCGACATGAATTGAAGTCTTAGCCCTACCTTGCTACTGATTATATGACCTTGACAAGTCAAGTCACTAAAACCTTCCTGAGCCTTGGTTTCTTTATCTTTAAAAATATAGATAATAAAAACACCCCTTTAGAGATTTTGCAAAGATGAAATCAGATGATAACATGCATTTATGCACAGCTCCAAGCACAGTTCTTGGCACAGAGAAAGGCTACAGTAAATGATAATTCCCATTCCTCAAGAGAGTAATGTGCCAGTCCCTGCCCCATCTGCTGTTAATCCTCTGCAGGTCACTACCTGACACCTGTTCACCAAGTCTGCCATAGTCAAATATGTTCTGAAACTTTCCCTTTGTTAGGACACTCAGTCCAATTTCTCCCTATAGAGAGGGACCTTATCTTTATTCCCATAGTAGAAAATAGTCAACTACCCTTAAATTGCCTTTATTAATACTATACCTGGATTCTCAAAGCCCAGAAAGGAACTTTTTTCCCTTTGATATCTACCTTCAATCATTTTCTTTATGTCAGTAATAGACAAAATTTGAACAGTGGATAGGCAATGCAATAAAAAAATGCAATTTTACCTTTTCATTCCCTTCTATTTATATCTCCTCACCAGAAGGAAATACAGTTCAACGTGCTTATGATGGAACTCCTGATAAATCTGACTGCTTACCAATAACTTCCAATGTCTTCATTCATAGAAGTAGCCCAAAACATCCCCAACTTCTCCAACAAGAACTTGATTTCTCTAGCCTCTATAAAAGAATTTTCAGAGACAAATGAAAAGGTTCATTCCCTTTATTGGACAGTTATTTTTGGTCTCTAAAACCTGTTGGACAAATGGACTTTTCTTAGGGTAGACAATATGGTGGACACAATAGCCTATAGAACACCATGAAGCTGAACAGATTCAGTTCAAATCGTGGCTCTATCACTTCTTAATATTACAACTTGGCATTATGACTTTACCTTTTTGTTGCTTCCCTTTGCTTTTCTGTAAGACAAAGATAATGATAAATATTTTTAAATAATATATAATTAAAAACAAGGCTGTCTTTTAAATAATTGAGAGATAATAGTTTATGCTTATATAATTATATCTATAATACAAATATAAAAGCACAGTTGAAGATATATAATCTATGCTTCATCACTGATGGAGCATCACTGTTGTCAACATTATCACCAGGACCACCACAACTTTGCTCATACTAATAAGAACGTTTTCCTGGATTAGCAACATCTACCATTCTTGCTTCAATGGTGTCATCCTCTTACATGGAGAGCCGCAGAACTCTAAAGAAGAGATGCAAGTTCATAATTAGCTGATAATCATACTGTTTTCCTGGCCACTAAGGCTCTTTTTGCTTCACAATAGAAATTCCTGAGCAACTGGCTGGGATTATAGCTGAGTGGTAGAGTGCTTGCCTTGAACGCGTGAGGCACAGGGTTCGATCCTCAGCACCACATAAAATAAATAAAATAAATAAAACCACATAAAATAAATAAAATATATTGTCTTCATCTGCAACTAAAAAAAATTATTTAAAAAAAAAGGAATTTCTGAGCAGGGCCAGAAAATTGTACCTGAGTCTGACCATACCTACCATGCAGAATTCTGGTCACAATTTTGGAATACAAGTTTGAAAATTTAATCTATACAAACAAGATGAGTTGAGTACTGAATGTATATGACATAAGAAGGAGAAAATTAAACCCTTAGTTTTGTTAATGTCCTGTGCTTATACAACAATTTGGTATGCTTTCTGTGTCTTTGTTTTATTTTTTTTTATTGAAACAAAATTCCTATACTTGTATTAGGTATCAGAAAATAATTTACTTTTTAAATCTTTATTTCACTCGAGGAAATTATCTTTAGATTCATTATCTGTTAGTACTAGATAGAAATTAGTACCAGTTCCTATTATGCATTACCTTCAGATTACTGATGAATTGAATAAGGTCCAGAGAAGTACACTAACTTGCCCAAGATAACCTGATTAATAAATGACAAAACAGAAATAAGATGGAAATATAACACCTTGCACCTGAAATTTTTTGACAGAATAAGAATAAATAAAATATGTTTATTTTATGCCTTTCATGATGCTGTTTTTCAGGCTTATGCCTTCTTCTTATAAATTGTTCTCAAGGTGTATAAAGGTTTTTATTCTCTACTATGATAACTTAAAACTTCATTAAAAAGATTACATGCTGAACTTTGAGATTATTTTCAAAATCCATAAAAATATAGGTTTCTTTCTTAAGCCCCAGGATTTTCATCAACCCCACTCTATTGCCTATCCCTCTTCTAATCTGATTCTTCATTTTAAGTCCCTAATGCTCCCTCACTGGAAGGCAACACACTATAGGGGAAGATCTCTGTCCTGGAAGCCAGAGGAATCATGCTCCAATGCTAGGTCTTTATCTATTGTATGTGTAGGCCTGAATTTATTCTCAGGATCTGCCTCCAGACAATGAAAGGGTAAGACTAAATGGTCTTTCTGTCTTCTATTGCAATCTTCCTTTTTCAAAATTAACACGTATTAGGTATACCCTGTTTTTTCACAGGCAGATATTCCCGTACAAACAAAAAAAGTTTTAAAAGACAGAACTTAAGCATCAGTTAAAGAAATGGATTTGTACTGTTGCAAAACCCAAAGATCTAAGTCTGTCTCTATGGAGTCATTGGCAATATATAAAATTTATAGTAAGAGTCTCTGTTCATTACAACAACCAATTATTTATTGGACAGGTCTTTTTAATATTTTGTCCTCTAATATTTTGTCCTTTCTCTGATTAAATAAAATGTTTCCAAATATTTCAAAATAACAAGATACTAAGAAGATGAATCAACTGAAAATTCTTTGAACTTGAGTTAACATTAAGTTGAAGCAAAGGAGACATAAAGATAGCTGCCATGCATAGATTTTTATCACTACTTACTTATGGCATTTTCACGTCTAGAAGAAAGTAAGCTTTGGGCATTTTGCCTTCCCTATGCTCCCCTACTATCTGGTTTACTGGGAATAAAAATTTGAATTACTAAAGTTTAAAATTTATGTTTTTTTACATGTTCATTTGTCATTGCAAAGTTATGTTCTTGTCCATTGAAGAGCATTACACTCAATGAATGGATATAGAATGAAGACTTAGCAGGCCAAACTGGTCACCAGAAAACTAGAAAACTTAGGAAGAAGGCATAGGAAGACAAGAGCAGTGGAGGAGATACTCACCCAAGAAACAGCAGCAATTAAGAGGGAGAATGGCAGAAAGAGCAGGTTATATAGGACCCAAGGGCACATTCATATGCAAAGGATGACAAAAAAAATCCTGTTGGTCAATGATATCCTTTTCCCTTAGAACTCTTAGAGCATTCACCTATTAGATGTCTTACATGTGTATATCATATATATGTATGGATATTGCTACTCATATAGAGCTTATAATTCAGTACTGTGTTAAAATGAGTTGTATCTCATCTCAAGAAGATTGTAAATTCTCAGAGGGCCACATTTTGTCTTTCTTTGAAAACTCTACAGTTCTTTGCACAGTGCCAACCATAAAAACAGCAGTCAAAATTATGTCTGATGAAAAAGATAGTGCTCAACTCAGAGATACATATGGTTCATTTTTCCCAATGCCCCACAGTCAATTAAATTCTAGTCACAATTTTTAATCTGAGCCAAATAAGAATATTGCCATCTTGGTTAACCATTGTTTAAATGTTTACTTTCCTTGTCCTGTATTATTATATCTCTCAGGATTCTTTTGTTCATCCAGCTAATGAAATGAGGATTGGGGAACTTCACCCTTCATTAGCTGAGACCCCTCTGTACCCACCCAAACTTGTTCTGCTAGGGAAGGACAAAAAAGGTAACATCATGAAGCTGATGTCGAAAATATGCTACAAATGCATGTGCATGACAAATCACCAGTTGTACATTATGATATGCCATAGTCTATTAAAATTATTTTATAAATACATGTTCTAACATTAATAAGTATACAATTTGTTTTTCCTACTTACTTTTCTGTGTTTGTAATTGTCAATGTTTGTAGCATTATAACATGTTTCCCTTTAAATTTCAGAATCAACTGATGAGTCTGAAGTTGACAAAACTCACTGTCTGAATAACAGTGTTTCCTCAGGCACTTACTCAGACTACTCGCCTTCCCAGGCTTCCTCTGGATCCTCTAACAACCGGGTTAAAGTGGGGTCCTTGCAGACAACAGCTAAAGATGCAGTTCATAATTCTTTGTGGGGTAACAGGTGTGTTTAGAATTCCCACTTTTTTGTTCCCAATTGCTTATTTTCAGCAACTTTTTAAAAAATGGAATCTTCATAATTTTGGAATTGTATTCAGCACTTGAGTGGTATAGAAGACAGAAGGGGCAGGTAAGCAAATGTAGTTCACCTGGGACTTCCAAGAGCAAATGAATTCTATCTTACAGGATGAGACAGCTGACTAAGTGGGTAATGGTAGAAAATTAACATGATGACATGATAGGGCTAGAAAACTTGAAAGTCAAAAATTGTGTTTGACCAACACCTGTTTATAAAGCTTGTGGACAATTCACCATCCAAAATGGTATTATAGGTTAAAATAAGATGCATGTGAAGCACTATATGCCTGGCACAAAGTAAATATTCCATCAGTTTCCATCGTCAACATCATCATCATCATTACCATCACCATTTATCACCACCTGAAATTAGGATGTCTGTAAAAGTACCTAAGCTTTCCAAAATGACTCCTACTCTTTATTACTCCCATTTTACAAATGAAAGAAACAAAAGCCACACAGCATAATAGAATGAGTCAGTGAAGTAGTAGTATTTGCCCTTCTAATTGCCCAGTTTTAAAATTTATGGCTATAGTTTTATACTAAAAGTAACAAAAGTCATATGATATAGGTAGTCATAACTTTTACTCTTATTTACTGATAATATGTTCCCTCTGGCAATCCTTTAGTAATTCATCAATAATTATTGACCATGATAAAAAATCTTAACTCTTAAGTTTTTATGTGAGCTTGTATTAATCAAAGTAGTTTTGGAAAATGCTTTCATAATGCACTTTTTTCCAGTTAAAAGAAGCCCACAAAAACTTTTCCTTTATTAATAAAATATACATTATTCAGCCAGATGTGGAGGCACACCCCTATAATCCCAGCAACAGCCAGGCACTAAGCAACTCAGTGAGACCCTAGAGATCAGATCATTGTATTTATCAGTCAGGTTTGAGGGCTATTACTGAAGACATATATGTCATCCATTCATTCCTTCAACAAATACATGTTTAACACATACTATGTGCCAAGCCCTATTTTTAGCCTGAAGAGACAAAGATCTCTGCCCTCATGAGTTTGCATTCTAGCAGAGGACATGAAAGGATATACAATAAATATCAAAGGTAAGTAAATTTTAAAATGTAGTAGAAGGTGATTATTACTAGAAAGAAGTGAAAGAGGAGGGTAAAAGAGTGAATTTGGGAGGCACGGGGGACATGAAGTAATACTCTTGATCCTAAGTCAGATGGGGATGAATGATCAGCTCAACAGCCATCTGGTCTACTTCCGGTGCTTGTTCATCTTGACAGAAACCAGCTCTTCCTTGTTTTCATATTTCTTCTTCCCATTGTGTTCACAGGATTGCACAATCTTTCCCACAGCCTCTTGATGCAAAGCCATTGCTCAGCCAGCGGGAGGTTGTTCCCCCAGTGAACCTACCACAGAGACCTGACCGCCTGCCAATGAGCGATGCTTTCACTGACAACTGGACTGATGGCTCCCATTATGACAACACAGGGTTTGTTGCTGAGGAAACCACAGCTGAGAATGCCAACAATAATCCTCTCCTGAGTTCGAAATCTAGAAGCACATCTTCTCATGGACGCAGGCCTTTGATTAGGCAGGATAGGATTGTTGGTGTTCCCCTGGAACTTGAGCAGTCGACTCACAGACACACACCAGAAACAGAAGTGCCTCCTTCCAATCCTTGGCAGAATTGGACCAGAACCCCTAGTCCGTTTGAAGACAGGACCGCTTTTCCTTCCAAATTAGAGACAACCCCCACTACCAGCCCTTTGCCTGAAAGGAAAGACCATATGAAAGAATCTACTGAAATACCTAGTCCTTTTTCTCCAGGAGTACCATGGGAGTATCATGATTCCAACCCCAACAGGAGTCTTGGTAATGTCTTTTCTCAAATCCACTGCCGCCCAGATTCTTCTAAAGGTGTTATTTCAATTAGCAAAAGCACAGAGAGGCTTTCCCCACTAATGAAAGATATAAAGTCCAATAAATTCAAAAAGTCACAGAGTATTGATGAGATTGACATTGGTACATACAAAGTTTATAACATACCATTAGAAAACTATGCTTCTGGAAGTGATCACTTAGGAAGCCATGAACGACCAGATAAACTGTTGGGACCAGAGCATGGCATGTCCAGTATGTCTCGAAGCCAGTCTGTCCCAATGCTGGATGACGAGATGCTCACTTATGGAAGTAGTAAAGGGCCACAACAGCAGAAAGCTTCTATGACAAAAAAAGTCTACCAGTTTGACCAAAGCTTCAATCCTCAAGGAGCTGTGGAAGTTAAAGCTGAAAAGAGGATACCTCCCCCATTTCAACACAATTCAGAGTATGTGCAACAGCCCAGTAAAAACATGGCCAAGGATTTGGTTAGTCCTAGAGCTTACAGAGGATACCCACCAATGGAGCAAATGTTCTCATTTTCTCAGCCATCTGTTAATGAAGATGCTGTGGTGAACGCCCAGTTTGCAAGCCAAGGAGCCAGGGCAGGCTTCTTGAGGAGAGCTGACTCTCTGGCAAGCTCCACAGAAATGGCCATGTTTAGAAGGGTCAGTGAACCTCATGAGCTGCCTCCAAATGATAGGTACGGCAGACCTCCATACAGGGGAGGGCTGGATCGCCAAAGCAGCGTTACAGTGACTGAGTCCCAGTTCCTGAAGAGGAATGGCAGGTATGAAGACGAACATCCTTCATATCAAGAAGTGAAAGCTCAGGCGGGAAGTTTTCCAGTTAAAAACCTAACCCAAAGGAGGCCATTGTCTGCAAGAAGCTACAGTACAGAGAGTTACGGTGCCTCCCAAACCAGGCCAGTTTCAGCTAGGCCGACTATGGCAGCTCTTTTGGAAAAAATACCGTCTGACTATAACTTGGGTAACTATGGTGACAAGCCATCAGATAACAGTGATTTAAAGACAAGGCCCACCCCTGTGAAGGGAGAGGAGAGCTGTGGTAAAATGCCTGCAGACTGGAGACAACAGCTGCTTAGACATATAGAAGCTAGAAGGTTAGACAGGGTATGTTTGGCGTTTCTCTGTAAGAATATCCCTCCTGCCTTTAGTTTTACCTTTTTGGCATTTCTAAGCACATGTAGTGAAGCATGAACTACATGAATGAATAGATGATCAGCACTTACTTATCTTTCTATTGTGGGGGGAAATGATCCTAATAGTTTTTCATGGGTATTGTTTAATGCTTTCTGAGAGTCCATAACCTGCAGGTGAATTATTTATCAAATCTAGCCCAACTATTGTTAGTAAGAAAGAATTTGACTCTATTATGTGGGATGGTGTTTCAATTGTTTTCTAGCCATTATGGCAAGGCAAAATGCCTCTCCTAGGACACAAAATTGCTCTCTGGTGACCTAAAGAGTATGGTTTTTATTGAATCTATAAAAAGTGAGTATTTCACCCTTTTCTTCGTGGACTCACTTATGTTAAACTCGGGCCTAATTTGTTTATAAAATTTGCGCATAGTTGCTACTATGGGACTACTAAAGTTATTACTTCTAATGAGCAATAATCTTCCCAGCAAGAAAAAGAAAAAGAAAATAAGCAGAGATTAAATGCCCTCCTACACACTATTTTATTTAATAAAAATCTTGCCATTTAGAATATTGGTTTTAATATAGAAGGAAATGTATAATTTCCAATTTTACTACAGACAAAAAAAAACAGATGATGTCTTTATAAAGACTACAGACATACAAATTAGTATGTATACTGCAGCCAAAGAAAGAAAATCAATCCTAACTCAGTTAAAAATTGAGTCATAATATAGTATGGAATGCACAGTGCAGTGATTGGGAAAGTTAAAAAAAAAAAGTTATAAAGCCTGGAATTGCTTTTTTGTTGTTGTTGCCTGTTTAAATCTCTCTAAGAGAAATCTGGTACTTCATTTTCTAAAACTATTATCAACTTACTGTTATCATTCAGTAGACCTTGTAGCTTTGGTGTAGAGGGCTTTGTGTGCTCTGCATTGACATTAGAACCTTGAAGATTTTTTGTGTGTGAAATTGGGGCCTTTTGTTCTCCTTTTCTAAGTTTGAATGCTCTGTGTAAACTGGGGATCTGGGTAACAAGATGCTATCAGAATGTTTCACTTAGTAGTTTTCTTATTTTATTTTGTGTCCTGCAAAAAACACAAGTCACTGCATTTATTATGTATTTCTTTAGTATTGAATTTTGTGTTTTTAAGTTTATTCCTTTTAAATAATTATACTATTGTAGGTCGTGTCTACATGACAAGAAAACAATTTTTTAGGGAAAGAGTGAACTAATAAATGTGGGCGTGGGTGTTAGTTTCTCAGTGTGGAAATTGGTTCTGCCTTGCAAAGTATTTCATCAGAATGTCTGTTTCAAATAGGTTGCTCAGTCCCATTGAAGGGAGCCTCATCAAAGCCGCATGACTGGCTGTCAGTGGGAGACACCTGGTCGGTTGTCACCATGCCTTACCTCAAGTTACACCCTCCATGTAGACAGATAACTTGGAGGGCGAAAATATTTGGGGCCAAATAATACAGTACAGTTTGGGAACTCTGGCCTCGTGTAGACACGACCATACGTAACAGGGTAAGATGAACTAGTCAAGAAAGGTTATAAGAAGCTTTGTGGAGCATATGTACAATGACTAGTAATTTGAGGCAGCAGAGGAGTCAGTGGAAACAAAGCATGAAAACAAAAAGATAAAGTTCTAAGCATTTGGTACCATCAGGTTCTTACTGTTATCCCAGATACATGGTTTCTCTCCATTGATTCAACAACCGAAAACTAGACGGCTCCTCTAGATGGAGTAAGAATTTGGGGAGCCGTGGGTGTACAGGAATGGGGAAAGGGATGGAATCAGGTGACTAAAAGTGAATCCATGTGTATTTTCTCTGATTCGTGATGACACTTCCCTTTTTAGTTAGCCTTCTTATATCCTCTGTTTGTTTATAACTCCTTGGACCTATCTTTAATTTTTCAGGGCAATTTCAACATAGTTCAATAGTTTCTCATTTAATTCCAAGAAATTAAATTACCTTAGAGTATTGCTTCAAGTCTTCAGATCCTGGAAGCTCTTCCCTTGGTTTTCTCCAAGTACCATTTCTTTTCCCCTTTCAATCGAACTACTGAGCAGTTCAGGTTATGAGTCACTTAAAACTCCCCAGCTACTCAACCAGATGAACTCAGGCACCAAAGCACGGACTTACTGCATAAAACTGGTTTTGACACAGCTGTGCTGCTTAATATTCTGCCCTGAGTCTTACTGCACCAGACATGAAATGCTTCTTTCCCAGTGAAACTTAGTTGAAACACTAGAATCCCTGAAACTAAATAGCTACACTAGGAACTACAGGATATTTATGATTCCACATACACAACAACTGCCTAGAGACTGGGTATAGAATAAGGTTAACAGTCCAACATAATGTTGGCAAAAGATCTCAGTGCTGACCTTAGAGAGGCAGCTCCAAGTGCTGCCCTAGATAAAAGATGCTTATGCTCCCCTTTAGTTTAACCACAAAGCTCTCATTTCCACTGGAGAACCCCACTATGACAGAAAATTTAAAGCATGAACCCATGTGTCCTACTCTTCTATAGGAGCTGAAAGAGAACTAGACCGGAGTGATCTAAACCCTAAGGAATCATCCAAGTGCCAGATTGAGATGTTTAGTGTCTTTTTCACTTTGAGGGTGGTGACTGAAAAATCTCTGTATGAAATAATCATGAATTCCTAACAAGTTTGATTTGGAGACAAGTACCTCATCAGGAGTATAAGAATCTTTCAGTATAGCTCAATGAAATGCTGATGCTAAAAATCATTACTTTGCAAATAATACTCTCAGAATACAATAGCTACCTGCTCATAATGCTCAATAATATTCAGTTAAGAAAAACTGTACTCAGTTAACTTCTATGGATAATATTTTTCCAAAATAAGAGAATTAAAGAAACCAAATGCTGTCAATGATTAGATTTCCATTGTAGGCTGTAGATTTGATAACAAGGCATCTAAAATGTTTGAATTTTTCAAGGAAGTTCTGTATAAAAAAATTATTAATCATTTAGAATAATTTTAGATACACCTGTTGAAGAGTAGCCAAAATGTAAATAATAAGTATTTAGATAAGTAGCATTAATAATTCACAAATTATAATTAATATAATTATGAAATTCTCTTGTTTATAAGGTAATTATTTAGAAAAAATAAAATACATGGTTCCACATCCAACTTATTTGATTGGTATAACTGAATTAATAAGTGAATTCAATCAAGTCAGCAGTCAAAATTAATGATTTTTTTTGACCAGATGTTTTTTCTGAGTTGCTATAATTATGTCTATAGACTTGAACAATAAAGAAGAAAGATCTTGGCTTTAACATTGCAATGCATTAGTTTAAGGCAGATTTAGAAGATAATATCTGTCTTTCATATGTGATGATCTCACAATGTGAAAGAGACCATGAGATTTGTAGCCAATAAAATTTGGTTCCGATCTGTTTGAATTTTCAAAATTAATACACTGCCACAGATGGACAATATTCATCCAAAGTCACTACTATCATGGTATCTAAGAGACAGATTTTATGCCTTTGAGTTAGCAGCAAGTGCAAGACAGAATGTATCTTCTTTGCTTTTTGTCTTTTCTGTAGTTTTGGATGGTACTCATTATGTGCATAACTAACACTGTTGACTGTATGCTTTTGTCTGATCAAGTGCATGTTTTTAAAAGAAAGTTACTGTTTGCCCGCTTAAAGTTAAATGTTATAAATTTAAACATGTTCATGTAATAATCAGTTTGTTGAGCATGTGTTCACATCCTGTCACATGATTATTTCCTCTACTCAGAATGCTGCTTACAAACACAATACAGTTAACCTTGGCATGCTGCCCTATGGAGGTATTTCAGCAATGCATGCAGGCAGAAGCATGACTTTAAACTTGCAGACTAAGTCTAAATTTGATCATCAAGAACTACCTCTTCAGAAAGTAAGTATGGACTGCCCTACATGTGTCAGCATACCAAAGCCAATTAATATTGTTTGTTCACTTAATGTATTTAGGCTGTACATACAACCCTGTTTATTAGACTCTTGTGAGTCCAAAAAGTACAAGGGTAAATAATGTAAAGCCTAAATTCTCAACTGCTAAATGTATATCTGTAGCTAGACTGATTATTGGGTTCCTGCTTTTGGGATTGAGCTTTGCTTTTTGGATTGAGCAGGTACATGGCTTTTTGTGTTGCTTTAAGGCTCATTTTTCTTATTCCTCATTTTTTTCTATTCTTTGTTTTTCTTTTTTTGTATTTTATATATTTATTTTTAATTGTTTAAATATATCCCTACGTTCTTTTGGTGATGCATTCTGAAAACAGAGCTGGAAGTTATTACTGGATTGTAGTTGATTTCTTCAGAAAAGTTGTATACTCCTAAATTAGAATGGAAATTAAGTGCTTGGTCCTTCTAAATACCTTTTCAGTTCACATTTTGGGAAATACAACACAGAAGTAAAAGATGAAAAACGAGTTTGGGGCTAAGTTAACAATCAGTACCCTTCCTAGGTTAATGGAAGAATAGCAAGCTCACTTTTAAATCGAAAGGCAGGCACGTTTGAAAGGGAATGTGCTATTAAGAGAAAACATTTTTATTGCCAAAGAAACATTTCTGCTTGTTTTATTTATGCAAAATTGAGAATGCCCATTTTACCTGTTTAAATTGATTAATGCCTTGTCTCTTATATTTCAGTGCAATTGAGTCATTTTCATAAAATACATCATCATAGTTATCTATTTATATAGTCATTAGCCTAGTAAGTTTTTTTGGGAAAAACAATAAGTACGAAATAAGGATAACAGAGTGACAGCAAATTCCAAACATATTTCTTTCCCAATAACATTAATGAAAATATGGAACAAATTCTCTTCCCAGAAAAATGAGGGTCATAAGATCTCAAATTCGTATTTCAATGTCAAATTAGTCTTTAATAACATTCCCTAACTCTGGAAAGTTTGATTCCCACTGTGAATGGAATAACAAAATCAAAGAGATACTTATATCCACAACTTTTTCATCACTCAACATCTCGAGGGGAATAAAACATCCTAACTAAATCGAGAACTTTTGAATATTGTTTTTCCAGTCGTCAGTCTCCTATAGCATAGCCAATGGTGTCCTGATAACTTTCTCTTGAGGGAGCAGTGTTCTGATTTGTGGTGTTTGCTAATGTCCACAATGTGAATACTCCCACTATGGCCAATTTCAAAGTACCACCTTAATATCACTGAACCCAGAAACAGGGTACATACTGTTGGTTCTCACAAGCCAGCACAAATTGGCTCCAGCATACCATCAGTATGACCATCTTCACTTGAGTCCCCACTTTAATGCACCCTGTTCCTCATGTCCTCTCAGATGCCCAAGGCACTCATCCTCTTTCCTAACAAAACCAATTTCAAAAAGGCCTTGAAACTTTTCTGCACTAAGGAATAAATAAGATATCACAACTCATATGGCCAATGCTCCTAGAGGACTTAGAAATTAAATAGAAAGCAAATCTTTAAACTAAAATAATGAAATTTCAAAATCCAATAAGCATATTAAATAGAATTCATATTACTATGAAAGCTATGGTCTGAATCACCTGAAATTTTGTCAAATAGAAACTCCCTAATTTCGCCTAATTTGGGGCCCTATTTGCTCCCCAGATATTAACTAGGTACATCTATGCTGCTGTATTAATTTTATGATGTGGTTTGGTGTACCCTAGAGAATGGATTCATTATCACTATAGCTCTAAGATATTCTACAACAAAAATAATACAGAACTGTATTTAGGGACTTTTTTAAATCATCCTCTCTTGGGTACAGAGATAACCTATAGGAATTCCCTTTGTAAACCACATTAAACTGCAAGCCAGAATAATTCAAGTATTGAAACACTTCAGAATAAATTATGATTAATACTTTATTTCCTGCACATACAAAAAAAATGAGAAAGAAGAGGAGGAGGAGGAAGGTAGGGGATGAGAAAGGCAAGAAGGGCAAGTACTTCATTATCCCAAAAGATTTTATGATTCACAAATCATCAGTGTAAGGCCTATAAGCTTTAAGCATTTAGGCATCTTCTCACTCCACCACCAATACAATGGAAACTTAAGAGGCACTGGGTCTTTATTAGTTTCTCAAATTGTTCCCAGACTCTGTTTCCTCCCATGAATTCCCATCTAAGTATCTGTCCCTTCATCTCTCTGCCCAGTTGTTTCTCCCTTGCAGAGCTTTGATTTGAAAATTTGTTTGGTTCACTTTGGCCAAACTTTAGAGTCAACTTTCCTTAAAATGCATTCTCCCAGATTATCCATCCTTGGCTCTGCTGGCCATTGCTAAATGGTCCCATGATGGATGCACCATTTCCCTGAATCCTTCTTGTCAGGAGAGAAGATGGCAAGAATAATTTTCCTTTGATTTATAAATGCATAAAAATTTATTATAACAATTTTGTCTTGCTGCTTAAGATAATAGAACTTAATGTCTTGGGCATTTAAAATTGCTTTTCAGCCCCTATATGCTCATTAGCTATGAGAATTTCACTAATGTGTAGGGCAACATGTATTTATACATATGTCCAGTAAATAAAATTGATAAAAATGTTCATTTCTTGATTGAGAAATTATGGACCAGTCTCTATTATTCATAAAATTCCTGAATGCTAACGCTGGCCAACTTCAGTTAAGTGTTAAGTGTTGTAGCAAATTACTCCAAGATGTCATAGAGAGAGTGAATGAAGTTTCCTAAGGAATCTAAGTTAACATTTGCACCTATTAAAAGTCAATTACTGGAAATGCAGTGTACACTAGTACGGGTGGTGCCCTGCTCAGGGGACACACAGGGCTGCCACTTGCAAATAGGAGGAAAGAGCAACTGTCTGAATTTCCTCTACTGCACAGAGACTGTCCTTAAATTGTGCTAAACTAATTAAGGATAGAACTATTTCTGAAGGAAGATGAAATAATTCTGGCACTTAATGAAGCACTTACATAGTGAACATTTACGTGAGAAAAAGGAAAGACACCTCCAGATTTTGCTATGTATTTTGGTTATTTCTAAAGTTTTCATATTTATTACATGCCAGGTCAAATATTATATATTTTTATGGATTATAAGCTAAGTATAGGCCTCCTATATGATAAGCAATAAATTACATTTTCTGTAACAATTTTATGGAATCCTTTAAAATATTTTTAAAGTGTCAACAAATACAGCAAAATTAGTTCACTTTATTAATTCCCTTTAATATTTTTAGTTGTTGATGTGTATGACAATTCCCTAGAAATTTAATAGTACTTATGAAATAGAGCATTTGACATACAAATCAGCTACTAAATTATAAAATAATCAGTATTTTTATTTTTTGTTATTCATTCATTCATTCATTCATTCATTTCTTCATTTATCATTTATTTACTGCCTTTCCAAAAAGCACTTAAGGCAACTTTCTATGATGTGATTAATGTTTCCATGTGCTTCTTCAGATGTGTTCTATTATAATTGAACTCAGTTGTCTTGAAATTTTATGTCATCAGAGAGAAATACAACATTGTAAAAAAATGTCAGTTCAATCTACCATTTTTATTATCTAGATTAGTACTAGAATAAAGAAATATTTCCATTGGGAGAAAACTAAAGAGTAGGAATTACTGGACATCTGCTGCTTATCTAGTGGCATGAGGTATTTTAAGTATGTTATTTTTTCTCATGATTCATTAAAAACACTCACAGGACATATATATATCCATAGATAAGAAAACTGAGGATCTTGTGTCACAAAATATCTCACCTGCATTTTTATTGTTTTACTGGTGAATCCTTTGTACCTAGCATCATTGGTAGATGGAATTTAAATCTGGCCCTGACTGGTACCCAGATCCAAGCTCTTTCTACAATATGACAATTCCTTCTCAAATGTTTGTAAAACCTGATATTTTTATAGAACATGAGTCATAATAGTTGGTAAACCTCCCTCATATGCATTATTATCTCATGTCATCTTCAATACAATCTAGAGAAGTAAATATTGCAGAATGTAAATAGAATATTTACACACGTAGAATACTTTAACTAATGATCCTCGTTATTACCCATGTGCCGTAAGTATATGCTGTCTTAGTTGACTGAGTTTAATGAATGCTAGTAATTACCTGTGCTTTTCAGACCCACTTGCATTTCCTGAGCATTCACTGTCACCAAGAAATATGCTTGATAGCAATGAAAGGCTAAAGATTATGGACTCAAGAAAATCACACGTTAATCATCTAGGCTACTGCAGCCCCAGAGACAGTCAGGGCTGGGGAAGAAAACATTGGCCTTTCCTAACTCCCTGTCTGTGGGGGATCTGGCTGCCAATGCAAACAGTGTGGTCTCTTCTCCACAAGAGAAATAAATACTTTTATCCTCCTTTTTATTTTTAATTTCTGTTATCAGAACATACCTTAGAATCTACTACTTCTTGACTTATAGAATGAGACACTAATATAAATGAATTATAATTTCAGGGAAAGGGAGGCTGAAGTCATGGAAATGTATGTATTAAATATTTCTTTCATAAAATTTTGCCTGGGAGAAAATGGCACCATTTGCTTTATTAATTGATAAATTGATACTTATCTTGCCAGATTTTGCGTTAGAGGAATCTAGAGAGCAATGTTTGCACCTAAACTATTTTTAAATTCTAATGTCCTTTCTTACTAGGTATGCAAATGACTCAGGATCAGATAGTACCAACATTTGGTATGCATTTATTCACCCTAATGCCAAGGATTACTTACCTAATGCCATTTTTTCCCCTGCCAAAAGCAAAGAAAGATTTACGGTGCACCTGGGGCAACTCAGCCCTATATACTCTATTGATTGTGTTGCATTTATTATTGCCTCAAGAAATATTCACTTACCTTTCAAATTATGAAAAAAAGCCTTTAGCCTGTAAATCCACATAAATCCACATAGACAGCAGCTAAAATTAACAAAATGATGTTAGTACTTGAACTGATGCTTCACCACCATTATAATGAAGTACTGGTTTAAAAAATCACTTGGGCATTACATTATCACCTTCAGACTAAACCCTATGAAATCATAATCATTTAGAACCTAGCTCAGCATATATTTGCCTTTGTAATACCTATTTTGTCAAAAGGCATGCTGAAAAATATATATATTATATATGTGTGTATATATAATATACCTATAATTTCACTTGAAGTACTTTGGAGCAAATTGTTTTTAACATATTTTTTTTGAATCTGTGATAATGCCTTTGTGAACTATGTGCCAATTCCTAAACAAAATAGATCCTTGGGACATATCCTCTGGATGTGTCCTTTGCAAAGAGCCAAATTCTAATATTACTCTCTTGAAACTTTTAGCAAAATGCCAATAAGTATAATTTCACAATATTGCGAACCCATCTATTAGCAGATAAGAGCAAAGGCACTGGATCAGCTAAGCTGACCTATTCACTTATGCAAATACTATTCATTTATATCCATACACACCTATACCTACAGACAGACATGCATTCATCCTACATTTACATGTTTTAAACATACTCAGATATGTACATATGAACACATATTCATGCATATTTGTGTTTCAGCAAAATTAGAAATTACTTCTTTCAGTAGATACTTATGGTCATTTATAATAATCAAAATCATAAATGTTAAATCTAGAAATGTCCACACTAAACTTGGGGCAAACACCTGTTCAGCAAGACTTCTACAGAATATTATTGCACTTCTTACCATAAACAAAATGTTTGCTTTTTCACTAAATCACACTGGCCATTTTCTCTATTTATTTTGAAATATTAAAAACATACAGAATTTAGAAACTAAGGAAATTGGGCATTGTGATAAGTTTCCATGTCTTTTATCTCTAGTTGGTTATATATGATGAGAGAAATAAGACTCATCTTTAAAGTACTTAAAGAAAAGATCAAGAATGTAGTATGAGAAATGAATAACTAACCCTGTCTGATTATTTTCTCTGGAATAATAAATTTCAACAGTGATAACATCTTTTTTCTACATTTCAGTTATTCCTTTTCATTTTTTATAGAATTTTAACAGCCAAATAACTAAATTTATATACAATAGGTTTATTCCTCTGGAGAAGAATGTAAATATGCTACGTAATTCACTTTTCAGTCCCCACCACCACCACCCAACATTAATAAATTGTTCTTATGATCTTTATATTTCTGTAGACTTAAATCACTATTAGAGTATCTCATTTAAGAAAACCAAAATAGGAGATAATTCTGGAAATTAATAATGGAAATTACTTTCAGGAAATTCCTTTAATTTTGCTATATAGTCAAAGGATCTTTTTATGTGTCTGCATGTTTATGTTTCTTCTGTCCCCTGTAACATAGGAGAATTGATGTGATTGTTAATTGTCTTTTTTTAAAAAAGAGACTAATTTATCCACTAGTGAGAAACCTAAACCATGATGATGTTAGGATTTTGATAAAATGGATTTAGCCATTTTATTTAATGCCAAAAAGAATGTTGAGATTCTCAATTGCTCTCTGACACTAAGTGTCATATCTGGGCCAATGAATCAAATGTAGTAGAGGAAACAGATGAAGATTGGAATGATATGGAGAGCAGAAGAGGAAACCTGTATTGAATTCTGGCCACTTCTCAAAAAACTGCATTGCAGAGATTCAGCCAGAGGAACATGTTTATTATGCCCTGTCACTGGCAAAGAATGCAACCCAGAAAAGACATGAGAACTAAAGAATAAAAAAGAAAATACTAGTCAGTAGTGCTTAACCTGCATAATCATGTTTGCCTATTTAGTATTTTGATTTGCTATATTTTAAATCCAGAAAACATGGATATGGGCATATGTAAACAAATTTATCTGGAAAATGTAAACATTAGAAAATCCATACTTAAAAAAGACAGGCAAACACTGGATAGCTGCCTGGTTATTTTCAGGTAATGTATTCTTTGAATGTGTTACATATATTTGATTTTTCAAACACAAATAAATTTATTCCTAACCAACTCAAGACCTTAAATTCAGGAACATTCTTCTTTCTTCACACTTTCTGATGAGGTTGTGAAAAAAGAATTTACATGGCCAAAGCCGAAGAAGTGAATTGAGTTGTCTCCTTACTTTTTATTATATTCAATAGAGTCTCACAATGAATCCCATTTAAAAATTTTCCAAGCAATGCTTTTTAAAAAGTGCATATGATCAGAATATAGATAGGTTAGTTACATAATTGTGTTCCAAAGGAGGACAAATGAAGACCACTCAGTATAACCAGATGAAGCCTGGCAAGTAGTCTATCATGGCATATTATTAAAAAAATGAACCAGTCTCCATTCATGATGTTGGAAGACAAGTCCTCATACAAAATAAACTGTACATATACTTTTTTTGGTACTAGGAATTGAATCCAGGGGCATTTTACCACTGAGCTACATCTCCAGCCCTTTTTAATTTTTTATTTTGAGACAGGATCTTACTAAGTTGCTGAGGTTCATCACAAAGTTGCTGAGGCTGGCCTTGAACTCGCAACCCTCCTGCCTCAGCCTTCCAAGTGACTGGGATTATAGGCATGCACCATAGCACTGGTCCGTACATACATTCTTTTTATTTATTTATTTTTATTTGTTCTATGACATGACAGCAGAATGCTCTTTGATTTGTTGTACACAAATGTAGCACAATTTTTCACTTCTCTGGTTCATACATACATTTTTTAACCAGGCTTTATTAGTAGGGATCCTTCAGCACATGTACAAAGAATGACATGCCATGTCAGTCTCATAAGAATTCCCCAGACAACCAAACAGTACTTGTGTATCCTGAAGGTTAGGGGAGGTAAAGACCTTGCCCCCCGCAAAAAAAATAAATTATACACACACATACAGACTTTGTATATGTCAACAGGTATCTTTCCAATAGAGGCTATCTTTCTCATGGTATGTGATGAGTTGCTATTATTCAGGCTAGAATATTGAGTTCTCCCAAAATATCTAGTATTAGTAACAATAAAGATAGGTATATTATTATTTGTTAAAAATAATAAGCCAAAAATCAGTTAAAAAGTTAAAATGTTATGAAGCTTAAATTACAACATATGATTAATCTAAATAAATAACTCTGGTATCAAAACAATCAGGATTTATTTATACTATGATTCTAATAGCATAATATTTTTGATGTTGCTTTAGCCTTTCCCTCAATATACCTGTTAATAATGGCCTAGTATCATAAATCTTGTGCTGTGCCAATGTTAATAGACTTTTGGATTAGTAAAAGGCATATTTTCTCAGAATTATTACAGCCTTATAAAATTTATTTTAGGTTATAGTTTGGAATATTGGAAGATCCATACTATGGATTATATGATTTTGATTTATATTTTAAATGGTAAGATCATACTAAGAGACAAATTAAGCAAGGTTTAACGGTTGTGGTTTTTAACGGTTGATTAATTTGATTCTGATTATTTTTATTTAGGTTCTGTAAATAATCTAATATTTTCTTTAAAATTCAGTAAATAGCTCTAAGATTGTTATTTTACTTGTATTTCCAAAAAGCTGTTGGTTCAGAATTCTTACTCAGTAAATAATATATAATAATAATTCCAGTTAGGAATTATGTTTTTTCTACAATCAAGCAAAATTAATTTTACCATAATTATTAGGGACTTTTTTCAGAAAACTATGGTAAACTTCTATTACATCACTAAAGAATGCCATACCATTTTCGCAATAGACCCCGTCCCAGCAAAGCAACATTTTAGACAATGGACAAGAGGATGTATCTCCTAGTGGCCAATGGAATCCTTATCCACTTGGGAGGCGGGATGTACCTCCGGACACCATTACTAAAAAGGTAACCAATTTCAAATTGATGACACAAACTGTGAACCTTGCACATCCATTGTAATATATCATCCATATCTTGTGTCTTAACATCATTTCTAACTTAACATCATTTCTAACTTCATGATAACTTTAGGCTAAATATTATTCTACTACAGGAAGTCTGCCTAACCATAAATGCATTGAAAAGAATAGAAAATGACAACTGCCAGGCGTTCAGAGTTGGTAATGAATGTTTATAAACATCCTGTCACTACTCCACAGATACTACCACTCTGAAGAGTAGGTTGATGAATGCAAGTACAGAAAGATGTGTGACATAGACTTCTGTCTTTCTTAGCTTCAGCAGTGTGTTGTAGCCAATTGGCAAAAGTGGAATTTGACCAGAAAAAAAAATTGATTCATCATTTCTAAAGTCATAATTCATTCAACAAACATTTGTTGAGCAACAATAGGACCACTACCATGTGCTAAGCACTTGCTGGATGCTGGAGAAGCAAAAATGAATAGGATATAGTTTCTTCAAGAAATTTTTAATCTAATGAAGTACATCGAGTGATATTACTTACATCACCACATAATAGGTCAACATAACAGGAATGGAAAGAAAGTCATAACCCAGTGGGAGGTATTTACAATGTAGGTGAAGGACAAAGGATTTGCATTCTATAATGTATTTTTTAAAACTCTGATAGAACCATAAAAAGTCATATAACATATTTTAATTGGTAAAATACAAGGCAAACCAATAAACATTGAAACAAAACTGAGCCCTTTTATCAGTTGGGGAAATGCACAGGAGATGCCATTTCACACTAACTAGGCTTGAAATAACTAAGTATGAAAAGCACAAGTTGTTTGAAAACATATGAGTAAAAGAAACTCTTACATTTCTTGTGGGAACATAAAGTCACTTTGGTAACAGATGACATTGTGAAGCTGGACATGCACATACCCTGCATTTAGGAAATTCTCAAAATGTATTGAACTAGAAAAACTCTCATACATGTCATTCAAGGGCAAAGTCAAATGTCTATCAGCAGAAAAGTATGCAAATAAATAGTGTTACTCACACAAAGAAATATTTCACAGCAATAAAATTAATAAATTATTATTACAATAATGTGTATAAACTTTACAAGCTAATTCTAATGGAAAAATGTTCTGAAAGATGTCATACCATATTTATAAGTCTCAGAAACAATCAAAACTAAAAAGTACTGTGTAGTCATAAGTGCATGAGTAATAAAATTATTTTCATAAGGATGTGGTAAGTGTAATATTTCAAATTATGCTTAGAAGATATGGGGTAAGTTCAGGGAAGATGCTGATACTGTCACTGGTACTCTTCTGCTTATTTAGTCCAATACTGGTTCTTACATTCTAGTTTTTAAGCTCAGGAATGTTCATTTTATAAATATATTTCATAATTTACATATGCATTGCATACATTCTTTGTAACAGGAGAATTTTTCTTGATGACTATTTCAATAACTTTTAAAGATATATTAAGTATCAAATTATCTTATCCAAAGTAGTTGGTAATGCTATTAATTTGCAGGCACTAGGCATGTTATTCATTTGCCTTCTGGATAATATGCAGCACTGCAGGTAAATACAGTACAATGTGATGAGTGCTGTGAGGATGAGATACAGGCTACAACAGTACTGGAAAGGGCACCTCCTAGGAAGGGAACCAAAGGAAGGTGAGAACAGAAGACTGAGGTAAAATAAGGCTGGAAAAAACAAAAGCCAGATTATACTGGGCTTTATCCTGTAGATAATGGGAAGGGGAACATCAAAGTGTTTTTAACAGGAAAAGAACATGGTCAAATTTTCATTTAAAGAACATTTTGATAGCTTTTTAGAGACTGAATGAAGAAAAGAAAAACTAGAAGGAATAGAACCAAGTAAGAATCTTCTCTAGAATTCCAGGGGAGAATAGATGGAAAAAGTAGGTTAATGGAGAAAGTGAATAGATCTAGTACAGTCTTAAAGGATGGTGCCAAAAGCATCTTGTGATTGATTGGACACAGGGAATGGTAAAAGTTCTGAAGGTGATATTCAGGTTTCTAATTTGGTCAAGTCAGTGAGACTCTGTCTCTAAATAAAATACAAAATAGGGCTGGAGATGTGGCTCAGTGGTTGAGTGTCCCTGAGTTCAATCCCCAGTATCCAAAAAAAAGAAAGAAAAAAAGAGTATAAGTGAGAATGTGAGCAAGGGAGGGGAACTTAGATTGTAATATGTTGATCTGAACTATCTTTAGGGCATCCAACTAGGAATGCAAAGTGGATATGTGATTATATTTATCTGAAGTTGAGCAATCTTAGTGAAGATTCACATTTAAGAATCATCAAAATGTGTCCTAATTCAGTCATGAGTGGGACAGAAGGATGATACATAACCTTATAGAACACCAACATTTAAGAAATGTACTTAGGAAGATTAGAGAGAAGAAAACATCAAAGATTTTATCAGGAGGGCGATTTCTACTGCAAGTTACAGAAAATTCAAGGGAAATGGCCTTGAACTTGAAGGAAATATTTAGCTACATACAAAGTGGGGAAGAGCTAAGATAAGTCTCAAATTAAATCCTCAGTCTGTATTATTAAAGACTTAGGGATTTCCCCCACATTTCCACTCTGCCACTTACACTCTTCATTCTAAAACTGGTTCCTCTCTTAAAGGTAAGACGATTTCCAATGACAATTGGTGATAGACGTTTCTTCTTTCAAATCCATCACGAGAGAAACAAGTTTCCAGTTGCTATCTCTTATAAACAAAACCTTTCTTCCTCAAATCTCTCAGCAAGCCTCTGAACACTCATTGATCCAAAATAGCCAAGGCCTTCCCACCCAAGCAAGAATAATGGATGTCTGTGCTTGGCTTTGACTAATCAGTTGGAGTAGAATAGATGGGGCTCTCAGCTCCAATGACCACTAAACAAATGCAGAAGCAAGAATAAGGACAAGTAGAGCCTTGGAAGCCCAGTGGGGTAAATATATTTTAAGGAGAGCGTAGTTAATAGTGCCAAAAAACACCAAGCAAGGCAAACAAGCCTAAAGGATACTTGAATTTAGAAACCTAGAAAACTCAAGAAAGTATTTTCCTTTTCAAAGGAAGGAGTGTATTGCAGTGGTATCTAGAAGGGCTAATAAAGGACCTCAGAAGGAATATTTACAATGGCAGACATATGAACATATTTAAAGGGTGATGATAAGAAGTCAGTCTTGAAGGGGAAGTTGGAAATATCACATAGGAAAAGAAGAAAATCAGCTTTTTTTATGAGAGAAGTGGGTAAAAGATAGGATACCCCCTCAATATCCTCTTTTCCCTATTCATCAGAGTCAACAGTCTGTTGCCTGAACAAAGGAAGGATTCATATTCACTCATGTCACTGCAGAGGGTAACTATCATTTTGTGGTACAAGGAAAAGTGTTATTCATTTATCACTCTGAATGGAACTAACAGGTGTTCTCATTATCCATCCATACATCCATTTTATATGAAGTCTGCTTTCAAAGTCCATACTAATGTTTAATCATATCATCAGTGCAAGTCAATAATGATCTAATGATCATTTGTTTGCTTTAAAAAGCCTTTGTAATCCTCTGATTGATTAAACATCTGTGAGCTGACCAACCTTATTAATGGCTGAAATAATTGTTTATCTAAAAACTTTACTATATTTTATATTTCTTGTCAAATGTGAAATAATGTAATATGTCTTTAAATTTTTTAATCACATCTTTAAGGCACAATTATTTGTATCTTCCTGCTCTCACGATAAATGCTTCTGATTATCCCATATTATTGCAATTTTGCCAAAAATAGGAGGTTTTAGAATGCTTAAATAGCTCTACCAGTTACCTTACCTTATTTAAAATGCTTTGAACATTCAAATTTAGTTTTTTATTATATGTTAGTTAAATATGTTAATAGTCATGAATCTTAAACTAAAGAAATGAAGATGGTAACAGAATTATTAGCCTAGGTTGTAATATTTACTAGAATAAGTGTAATGTTGCATTATTATTCATTGGGTTTATATTTTACTATAATATAATTAATATATATAGTGTATGTATAGAAAATGTTTTTAAAAGTTAATGTTACTTTTGCAGTTGTCAAAAAGTGAGTAGTCATTGGACCAGACTTGAGAATAGAAAGCTAGAAATTGAAATATAAGTAAGCAGGAAATCAAGGAGAATGAATGGTGAAAATTCTTGGGCATTCCAATCTATTTCTCAAAGCCTCTGCAGAAGATTTAAAACAAAAATCTCATCTTTATGCATAAGCCATCAGAGATTTGGTAGAAAATCAATCTTATAGAAAGCCTTTGATTGAACTTGTGGCTCTCTGCTGTGCCTATCATAACTCTGGTAACTAATGTTGGTAACACTGCTGGCCATTCCTAGCAGTACTCCAAGCACTGTAGAGGAAAGAATAAGAGCACCCTTCATAATGTAGATCTCAAGATTCAGACACATAAAAATAACGAGGCAAAAAATGCTCATCTCTCAGCAAGCAGTTTGTTCCTGTGTTTCCTCCCATTGTCCTGTGTATTCTGAGAGTTTTAAGTTATGTCTTAAGTTTCTAATGGTGTAATAGCAAGTGACCATTTGTAAATTCCTTCTTGTGTGTCAGTTGTCAAAATCTCAACTTCTGACATCCATCAACTTAAACAGTCTAATCACTACTAGAAGAATATGTCAGTCCTATGTAACACCAGCCCCAAACCCACCAAATTCCAGGAAGTGCTACAGGAGCACTTTAAGAATTACTACTAAAAACTTTTGCAATGGCTGAAAGCAACCACGGTTTCAGAAGGAGCACTTGAATTTTAGAATCCTAACAGTCACATGTCTCCTTCCTTCTGTCTGTTGGATTATGCTGTAGTCACTATGGTAAGATTAGGTACTATCTATTAAATGTTTGTATCAAGCATTGTGTCAAACACTTTAATGTATCTCCTTATCTAATCCTCTCAGCAACCCCATGAGGTAAGCACTACTGTTTTATATATTTATAAAGTAAGTCATCTAAACTCTATGACTGCATATTACTCTCCTATATTAACAGAAAATAATATGATGGTCACAGAGTAAAAGATCAATACAAAATATTTTAAAATCAAGTATTACACTCTGATTTGGTTGAATTCTCCATAGGCTTGACAAGGCTTTTTGCCCTAATTCTAAATGACACATTCCTTTAAAATATTAGGAGTCTTAAACAGATTGAATACCCCCACAGAGATTTAAAGTGGAAAGATACTACCTATAAAGATATAATAAAATGTTGAGGCAGGAAAACTCAGCAGTAAAAAGGTTAAAATGACATTTTAAAACAAATGAAACTTCAAACACTTCCCTTCTAAAACACGACACTATGAAGCCTAGTGATGTGGAATCTAAAATTTCTTCAATATATAAGACAAGAAATTCAAAGGTCTCTTTAGTGTTAGTGAGTCTTCTCTCCCTAATTGTCCTTTCCTGAGTGTTCTAGGTTAAGTGCACAACAGCTTGACAGTTGGATAAATACAAAAGAATACAAAGGGTCAATATCAGAATGGACACAGAGAAAGAGAAAGGTATAAAATTTTTGCTAATTTAGTCTTGATTCACAAACTTACCCCTTATGATGAAGTTGCTGTGAGTTTTTCATAACTACGATGTCAATTCAGGTGATTAAGGGCTTTGGGACAGCTAGCGTTGTCATCTTTGAGGCATGCCCAGGAATTTAAGGAACGTATCAAGAGAAACTAGAAAAAATGATATGGATATGTGAGTGTGTTCATGTTTTTAATATACTTCCCTTCCCCCACTCTACCCACAAGCTATTATTTTTTATCCTTTTTCGAAGTTATAGAAAGTATTTTGGGAAGATTTTTCATTAAATTTTGTTGAGTAACATTCATTCTCTTTTAATTTTGGCATTTGTCAGAATTTTAAATATAATACATTTCAATGTTTCTTTCTATATAAATGTAGAAAGCTAAGATCTAAAATATCTTTTGGAAATCATAAACTGCTTTGCTTTTGTATATCCGGCCAAACTATCATTTGTGTTTTAAAACAATTGGATCAGCTAGGCACAGTGGCACACACCTATAATTCCAGCAACTTGGGAGGCTGAGGCAGAAGGACCACAGGTTTGAGGCCAGCCTCAGTAACTTAGAGAAACTCTGTCTCAAAATAAAAATAAAAAGGGGCTGAGAGTACAGTTCAGCAGTAGGGGACCCCTGGGTTGAGCCTCCAGTACCATAAAAACTAAAAATAAATAAAGCAACTAGATCAAATTTCTACTGAGATTGATTTTTCACTATGGAATAAAATTCAGTCCACTGTAGAACTTTTAGAGGATCAGAATAAACTGATGTCATTTTTAAATAAGTAGATGTTTAAAAGCACAAGATAAGAAAAATCACATTAGCCTATACATTTAGGAATTTAAATAACAACATTTTATTATTTTATAGATATCTAACCTTATAATCATTAAATTAGAGTTATTAAAGAATAACTTTCTTAAAACTTTTTTTCACCAAAAAAGAAATACTGTTATCAGTTAATTGTATATATGGAACTGGAATAAAAGTAACTGTAATTCTTGGTTTTTACAGTTTAACTGAGACTCAGCATAGAGCTCTGGAAATCACTTATGCTAAAGAGTGGGGAGGAGATTAGCTCATTTACATAGAAATAGAGGAAAGTCTGGTATAGACAAGAAACAGATGAGGACTTAAATATTGAGGAAAGCAGGGGTGGTATAGAATAGAGTAGATTTTAAGGCTTCAGAGAGCAAGTCAAGATATGGAAGAGGCCAATATGAAAATCAACCGGGTGAACCTTGTATATAAGAGACAAAAGAAATGGAAATGTCTCTTATTTCCATCAACATCAAAGTCAAGAATATCTGTTCTGGATATAGTAATTGAAATTGAAAAATGATTCTAAAACCTGACTGTCAAAACTATAACCAAGCATTCCTTTTATAGAAGCAAATATGTCAGATAGAGTAGGTGTTTGCTTACGTTTTGTATCCCTCCCCCAAATATACATTATTAACAATGAAGAACTTCCCAGGAGTTATCCTTTTTCTTTTTCATCAGTCCACAAATAAATGAGAAGGATCTTCTCTGTCACTGTGAGTAATGCCAGCCTCAATCCTGGCTTTCTCGTTTTCTTTCTTAAATCTCATTTTTGTCCAGCAAATATTTCACTGATCAGAACAAATTTTACTTCTGGTTACTGTGCAGTACAGCAAAACAGATCAGAATTCTTTACACCTTAAACCAAACTGGAATTCCTTACTTGGAGTCATTTTGAACTCTAAGCATTTTTAGGAAAAGAGATGTTTGAGCTGGTAGGTTGAGATTATCCTTGTTTCCCTCATCCTCTTCCCCTCACCCCACTTGTGAAGGGGTCACCTAGAACTTGGTACTGAGCACTCTAAAGATTGCATTAATACCCATGGCAATAATATTCTATTATGGGACTTCTGAGGAAAAGTATCTTCAACAAGATACAGCCATCAGATGTTTTTTCTGTCAGTAAGCTGTGCAAAACAAGAAATGGGTCAGTGAAAGGGAAGATTGATGAAATCATACAATTACAGACTGTTTTAATTTAAAAAATTCAGCTCATTATTGCCCTAGGTACATGTATGATTGCACAAATGGTGTGACCCTACTTTGTGTACAACCAGAGATGTGAAAAACAGTGCCCCGTTTATGTACAATGAATCCATGAGCATTCTGTTGTCATGTATAACTGATTAGAACAAATAAAAAAATGTTCAGCCCAATCATTGAAACCTGGAAGAGACATTCTTATACAAATATGTGCAGCTTTCTTCTTGACCAAAAGTTGCTTTTGTAAGGAGACATAGAAGAAAAGTGGAACAGTGAGAATGTGTCAAATGTATCCAGATACAAAGGAACCTTCATCCCTAGTGAGACTCTGAAGGTCCCTCTCTACTACTTTCCTTGGAGTTTTGGTCTCTAGAAATAACCTAAAGCTGACTGTGCTACTAATAAGTACTCCATTTCACCCTCTGGTTGGAAAGGACCTTTTAAAGTATATTTCCAGTAATACTAGTTGACTGGCAGGCATTCGGATCCACTCTCACAAACCCTTCAGGTTAGGAGGGATAAGAATAGCAGAGGTTGGTAAGTGCAAATTATGTCCTATGTGACTTTTGTAGTTAGAGATCAATTATTGTTAGGAGCATGAAACAATTAAAATATTGTTAGAACAATCTCAAAGAGGAAGCTCTTTGTGATTTCTGATAATTTTAATTAGTGATAAATTAGTGACATATTAAGAAACCTACTAATTTCCCTGGCTTATAAATCTGTGTCTCTATATCTATCAAACTTGCATCAGCATGATCTTTGTGGTAGTAATATTAATTCCTTCTCTGGAACAGTATAAAATACCTCATTGAGGTTTTATAAATTTTAATATGTAGAACAGCCCAAAGAACAATTACAAAAATATCCGGGGTCTCAAATCAAGTTACATCATTTTATATTATCAGTAAGAGAACTCTTAATCAGATAAACTAAATATACTCTTCTAAAATATAACTTAATTGATTGAATTATCATTTTATATTTTCAGAAAATCAACACAATCATGCATTTTGCTGAACTAGAGGAATAAGAATGAATATATCCAATTAAATTTACTTTTCTCCATAACTGCAAATTATTAATAAAAGATAGATGTTGATTATATATATAGACTTGCTTGTTAAACAAGAATTATTTGCTGAAGCATGGTTATGTGGCTTACCTAGAACTGGGAAGAAAAAAAAAAGAGTACATGGCCTGAAGGAAGTCAAAAACTCTATGAATGTAAGACCCTTCTGAGTAGCTCCATAACTTATTAATAGCTGAATCAGGAAGAAGGGCTTGAAGAAATCAATGAAATAATTTCCTCTATTTAATGATCCATTTCAAATATTTATTTTGTTAATCTGAAAAATCAGGATGATATATTTCTAATCAATTCATTTTACTATTATCTAATTCAAACATAAAATTAAGACTTTCTATTATGTAATTAGATTTATTCCAAAAGTAGTATGGATAGGAGGTTATGGAAATTTGAATGGAAAAATTCTCTTAAAACACAAGTGACAGCTGAATAAAATATTGCTGAGTTTCACAGTCACTGTTGTATTGGATTTTTCTTACTTGATGCAGCTTTATTCTTTAACTCACAAAGTGCATCCCTTTATCTCTTAACACCAGAGAAACAATGCAGCTGTCTTTAGTATTGAAGGACATCACTGTCACAAAAGTGATGAAAGGGATTGCTTTCATCCAGACTGACTCTAAATTATTCTTTTAATAAAAGTGCAAGCCAAAAAAAAGTCTATCAAATAGCTATTAAGTCTGAGGTAGAAAATAAGCTTGTCACAGATTAAAGCAGTAGAAAGAGTGGCAGTTACTTAGTCCATCAGTATGTGACATAGGTGTTCCTTAAAATAAATGACTACTCTTCTTCAGAAAATTGAGATAACTCAATAACATTTATATTGTCTTTGTTTTGAAATAAATTTAAAATTAAAAAAATTAACCCAAAGCACTAAAAATGTCCATTGTTGAATATGTAATTTGAAGACCTAGATAACATGATAATTGGTGGATGATCAAGGATTGTTGCCAAGCAGAGATCCTCAAGATGATAAGATTCCAGTTTTTGCCGCTTGGTCTTTTTCTGATTTACTCCACTAAATGGAGATTTCTAAGGTTTCTAAGGTTCTTAGAAATCTTTTTTTATATATATTTTAGTTGTTCATGGATCTTTATTTTATTCATTTATTATTTATATGTGGTGCTGAAGATTGAACCCAGTGCCTCACGCATGCTAGGCAAGTGCTCCACCACTGAGCTACAGCCCCAGCCCTGGTTCTTAGAAATCTTAAGAGTGAAAGAAATTATTGGCAAACATTTCTTTACTGTTAACATCTTCATCTTCATTTTACTGTATTTTGGGAATGTTTGCCAGTGTCCTCACAAAGCTTTGCAGGTTGAAATGTGTAGGCTTAGACCTAACGCCATCATTCTGCAGTTATGGATGCTGCACTGTTTTTTCATTTCAGTTAGTATCTTCCAATTCCATAACTGTTTTGTAGGTTGGCATTTAATCAAGAGAGATTCAGTAAGTTAGAGAGGACTGCTGTCACATCAGTCAGCTGCCACCCTAAGGCACATGCCCTGACGTGAAAAGCCCTGTTGCCTCACCTTTTATCTGTACTTAGTATCTACCTCTAAAAGGTCAAGATCAGCAAATATTTCAAATGCCCCAAAATAGTGCAGTGTAAAGCTGCAAAGCTCCCTTTCACATATTTATTCAATTTTGCCTTCTAACACCTAATCGGAAGAACGGAGATTTTGGCATCAAACTGGCCTAGCTAAATACAAATTTAAAAAGAAGAAAAAGCTCTGCTTAATACTGCAGTTGTCACAATAATAAAAAAGAAATAACTACTGTACACCCTAGGTAGTTTACTAAGGTGCTTAACATAGACATTCTCATATCATCTTCACAACCTCAAGGGACATGGAATTGAGGACACAGAATCTGAACCCAGTGTATCTGAGTTAACAGCCTACTCTTAATCACTATATTGTACTACCAGTATATTGCATCCCACCCACTTCACCCAACAACAATAAAAACAAATAGAATGGGGCTGGGATTGTAGTTCAGTGGTAGAGCGCTTGCCTCGCATGTGTGAGGCCCTGGGTTCGATCCTCAGCACCACATACAAAGCAATAAAATAAAGATATTGTGTCCATCTACAACTAAAAAAAAAATTTAAAAAAAAACAAATAGAACTATTGTACATGATATGATAGCTTTGCTGTGATACTAAATAACCTTCAATGACCCATGTGGGCACAATTTGCCATTGCTACTTCTCTTCTGTGTTCAGAAAAGAAAAAGAAACCCTGGCACCAGTCATATATTTAGAAACAATTTCTGAATCCTTTTCCTATTGCTTTTCTTGCCCTTACACAAATCAGAACTTTCAGAGATTCTGAAATGCATCAGTTTCCTATTTTTTTAATCTGAAATATTTACAAGTTCTTTAGCCACCTTCATGACTCTCAGAATGAATAGACTCAGGGACACTAAGCATGGCTGAACAGTACCCAGAGATCTTTCCATCATGCTGAATTTAGTTCAATTTGTTGGTTTGGACTCTGAATAAGTTTGCACATCAAAATTCTTCATTAATTATCTATGATACCTGTCATTCCACCCTGTTTGAAACTCTCTTCAAAAATTACCTGATGGGCTAGGGATATAGCTCAGATGGTAGAGTGCTTACCCTGCATGCACAAGGCCCTGGGTTCAATCCCCAGCACCAAAAAAAAAAAAAAACCTGAGAAATTTTGAGTCCTGTCACCCAGACTACTTGTGGAATTGATAAAACTGCACTGCGTATTGAGACAAGCCCAGAAAAAATGATAATTAGGTTAATATGTAAAAACTAAAGTATGCACTAAACTGCAATTAAAAAAATTATCTCACCTTTTTCTTACCAAGATCTTGCCCTTTTTTTTCTTGTAAGCAAAGTTTAGGAGAAACTGTCAGCTTTAAATTTTGTTTAATTAGCAAACATATTAAACTTTTACCCATCTGGGAAGAAAGGATAATAATCCTTACATAGCTCATAGAGTAGTTCTGCAAAGTAACTAAGATCATGATGTAAAATATTTACCACAGTGCCTGTCATATACACATTTAATTAATGGTAACTTATAATATTTATTATTCTGGATAATATCTGTGTTAATTGGGAAAAATCTAACTTTCTTTTTTTTTTTTTTAAATGTTTATTTTTTAGTTGTAGGTGACAGAATATCTTTATTTTATTTTATTTTTATGTGGTGCTGAGGATCGAACCCAGTGTTTTATGCGTGCTAGGCGAGCACACTACCACTGCGCCATAATCCCAGCCCCCTAACTTTCTTTTTTAATTTAAATTTACTTTTAACTGATAAATGAAAACAAAAAAATTATACATATCATCAGTGGAGTACCATACGATGTTTCAATGTATGTATACATTGTGTAATGTTTAAGTCTGGTTGAATATATCTGTCATCTCAAACATATTTCATTTCTTAATGAAAACATTCAAAATCCTTGCTTCTAGCTTTTGAAATGTGCAATACATTATTATTATCTATAGTCATGCAATTGTGCAATAGCACACTGAAATGATTACTTCTACCTCACTGTAACTTAGCACCTTTTGATTAGCTGTCCTTCCCCTCAAACTTGCGTTTAGCTTTGTCCTATCAACAGATTGTTAATGAGACCAAGGCCATGATTTAGCATCTTTTGAATTAGTTATCAGGAATGCAGAATAGTTTCTTCATCTGGATAGTTGTCATGAAAATTTGTAGGGAAAACAATGAAGATGAATCACAGCAACCTAAAATATTAGTCATATTCCTGGTGAAGCGTACATAAGTTCAGGGATTGTTAGATTTTCAGAAGTTAGAATGTGCAGAAGTTTGTTCACAAAGCTGGGGAAACATGATTACTTGAGTGACACTTGCTGATTGGCTGATTTTCAGGAGCAGTTTCTAAAACAAGTAGTAAGTGATTGATTATATTAGTTTTAAAACCAATTTTTTCAGCTAGTTGTTTGTTTCTGTGCTCAAAGAAAAATCATACCTTTACTCAGCAGATAACTTTTCTCATAGTGTTACATACCAAGCACTACACTAATACGCTCAACATATTATAGTGTCTGTAATTCTCACAATATTCTACTAAGCATTTATCATTATTATCTACAGTTTTCATATGATAAGCTTAAGAATTTTGCTTAAGTTGCATAAGTAAAAAATAACTGAGCAAGGAATAAATCATCCAACTCCAAATACTATGGCTATCTGTACTGCCTGTATTATTCTTTTAAAACTAAATCCTGGCATTTCTACAATCACCTTCATTTCTACAATTTTGCCATTTCAAGAATGCTATTTAAATGAAATCACATAATATATAACTTTTGGGTTATATGGAAAGTTTTTATGTGAATTTAAGTTCCTAGAACTTCTTAAGTTCCTGGGAAAATGCCCTGGAACACAATTACTGGATCATATGGTACTTGTATGTTTAGTTTTTTAGGGAATTATCAAACAGTTTTTCAGAGTGGCTCCACCATTCAGCATTTCCACTAGAAATGTGTAAGTGATCCAGTTTCTCCTCATCATCTCCAGCATTTGGTGTTATTACTGTGTTTTGCTTCAGTCTTTCTAATAGATGTGTAGGGACATCTCACTGTTGTTTAATTTAAATTTCCATAATAGCTAATGATGTTGAGCACCTTTTAATGTGCTTATTTGCCACTGTCTGTATATTCTCTTTGATGAAATATCTCTTCATATGTTCTAAGTGGATTGTTCACCTTTTTTATTGTTGTATTTGAGAGTTCTTTATATATTCTAAGTACTATCCTTTGTCGTACATGTTGCTTGCAAATATTTTCAGCACTTCAGTAACTTGCTTTTTTAGTTTCTTAACATTTAAGCCTGAATTTTCTTTTTTTTTTAAGCTCTTTAAATTTTATTAATGGCCAAAGGTAAGCCTGAATTTTCTTTTGAGTTAATTTTTATATATAATATGAGACATAGGCTCATTTATTTTGACTATGGATGTCCAACTGGGCCAGCATCCCTTGTTGTAAAGACTCTTCCCTCCATTCCTTTGTTTGAGTTGCTTTTGCAACTTTGTCTCAACTCATTTGGACACATTGTTTGGGTCTGTTTGTGGATTTTTTTTATTCCATTGGTTTATATGATTCTTCTTATGCAAATACCACCGTCTTGATTATCATTGTAACTACAATAAACTTGAAATCACATTGATTCTTTCCACTTTCCACTTCTTTTTCAAAATTGTTTGAGCATTCTACTTTCATGTCTTTCTAAATTTTGGAATAAAATGTGTTTGATAGGAATTCACTTAACCAGGATATCAACTGAAAAAAAAAAAACTTTTCTAAGTCTTTGCATCTTGTGAATATAGTACATCTCTCCATTTATTAAAACTACCTTGATTGTCTCCATCAGCAATATGTATTTTCAGCATATAAGTCCTATACAAGTTTTGCTTAAAATTTATTCCTAAGTACTTTACATTTTTGAGTGGTTGCACGTGGCATTACCTTTTAAATTTTATGTCCACTTCTTCATTGCTAGCATCCATTAATCCACTTGATTTTTGAATGCTTATTTGTGTCCTGCGGCCTTGCTAAACTCACTTGTAAATTCTAGATTTTTTGTTAATTCTTTTAAAAAAATTTTCTGTAGAAAACCATGTCATTCTACAAGTAAGAACAATTTATTTCTTCTTTTTCAAACTATATTGCCTTTTTTTGCCTTATGTAAGATAAACTTATAGTATTGAATAAGAATGGTGAGAGTGCACGTTTATGCTTTCTTCCTAATCTTAGTTCTAAAGTGCTTAGTTTTTCACCATAAGTATGTTAGCTGCAAGTTTTTGTAGATGCTATTTGCTAAATACAGAAAGTTCCCCTTGATTCAGGAGTAGTTTCTAGTCCAGTCTGCCAATATCTACCTTTTACTTTGTATATCTGACCCTTTAAATTTAAAGGAAGAATTGATACATTAAGATTTAATTCCTTTTTCTCTGAGCGTTTTTATCATAAATGAATGTTGAATCTTTCAAACATTTTTTCTGTTTCCATTAATGTGATTCTTTTGTAGCCCATTAGTATGGTGCATTACATTGATTAATCTTCAAACTCTCTATCACTGGAATAAACCTTACTTGGTCATGATGTATAATTCTTTTTATATATTACTGAATTCTATTTGCCAATATTTTTTTTTCTTTTTGCAATTGACTCAGGGGTACTCGACCACTGAGCCACATCCTCAGCCCTATTTTGTATTTTATTTAGAGACAGGGTCTCACTAAGATGCTTAACGCCTCGTGTTGCTGAGGCTGGCTTTGAACTCGTGATCCTCCTGTCTCAGCCTCCTGAGCTTCTGGGATTACAAGTGTGTTCCACCACACCCAGCTGCCAATATTTTCTTAACAATTTTTTGTATCTATACTTATGAATAATACTGTTCTCTGATTTTCTTTTTCTCTCTTTCTTCTTCTCCTTTATCTCCTCCTTCTCTGTCTTTTGTTCTTCTGAGTAATACTACTTTCATAAAATAAAATTGGAATAGATTCTCTCCTCTTCTATTTTCTTGAAGACATTGTGTAGAATTGGTATTTTTAGTTAATGTTTAGTGAGTACTCCAGTGAAATGATCTAGTCCCAGAGACTTCTTTTCTGTGAATTTTTAAATTACAAAACTCATTTCTTGGTCATTGTAGAATTATTTATTTCATATTGAGTGAGTTGTAGTAGTTTGTGTTTTTTCAAGGAAGAGGCTCATTTCATATGAATTGTCAAGTGTATGTTGCATATAGTTGTTTGTAGTAGTACCTTATTATGATGTCTTCAGTGTATACAGTAATGTTCCCTGCCTCATTCCTTATTTTAGTACTTTTTCTTTCCTTCTTTTCTCTTTGAGTCTTGCTACAAGAGTGTTGATTTTATGGACCTCTTCAGAGAAACAGCTCTTTATTTCATTGATTTCTCTGCTGTTTTCTATTTTCAATGTCTTTGATATCTTCTCTTCTTTTTATTATTTCATTCTCTGTACTTACTTTGGATTTATTTTACTCTTCTTTTTCTGGCCCTTAAGCTGAGAAGTTAATCATTGATTGAAGACTTTTTTTTTCTGGCTGTACGTGGTGCAGTCATGCCAGTAATGTAATCATGTCTGTCTCATTCTACCATTCTTCCCATCCCCATATCTCCACCCCTCCCCTCACTCCCCTCTGCACAATCCAAAACTCCTTCATTCCTCCCTACCCACCCTCTACTATGGATCAGTATCTGCTTATTAGAGCAAACACTCAGCTTTGGTTTTTTGGAATTGGCTTATTTCACTTAGCATGATGTTCTCTGGTTCCATCCATTTACCTGCAAATGCCATAAGTTCATTCTTCTTTAAGGCTGAGTAATATTCCATTTTGTATATATACAACATTTTCTTTATTCATTCCCTTAAGATTTCCTCCTTGAACCATGGATTATTTAGAAGTGTGTTGTTTAGTTTCCAAGTGTTTGGAGAGTTTTCTTTTATCTTTCTGTTACTGATTTATAGCTTTATTTCATTATGGTTGGAAAACACAATCCTATATGATTTCTGAATTATTTTAAATTTGTTTAGTGTTTTTTCTAGTTCAGGATATTGTCTAACTTCATAAATATGTATGGAAACTTGAGGAAGATATGTTCTATAAGTAATAATTGGTTATGGTTGGCTGATGGTATAATTGAGTTCTATATTATTATATTCTTGATAATTTTTAGTTCAGCTTTTCAATCATTTATCCAGAGAAGGATATTGAATTTTCAACTCTAATTTGGATTTGTCTATTTGTCTTGCCATTCAATAAATTTTGTTTCACATATTTATAGCTCTATTATTTGGTCGATACAATTTAGGAGTATTATGCCTTTTTAATAAATTGATCTTTTTTTCATAACAAAATTCTTCTCTGTCTCTGGTGATATATTTTTGTTCTAAAATCCACTTTATCTGCTACCATTGTCATAACTTCTCTTTTCCATTTATTAATATTTGCATATCATGATCCCTTGAATCCTTTTTACTTTCTGCCTGCCTATATCATTATATTTGAACTGATTCCTTAAAGTTCACAAATAGATGCAATGTTCTTTAATCCAGTCTTCCAACATCTATCTTTTAATTTGTATATCCAACCCTTTAAATTTAAAGAAGAATTGATTCCTTAAGATTGAAGTCTCAATTTAATTTTTTGTTCCTGGTTGTGCTTGTTTTGGTTTTCTGTTTCTTTTTTCTACTACCTGTGGGTTATTTGAACATTTTAAAAATTTCATTTTTATTTATCTGTAGTGTCCTTAGTATATCTCTTTATTTAACTTTTGTAGTGATTGCTTCTGGTAAACTATACATATATAAAACTTCCAAAAATCTACTGGTGTCATTTACTAATTCAAGTGAAATATAGAAACCCAGCCTTCCTCTATAGCTTTTCATTCTGTCCTGGGTATAATAGAATTGTCTTAAATATTTCTTCAACATACATTCAGAGCCACACCAGATAGTTCCAGAAAAAGTGTCATATTTTCTACTTCAATCATGAAGCATAATGTCGAATATTCAATAGAAGAAGGGAAACTCAATGTTTTTGCTCATATATTTGCTTACCATGTTCTTTCTTCCTAATGTTACAAAGTTTTTCCTTTTACTATTTCCTCTCTAGATAACTTCACTTAGACATTATATTAGGGGAGTTTTGGTAGCAATAAATTGTCCTTGTTTTCCTTCATCAGTGAAAGTCTTTATTTCTCTTCCATTATTGAAGAATATTCCCATAGTTACAGGATTTGGGGCTGACAGATCTTTTCTTCTAGCACTTGAAAATTATCATTCCACTTTCTTCTTTTGTCCATATTTTTGATGAGATATCCACTCTCATTCATATGGTTTTTCCTCTCTAGATAAGTAATCATTTTTCTCTGGTTGCTTTGAGTATTTTTTTAACTTGTCTTTAGCTTTTAGAATTTTAATAATGATTCATGTATGCTTGCGTTCTTTGGGTTTATCCTATAGGAGTTTCTGCTGCTTGAAATTTCCATTTGTTTCTATTTTAAGTCTTCTGTTTCTTTGCTGAGACTTACATTACTTTGCTGATTTCTTCTGTTTTTTTGTTTGTTTCAAATGTATGTGAATTTAGACATTGAAACCTTTTCTTGATTGCTTCCTTAAAATCAGATACTTGCAACACCTTTGTCCTCTCAATGTTGGCATCCTACCAATTGTCTTTTTTCAATTGGTTTGAGATCTTCCTGACTCTTGGTGTGTTGAGTCATTTTCAATTGAAACCTGGACATTTCCGCATTATGTTATGTAACTCTGGATCTTATTTCAGCCTTCTGTTTTAGCTGGTTTTCTCTGACACCAACCATTTCAGTCGAGGAAGGGTGGAGTGCTGACTTGTTATTGAGTAGAGATGGAAATTTGGCTTTCCTACTCAGCCTTCATTGACACCTGAGGCAAAAGCTCCTTAGTATTGCTAAGTGGGGATGGGTTTCAACTCCCTACATGGTCTCCACTGATACATTATCACTGGGTAATGTTTAATGTCCTGACTTGTTATCAGGCCTTCTCTTACACTACTCATTGAGAATTCAGAAGCTGCCTAATTGCTTCTGGGTGAGCATGGAAGTTAGAGTAGTTCTTGTGGTCTCCACTGACGCCATTTGGGGAGGGACTAGTCACTGGAGGTGAATGCTGTGGCACCTTGTTTGTACTTCCCTAATACCACTTCAGCAGTAATTTTGGTTTGCTTTGTTGCACCCTAATGAGAGTAGAATTTGAGGCTACCCATTTGGTCTTTGCTGGCATTGTTGAAGTCATGCCACAGTTTTTTCTATGGTGTTCAGCAATAACATAGAAGGCAGTATCTAAAGCATCTACATGCCAGTATACATCTTTCCTAATCCTTTGGCTAGAAAGAATAGGTTTGTGCTTGTTTCGTTAGTTGATTGGTTACCTACTTCTTCTGTATATATAACCCAAGGAGACACTATCATATGGTGCTTGGTCCCTGGGCCCTTTGCTGGCTTCCTTCTTCTATTTTGCAGTCTTTTTATATGTGTTTACATATAATGTTCAAGGATCTTTGTTATATTTAATGTGGTACATGGAGGGAAATGCATCTATTCTATCCACATGGAAGCAGAAGTCCTACTGACTCATTTTAAAACTTAGCCTGCATTTTAAAAATTAATGGAAAGGTACACTATAGAATACATAGTATGAATAGAAAGTAGAGACTGGGGTTGTTGTTTGTTTATTGATTTGTTTGTTTTATTTTGTTTTGTTTTTGTTGTTGTTTTACAAAATGACTGATACTGACTTGTTAAATGAGTCTGACTCCTTGAAATCAGTTACTTAGTTATCCTTTGGAGATGATTCTGAATTGTTGACCCTAAATATTCCTGGGATTCTTTTGGAGCTAATTTTGGAAACTGATTCATGTTCTTTTGAACATTCTCAGTGACATAAATCATCACCCTTGAAGGCTGTTTGATTTTCAGAAGCAAGCTCTCATGGTTCAGGAGCCAAGATGGGTAGTAAAACAAATGACCAAATTGGGTAATATGATACACTTCTCAGTCTAACACTTTTTTCCAAAAGAACAGTGTGAACCGGGATATTTTTATGATGACAGTACCATTGCTTTTATATCATAAAAAACCTCTCAAACACTTAACAATTTCCCATAATAAGCCTTATTAACTGTGGGATGAATTTAACATGAAGTTGATTGAATCTGATACCACTTGGTATCAAATCAACATTTCTTCAGTTTTAAAATAAATCCTTCCTTGGATCTAGTGGATATTGGAGTTTTTCCCTGTAAACTTTGACAGTTTGTTTTTGGGACAACTTGAAAACACTTTATCACTATTCTCCTCAAATACATGTTATCTTGTTCAGCCCACTTTGGAAAGTTCCAAACAAATGCCAAATCTTCTCTTTTTCCTTTTATAATTCAAAATGTGTAACACAGTCTTTACAGAAACCCTCGTGTTCCAATTCCTCTTCGGTGTGAGTCAGTATTCATATAGCTCACCCTCTGCTTGAACAAATCCAGCCTCTGACATTTCATTTTTTTATCAGTCCCTTGTACTTCATTGTAAATGTCCTTATTACCTTTCTTAAGTCTTTATGTCAAAAAAAAAGCCTCTTCTTTGCAGCCTCTCTATTCCCTAATTGTTCCCCCTAGATATCTTATGTCCTTTATGTTTGTTTGACTATACAAAATTTAGTGTTAATTCTTTGCTTGGTAGAGCAATAATTCCTCATCCCCATTTTTTACAGCCTATATCCCAGAAGAGTGAAAGAGCCTCTGCTGAAAAAAAACAAAATACTTAACAGCATGTTCCTTCCATACCCACTTTTTGTTTCATCAAGCCATCTGAGAACATAGGAGCAGAAAGATCAGTAAATATAAATCCCAGTCCTCTCTGCTGAATTGTACAGCTGGAAAACACAAGCAGTGCATCCCAAGGAGCTGATAGACCGAATTCACCCAGTAGGGAATGGCCCTTTGGCAAATTCAAGAGCTGCTGAAGGAATTGTATATATTCTCCCTCCACAACCAGATCTTGTTTCCTTTCATGGTTCCATTTCAGTTCACAGTTCAACTAGTACATGAAGATGTCAATTTGGAGGGACAGGGCTTGATATGTTACAGTGTCTAAGAGCATAACTCTTTATAGTCAGATGGCCTTCACATGCTGTTCTTCCAGTTTACCGGTCGTACAGTTACTTGGATAAATTATTTAACCTCTCTCAATCTTGGTTTCCTCCTCATCGAAAGTGGATAATAATAATTCCTTCTTAATGCTGTTGTGAAGATTACAGGAGGTAATATATTTAAGATATTTTAGCACACTGTTCTGTTTGGATGGTAGCAATTATTTATTAAATGCAGTTACTGGGCCAGTCATTAAAAATATTAAGTAGTATATGATGTTTTCCCTCAAACAATTCAAAATTTGCATAGTCTTGAGCTAAAATTGTCACATCAGAAGAAAAACAAACAGAATAATACTGTAAAGGGTATTACAGTTCTGTTAAATAAAGAATCGGATTTTTACCCTTGGATAGACCATTACCAGATTAATCAGAAAAGTAATTGTTGAGTAGTCATTATTGTTTTTCTTGTGTAGATTACTTATCAAGGAACTAAAGCTATGTTCTGGTTTCCTCCTAAGTTTGTTAGGGTGCAAAACATCTTTGCTTATCTATGTAATCACTTCTAGTTACATTGCTAGTCCTCCTCCCATCCACTGGTGTAAGTACTAAGACCCATGAAATTACACCAGTGGGTGTGAGAAGTTAGGTGTCAATCAACAGACTGCTCAGTTCCCAGACAGTCAGCCTCATTAAACAGCCTCCACTCCCAACTCCTCTAATGGAAAATTATTTTTTTTAACTATATAACTGGGTATGCCAGTGAGTTCATTCAAAACAGAGCAGATCAAACTCTGATACTGGGTTTGACATAGGTACCTCTCCCACCAAACAAGAGAACATAAAATTCCATGCAAGCAGGAAATAATGAAACTTGTAATAAGGAAAACCTTAACTAGAAAGGTATTCAGTTCTTCTAGAATGGCTGAAAAGTTTGTGGCATGTCCTTTGATGAAAATTTCTGAGAAGAGAATAGAGAAATAGACATTTGTCCTTTATGAGGTTATCTGAGTTGTATTTATGAGATTACTGTGCTGTAATCACTGCATAAGTGTGTTAGACCATGTTGGATTGGAAATTGTTTTTGCATTGTGCTGGCATAGACCAAAATTCTTTTTTGCAACTTTTCCTCCAGTTTCTCGTGACTGAAATATCTTAATATCTTTGCGTGTAAAAATTATGGTTGAACATCTAAAATATAACAAACTATGTGTTTATTTTGCCCTATGTATTGCCAAATAATAATTTTGAATATTTTTTGAAATTACTTCTTGAACTTCCCTCTTTAAGTGGTTTTCCATTCTCACTGTAATGTCTTCACTTTTTTATGTTGCTTTTTAAGAAAATAGAGCTTATTTTGAAGACTGTTCCAGATCTTGTGCCTCCACAGTCTACAAACATAGGAATTTAGCACATGATTAATTTTAATGTAACATAGAGATTCCAAAAACTAACCCTTGATTTAACAATAAAAAAATCAATGCCATTGGTTATTACTCACCTGAACAAACTTGTTATGCATCTGTGTCATAAAACTTAAGCAATTCAATTCTTTTGCTTCAGAATCAGGAAACAGGAAAAGAATGGAATTTGTAATCATAATGATACAAATGGAATCATTTGTATGATCAATCATTTGATACAAATGGAATTAGTATCATTTTCCTCTTGATGTCATATATTGGACATTTCTGTTATTTTTCAAAATCAAATGCCAAATAGAGATCTGCTTTATTTTTAGTGACTTCTTTTACAACTTGAGATTTTTCGGACTGAATTGTGTTCCCTTGGAATAGGGGTTAAAATGATCTTTGGCAAAGCACCAGATGACTACAAATACATTTAATGCGACCTTGCTCCAATATTAACATTTTCACAAACCACAGTAGACAGACCCTCGCTGTTTCTTCATTATCCTTTCCAGCTGTGGCTGAAAGCCCAAATGATTCCACTTTACCCGAGAGGTATTCTGAACGTGTTTCCTACTTTAATCACATCCTTTCAGCACCAGGAGCCTTCGCCTGACAGATTATCTTCTCCACAGGCAGGCAGCCACATCCAGACTTTGATGGGGTCCCAAAGCCTGCAGCATCGCAGCCGGGAGCAGCAGCCATATGAAGGAAATATAAACAAAGTGACCATCCAGCAATTTCAGTCACCATTGCCTATTCAGATCCCCTCTTCACAGGCCACACGGGGACCTCAGCCTGGACGGTGCTTAATTCAAACTAAAGGGCAAAGAAGTATGGATGGTTATCCAGAACAGGTGAGAAGAATTGTGTTGTTTTGTTTTGTTTTCTTTTTTAAATTGTTGTTGAATTTTCAGGGAAATATGAAAAGTCCATGGTTTGCTTGCCCTTGTTAATGTGGTTCAGGGCACATAATGTCATCATCTTGAATGGAATGGAACACTCTTTGTAAGCATTTTATTGATATGTGCAGTGGTTAAGGACTGTAACACGAAGGAATTTATGGTTAGTAAAATGTCCTTTTCACATCACATAGGAAAAAGGATGGGTCAGAATTGGTTTTCCTTGGCTCACTCCCAACTCCAGTTTAGCTTTACAGCTTTGGAATATTATAGAGAGCTTCAATGGGTAAGGTGTGTTTACCAAGGCCTCTGGGGTAATAGTATAAAAAGTTAGCTGTATTATTCCTACTTGTTTGTAAGTAAACACTTTCTAGAAGTCCTGGTTGTTGAATAGCATAGAGATAAAGCTTTACTATAAGAAAATTATAAAGAACAGCTAGAAGAGAAATATTACTGAAATGCTCCAAAAACTACTGATCAATGCCATGGAGCAAAAACATTGCTGCTCTTCTGACCTATCTAAAATTAGAATTTGCTTTTTCGTGGTAGAATCTTCTTTTCTTCCTTAGGACCAGAAAACAGAATCCAATCTATTAAATTATATTAAGCTTAGAAAGAAAGACATTAAGACCTTAATACTCTCATAAAATTAATTTCTCTTATTTCATTGTTCACATAATTAGGCAAAGCTCCCACTGACTGTACTAACTCCTTCATACGGTTTCAAAAAGTTTCACTTTATTATTACACATTCAAACTTTACATTTCACCCCACCTTATTTTCTAAACCTATCAGTCAAGATTACCTTCATTTCCAGCTTTTTTTTTCTTTATATTAAGAGCCATTTATCATTGGATCCCACTTGCTTTAAACATTGCCTCTATTTCTTAATACCTGTCTTAAAACTGAAACATGTATTAATCATTCTCAGAATCAGTTTTTTATTTTCCAAGATAATTCTCTTTCTCTCCTTCCTTGATCTAAGCCAAGAGCTGGAATTCATATATAATAACCAGATAGCTGCTTTTCATCAGATAATGCTGTGAGGTTTTTAATTCTCCAGAGATTCTAAATATTTTAAACTATGCTTGACCAAAGGCATCCTAGGAAGTTAAAAAATTTTCATATCAATTATCCCACAAATATCATAACCTCAAACCAGTTCTTTGATTTAGTTATCCTTATTAATAGCTCCCAAAATTAATGCATTTAAAAATCTACTGAGATCAATGTCCTCTGTTTTCACCTAATTTGAATTGTAAGTTTAGTATTACCATACTGTTTTTCTGAATACCCCAAATACATAACTTTTATGAAGTCTGACTAGTGAAAGGATTGCTAAGTTTTAAAGTTTATACGTGAATTAAGTTTAAAATATCACAGTTCTTTCAAAGAATGTATTTATTGCAGCTTTCAAGCATTTTGATTCATAGCTCTGATGACATCAGGTGCCTTTCAAACTGAGAGAGAAAGGTATAAGCATTCAGTGGCTATGTGAAGAAGGAGACTTAAATATAACTTCTTTAGTCTTCTTAGTTTTCTTTGCCTTGGTTTGGGGCTGAAATAGTTTAGAATGCTGAAATAAGAACTTTGCCTGATGTCACGAAATCCTAAAAGGCCTTTAAACAATTAGTACTAGTTCTAAAACTATTTTTGCCACACCCCCCAGTTATAAATCTTGAGTTTGCTGAAACTTTTTTCATGGTTCAGTGCACTTGTGACTGCTACTGGCTTGCTGAAGCTGGCCCCTGTTAGCCCATCATTGTGTGCATCTCTTCCCAATTCCACCTTCAGTGATATCCCATTAAAAGGTTGACATTATGGAAATATTTACACCATAAAAATTAACAGACACTACAAATAAAGATATGCCCTCCCAACCAGCTGTTAAACATTTTCTAGCACACCACATTTTCTACCACAGTTTTCTTTGATCTCTTTTGCTTTTCCCAACCTCTCCACTTCATTACCTCTACATCATTCAAGAAAGAGAATACTAGGACTAAGTATTAGAATTTGAAGTTGTAGGTAGAGGTTTATTTTACTAATCATGTGACCCTGACCAAGTTATTAACTCTTTCTAAAGTTCTGTTTCTCTTGTTAATGAAAACATTACCACCTGCCAACAACATTCAAAAAGGTTCTGTGGGAGAGTCACAGGATAAAATTCAGAGAGAGAGAGAGAAAGAGAGAGAGAAAATGAATAAGCCTGACACTGAGAGTATAGAAATAGTAATACAAGATTTTGAGAATTAAAATATTGGAAAGAACTTAATGATTAATGGTCCCAACCTCTACAAAACAGAAAAACAAAATCAAAAACGTGAAAAGAGGTTATAATTTTCATATGGAACTACACATAATCTGCAGGTTTTTTCAATATTTTTCTTTCCTATTCACATTGTTCTTTCCTTCACAACATAATAACACTTTATATTAGCCATTCTGAATCTCAGCGGTATGTTAGAATATGTTCAGGAGCTTAGAAAAACACTAATGCCTTCACCTTGTTCCCAAATCAACTGATCTGATTGGTCTGCTTGTAACCTGGAAAATGGAAACTTTTTTAAATCCCCAGGTGTTCCTATCATGGATCCAAGGATGAGAACCACTGCTTTAGACATTCTGTAGCTCCACAACTTGCTAGCTGAATAATGTATGGTATGGTGGCACATGCCTGTAATCCCAGCACTTTGGGAGGCTGAGACAGGAGGATCACAAGTTCAAAGCCAGCCTCAGCAATGGCAAGGTGCTAAGCAACTCAGTGAGCAACTCAGTGAGAACTTGTCTCCGAATAAACACAAAATAGGACTGGGGATGTGGCTTAGTGGTTGAGAACCCCTGAGTTCAACCCTCAGTACCAAAAATAAAAATAAAAAATAATGTATGGATATTACCACTATTTAAAAGAATATATAAATTAAACATTGTTAAAAATACTTTTATCCCTTATGCAAATGCACAATCAAAGACAGATTATATTTGTGTATGGAGAATATAAAAGATACCAAAATGAAAAGGAAAAACATCAGCTTGACACTTCAAATCTCCCTAAACCCTTTCATGTATTAACTTTTTACTTTAATTGGTAATACTATGATATGGGTAAAGCAGCTTCTATTTTATTACCTAGAAAACTAAGATTAAGAGAAATTAAGTACTGTGCTGTAGTCAGACAACAATTTAGAAGCTGAGCTGGACCTCCTGCTCTGTGTGGCCTGTAATTGTGTACATGCAACTGCACACAACTTAGAAAGTCAATTTATAGAATTTATGGTGTTGAGTTGCAAATTCTTTGTGTCAAACTATGAATTATAAATCCAGGGCTACAATGTTTTTTGTTTTCTTGTGTGTGTGTGTGGCATTACTGTGATAACTGGAGAATAAAATTCTGTGGAGAATATTTACAAATAGCAATACTTTAAGATGGGCAGTATGAGTATGGGATATCCCTGAAGTCATTTGAGTAAATAACATACACTGAAATCATTTAATATGTATTTTATAACTATCTTAATTAAATTATTATGTTTTAATTTAATTTAAATATTTAAATTAATGTTTTAATTAATATTTAAATTAATATTTTAATTTAAAATCTATATTTTATTAGCATGTATTAATTGTACATATTAATGGAGTTCTGTGATGTTTCAATGCATGCATATAGAGCGCTGATCAAGCAGAGCCTCTCTTTATCTCCCCATCCCATCCCAACTTCTCAACTTCTAGTAAGCACTTTCTATTCAGATTGGCTTTTTTCTTTAACTTCCACATATTAGAGACAGCATGCAGTACTTGTTTTTCTGTGGCTGGATTATTTCACTTAACACAGTGTTCTCCATTTCCATCCATTTTGTTGCAAATGACAAGGTTTCACTTCTCTTTAGGACTGAATAATATTCCATTGTGTATACATACATAATACTACTCCCTTTACCCATTTATATGCTGATGGGTACTTAGGTTGATTCCTTATCTTAACTATTGTGAATAGTAGTGCAATAAACATGGGAGTGCAGGTTTCTCTTTAATATGCTGATTTCATTTCCTTTGAATTCATACCCAAAAGTGGGACAGCTGTATCATGTGGTAGATCTACTTTAGTTTTTTGAGGAACGTCCATACTGTTCTCCATAATATTGTACTAAATGACATACCCAACCAACATTGCATGATAGTTCTTTTTCCTCCTCCTAACCTTTGTTTTTTGTTTTTTTTTTCTGTAATAGTCATTCTAACCAGGGTGAGATAACATCTCACTGTAGTTTTGGAAAAAATCTGTAATTTAATATAACAAATCTTTCCAAGTTTTTCTTCTTACATCACTTAGCATGATGTAGTTCTCTTCAACAACCTCAGAAGAAACTGTCACCTGGAACTCTAGTGTGCTCTTCAGCAGCTGACCAGAGAACATCTTGTCTAAAGAAATGCCTGAAGTCATTGTCTCTCAGCCACCTGCTTCATGTGTACCATGTGTTATTGAGCATTAAAATGATTTCTTTCAGAGTAAATTACAACTTCCCTGTGGGAAGTTTTAACCATGATATTTTTGTTCCTGACCTCCAAATATGGAAACGATCAGTGTCAAGGCCTTTGACTCCTTTCTATTCTCTTTCTGTATCCTCTTCTAGATGATCTCACTCAGTTTCAGGCTGGATAACTTTAAAATGTATAACTCTACTTGGGTGTGGTGGTACACGCCTATAATCCCAGCACTTTGGGAGGCTGAGACAGGAGAATTGTAAGTTCAAAGCCAGCCTCAGCAATGACAAGGCACTAAGCAACTCAGTGAGACCCTGTCTCTACATAAAACACAAAATAGGGCTGGGGATGTGGCTCAGTGGTCGAGTACCCCTGAGTTCAATCCCTGGTACCAAAAATAAATAAATAAAATCTATAACTCTAGCCCTGGCCTCTCTCCTGCACTGATTGTTTACATGCAATTAGCTACTTGTTGACATCTCAACCTGGATGTCCAGTGAACTTCTTAAAATTAGCAGGGTCAAAGGAACTATCAATTTCCTGTCTCTGCCCTTGTTTCTACCAGACCCACTTTTCTCCAGATTTCTGCATACCATTAATGAACTTTCTATTGACCATTTTGCTATGATCAAAATGCATCCCAAATCCATTACTTCTCATCACTTGCACCACCATCTTAGTTGGTCATAACCTAACTCATAACTACTGCCAAAACCTCCTAATTGCTTTCTTCCAGTTTACTTCTCTTCATTTGTTCTCCACTGTCAGTTATCTTTTCAAAACATGAGCAATATCATATCACTCTTCTGCTTAAAACCCTCTAGTGGATCTCCAAATTTATGAATAAATTCTAAATCCTTATATTAGAGCATAATGTCCCCACAGATAGGGCCTTTACCTACCCTTTCCTCTGCTCTTTCCTTAGCTGTTCTCTGTCCTGCTAATCTTGTTTTTTAACAGCCTTATTTTTTGAAATTTATTGATTTATTCTAATTAGGAATATATGGCAGCAAAATGCATTTTTATTCATTGTACACATAATGCAACACAACTTTTCATTTCTCTAATTGTAGATGATGTAGTATCACACCATATGTGTTGTCATACAGGTACTTAGGGTAATGATGTCCATCTCATTCCACCACCTTTCCTGCCCTCATGTCCCTTCCCCTCCTCTTCCTCCTCTTTGTCCAAACAAAGGTCCTCCATTCTTCCCCCACTCCTGCCCCCCATTATGGATCAGCATCCACTTATCAGAGAGAACACTGAGCCTTTAGTTTTTTGAGACTGGCTTACTTTGCTTAGCATGACATTCTCTAACTCCATCAATTTACCTGCAAGTGCCATAATTTTATTCTCTTTAATGCTGAGTAATATTCCATTGAATATATATACCACAGTTTCTTTATCCATTCATCTATTGAGGGGCATCTAGGTTGCTTCCACAGTTTAGCAATTGTGAATTGAGCTGTGATAAACATTGAAGTGGCTGCGTCACTGTAGTATGCTGTTTTTAAGTTTTTAGGGTATACACAGAAGAGTGGGATAGCTAGGTCAAATGGTGGTTCCATTCCAAGTTTTCTAAGGAATCGTTATACTTCTTTCCAGATTGGTTGCACCAATTTGCAGTGCCACCAGGAATGTACGAGCATGCCTTTTCCCCTACATACTCGCCAACACTTACTGTTGCTTGTATTCTTGATAACTGCCATTCTGACGGGCATGAGATGAAATCTTAGAGTAGTTTTGATTTACATTTCTCTAATTACTAGAAATGTTGAACATTTTTTCATATATTTGTTGATAAATTGTATTTCTTCTTCTGAGAGGTGTCTTAACAGCCTTATTGATAGAATTTAAATACCATAAAGTTCACCTGTTCAATATATACAAGTAAATTATTTTTTTTATTTATGCAGGCGGGCAACCATCATTGTAATCTAATTTTACAATGGTTTCAGCATTCTAAAAAGGACCTTGTACTCACAATTTCCATATTCCTTCCACTCCTCCGCTTTGCCTCTGTATTAAACTGTCCTAATCTGAACAATTAATATAAATTAGATCATGAAATATGTGTTTCTTTGTGTGTGTGACTTGTTTCTTTCATTGAGCATAATATACTAAGTGTAGCATGTATCAGTACCTCATTACTTACCTTTGCCAAATATCATTCCATTATATAGATATACTACATTTTGCTTATCTATCAGTTGATAGACATTTGGGTTGTTTCTACTTTTTGCCTCTTATAAATAATGCTGCTATGATCATGCATGTACAGATTTGTATGTTTTCATACTTCTTGGGTAGATAAATATGAATGAAATTTCCAGGTCATATAGAAATTATATTTATCATTTTGAGGAACTGCTAAACAGTTTTTTAAAGTAGCTACAACATACATTCCCAGTAGCAATAAATGATAGTTCTAGTTTCTCTACATGCCTACCAATACTTGAGACTGCCTGTCCTTTTCATTATAACCATCCTATGAAATAGTATCTCATTGTGATTTTGTTTTACATTTCCATGATGACTAGAATTTCACACAGTGTAAAATATTTAGGTTCCAGTTGTTTCACTTCCCAAGAGGATTTTCAAACAAGTGTATTGTTTTCTTTTTTAAAAAAAGGTAATAAGTCTTCTTTGGGCCTGGGATTGTAGCTCAGTTGTAGAGCACTTGCCTAGCATGTGTGAGGCACTAGGTTCAAGTCTCAGCACCACATATAAATAAATGAATAAAATAAAGGTCCATCAACATCTAAAAAATATATTTTAACAAAAAAGAAAGTTTTCTTTGATATTTGCAACTAAGCAAGGCTCTCCTAGATTTTTTTTTTAACCACCTGGGACATTTGATCGCAAGGACTCAATTCAATAAGACTTAAGCCAAAAGAGAATGTTTTGACTCATATAAACTGAAATTGCAAGGATGGGCAGGATTCAGAGAAGATAACGCAGGCTCACTGGAAGTCTGGACTTCTGTTTCCAAGGGTTGGTTCCTGTGTCAAAAAGACTTTCTCCTCATGTTAGGAAGATAGCTGAAAGAGTTCCAGATCTCTCAGTTTCAAAACTAGCAAGAAGTAGCAAGATTTCTTTCCTGGAAATCTTTTTTTTTTTCTTTTTTTTTTTTTTTTTTGGTACTGGGGATTGAACTCAGAGGCACTTGACCACTGAGCCACATCCCCAACCCTATTTTGTGTTTTATGTAGAGACAGGGTCTCACTGAGTTGCTTAGCACCTCGCCATTGCTGAGGCTGGCTTTGAACTCGTGATTCTCCTGTCTCAGCCTCCCTAAGTGCTGGGATTACAGGCTTGAGCCACCGTGCCCGGCTTCCTGGAACTCTTAATAGGCCTCTCATTACTCCTTTTTGATTGGGTTATTTGCCCGTCCTGTAGACAATCACATTTTTTAGAGAATACAGTGCTTTGTCTTAGGTCTAGATAACATGACTCATCCAAAGCATACAGGCTGAGAATATCGGAGTGAATGGTTCTTCAAAGAGATTAAGGTAGAGCTACCAGAAGAATGATGAATGGATCTTAGGTAGCAGAAACAAGTATACACTAAAAGCTTTATAATACACACTGCTGGGAAAGAGAATGGCCACTAGAAACATAGACACACACTCTTTCTCTCTTACACACACACACACAAACACACACACACATTTCCTTTATTCTTGCTGTGAGGTTTTAGATCATTATAGGACCAAGTCAGAGCACTGGCTTCTACATAGATTATGATCTCACCAGGCCTTATTATGACACAACAATCCATTTTATCATGAAGGCCTCTGTAAAATAAGACCCAGGATTTCAGTTAAAGTAAGATTAACACAGCCTAGAAGTATCAAGTGAAGGGAAGTAATAGAAGCAGATGCTGAAGGAAGCAAATGCACCCTTGATTGCTTAACCATTGTTTATGCCTTTAGCCAAAAATTTCACTCTGTTGTCAGAAGAAAATTGAAATACTGATTCTCTCTAAATAAGCTATTTATTAGACTCCTAGACTTGACCTTTTGGTAGACTGCTGCCTGTCCTGTTTGCTAATCCTCTTTGATTTCAGACTGCTTCTTGGCTGGAAGGTATTCTCTCCTCTTAACATTTTATGGTCTCTCTGGGCCTTGGCAGACAGGTGGAACTCCTTACATGTGAGATGAATACTCTCCCTGACATGCTTTATGAGACCCAGTAGTCACAGCACAACCTATTAGCCATACCTTAGCATGCCCAAGAGTAGTCTAGCTTCAGATAAGAATTTATGTTTGTTTGTCACATTTATAAAACCACAGTGTCATCTTTATTATTTCTATTATTAAAAAATATATTGAGACAGTTCTTCAAATGCTTGGCACATATGAAATTTGTTTTCCTTACATTTTTAGTGCCTTCCAGATTTACAGTAATATAAAATAGATATAGTCACTACCTCAAAAAAAAAATGACTGGAAACAACTCTCAGCAATTTTCTGTGTAAATGAAATCTGTTGCATTTGTTTCCTTTCCAGTTTTATAGTGGCCTGGGGAAAGCCAGGAGTATGTGCAACATGAGATTTTCACATTAGAAAGATACAACCCAAATTTTAAATAATTTAATTAGAAATACACAAATGTTCAGACACAAAAGAAAAATGTTGTAAGCATATTGGTTGCTTTCTTCTCATTTTCCAATTAATAAATAATAAGAAGAAAGGTAAGCTAATATATTGAATAAAGCTAAAATGTCAGCTAAATCAACCTATTATATGTTCATAAGCATAGACTGTGAGCCATATAAACATAACCTATTATAAACTATAGTTGCTACCATCTGTGATTACTAGTTTAAACAAATCTAACTCAATTGAAACAAAAGTTGTAAGTAGCTGTATCTTTAAAAATAATAAGATGAGCCAGGTATGGTATGCACCTCTAATCCCAGTGACTTGGGAAGCTGAGGCAGGATCATTACAAGTTCAAGGCCAGCCTGGGCAGCTTAAGGAGACCCTGTTTCAAAATTAAAAACAAAAAATGTAGCCGGGCACGGTGGCTCAAACCTGTAATCCCAGCACTTAGGGAGGCTGAGACAGGAGAATCACGAGTTCAAAGCCAGCCTCAGCAATGGCGAGGTGCTAAGCAACTCAGTGAGACCCTGTCTCTACATAAAACACAAAATAGGGCTGGGGATGTGGCTCAGTGGTCGAGTGCCCCTGAGTTCAATCCCCGGTACCAAAAACAAAAAATGCACACAGGATGTAGCTCAGTAGTAGGGCACTTTTGGGTGCCCCAAAAATGCACACAGGGTGTAGCTCAGTAGTAAGGCACTTTGGGTGCCCCAGTACTACGAAAAAAAAAAAAAAAAAAGATATGGAAGAGTACTTTTAGTAATTGCTTTTACCCATACTTCAGAAACTTTATTAATGACTATGACTCTACCATAAAATCACTTTGGTAAGTAGCTTTTTGCTCTTGTGTTGCAAGTGAACTATGTAATAAACATTATATTTACTATTACAAAATATGACAATGAATTCCAGATGGTCTCATTGAAGAGACAAACCAAATGATCTAGTTTCCAGTGATTCACAATACATGCTAATTAAGTCAAGAATAGGATTTAAGTTTACCTTGAACTGCCTAAGAGGTAGGGATTAAAAGGTACCTTGAAAATAAAAACAGAGTATTTGGGCATTTGCATTAAACTAATTACTAGGCTAAGCAAGAATGTCGAGAGAAAACATTAAGCTTCTTAAGAAAGCAAAAATTTCCAGTCATCTTTAAGAATGTTTCCAGTATATGTTTATATAAATATAAAATATATGCTAATGTATTTCTTTTTATTTTTTTCTTGACTATTAATCTTCCTGCAAACCCCTGGTAACACTTGCTTCACCTCATTCCAGTACTACTTCTTTACTTAAAATGTACGAGAGTTTTTTTTTTCTTTATGTTACCAAAACATGCTGCCTCTTGGTCCCAAGGCTTTCAGTCATCTAGGGTCACCCTGTCCCACTTTATATGCAGAGCCAGCATTTTTACCACAGCCCACACATGTGCCCAACTCAGGATCACCAGGAATTCTGATGTGGTGGAGTTTCTCTAGGTCGTTCCTGGCACTGATTGTCCTTCTGCTGAATTCTTGATCTACTCTGTATTGACTTTAATGGTTGATATCATTTTTACTCTAGCCTTACTCCAAGGTAATTCTACTCCTAATGCCATTATTCCTCGTGGTGCTATAAAACACAAGGTTCTAGTATTTAACAGACTTGTACTGATGATTTAGGGTGTGGCATCAGGGTAGTAATATAACACAGAATGTTAGAATACTTGCCCTTGCAGTCCTGAACACCTATTTGCCATTCCCTGTCACAATCAACATCTCCATATTTTTGACCTCTTTCTTGGACTTCTTCACAATGTCCACTTTCTTCTAAAGGCACCTGATTCCTGCTCCAAAAGCTGCTGAGTTGTGAAACTATTCACCGAGCACTTCACCTGTTTCACCTTCACTCCAGCTATGGCCTATTTCTCAAACTAAACACCCTAATATTTATGAATAATATAATAATCTATTAAGAAAAGGAACTATCCTACCATACTAGAAAGCAGAAGCACCTTATCCTAACTCTGCATTTGAGAGCTTTCTTCCAATTATCCCTGCCATCTTTTTCTAATTAATCTGAATACATGTGCATTTATGATAGGTAGCTAAAATGATGCATAATCTCTTAAATGTTTATAAGACTTTTGATTTTTAAAACCTGGTAATCAAAATTTAGTACCACAAATGATAATAAATAAGTGCATACAAATGTCTGCTTACCCAGGTAATTTTCAAGCTAGTTTTCATCATAACTGCTATATAAACACTCAACATTTTGTCGGCTTATACAGGTCCATACAGGTAATCCTAAGAACTTAGTGTGATGTGAATCTTTTCTATTAGGATGAAGTTATTTGAAAATATTTAGCTTTGATAACTATTTGATTACCTTTTTTTAACCTTTTTTACATAGTTTTGTGTGAGAATAGAAAAGAATCCTGGCCTTGGATTTAGTATAAGTGGTGGAATTAGTGGACAAGGAAATCCATTCAAACCTTCTGACAAGGTAAGAAATAAATTTTTTAAATAAATACAAGTATATATTTATTAAGTTTAGAAAAATTATATGATTTGTACAAAATATATTCTTCTGATCCTATGACAAATGAAACTGCTATATATGTGAAAGGGCAAATTGCTTTCTATGTATAAAGGAAAGAAGTTCATATTAAGAAAAAATTAAATTTCTTACTGACAATTTTAATTTAAGAATACTGTCTTCTACTGTGATAATAAAATTTAGAAAAAGATTTTAAGTGTTTTTACTGTGCTTTAATAAGCTTTCTAAAAAGTCAATTAGAAACTTTTTCAGTACATGGGGAAAAAAGAATCCATTTTAATACTTGAAAAATAAAAAGGATAAGAAAAATACATATTTAAGTTTTCTATTTGAAAGGAAAAGGATTTTGGCGTTTGCTGGCTTTTTCTTCAAATTGTGTTATTTGTGGAAATAAAAGCTATGTAGGTAAATCCTAAAAAGTTGTTTCCAAATGTTTTCTTGTAAATCACTTTATTGTTTAGGAAAATGCTTTCTCACCATAACAGGATGATTACATAACGATTTAATGCCAGGCCAAGCTGACTGACATTTCTTCAGCTCTTCAGGCTTGTAAAGAATTTCATTAGTGAAATTGTAGAACTGAAAAAACACAGAAAACAACATTTTAAATGAGAAAACCAGAGTTAGCATTCACAGAAGAGCTAGGTACGCCTCTCATGCTTGTCCCTGCTTGTCACCCATGGGAGAAGGCACACTCCCACCCAGCTCTAACCTCAACCATACTAGACAGTATTCTTAAATTGAAAGCATTCACCCTGAGCTATATAACCTGACCTGCTGCCATCAGTTTTTAGTACTCTCAGCTTTGAATCAATTAGTAATTATAATTTGATGATAATTGAGATGATCTACTTTGACTCCATCAAATTTAACCACATTAAGGGACATCATAAAACTTTAAAATAATAAAGATAGAAATTACATTTGAACAAATTCTCACAGGATCTTAACTTATCTGTGAGTTACCTAGTTCAGACTCTTTCAACTATTACTATAAAAGTAACTCACAGATCAATTTCTGACCATGAAATCTGATTCTAAAAATGAAAAAAAGAAAAAAGAAAACCACTTAAATGCTTCATTCCAGAGATATCTAAAGCCTGAAACAGAGCCTTTACTCCATATTTTCCTAAACATTTTCCCAGTCATCTTATTTATTATACTCTTCTTGCCCTTCTTCCTTTCCTGTCTGGAGAGAAAGAACAGAAGAACCTAGACCAAAAGGAGGGTTAGATTCCATTGTTATATGCATTAGGAAGGAAGGAACTAGAGAAAAATTTCCAGTGACCTTTGGAGATGGATGCTCCTTTGATCAACCAGTTGAAGCAGCAATTCACATATAAGGACATGTATGAGGCAGCCCTATGTAATTAGGAGAACATCTACTTTACATTTATTTCCATTTTGAACTGAGGTGGAGGATAACCATTGGTTTAGTATAATTAAAATATTCAGTAGTTTAGTTGTACTATTTAATTATAGTAAGTTATTAATAAACGTTAAGACAAAAAGCATGAAAGTCTGAAATTATCAGAAATATATGATGATACTCTTAAAACCCCAAAATCATTACATCTTATTCATCTTTTCACCTCTGGTTTTACATCTCTTCTATAAACTCTTTCAATGAAAAGTTAACAAACTGTTCATTCTTAAGATAGTTAAAATTCAAAGGACGTGTTTTTCTCTTCTTTCTCACCAGCAGTAACTCTTTTCACTATATGCTTAGAACATACAGAATAATATTTTAAAGTTAAGAACAGATTACTACATAGTAAAATATCAGAATACTGTTGCATTTTTGGTGTTTTCAACAGTGTGGAACTAGATCTGAGATGTTCAAATCATTGCCTATAATTCTCCCACTATGATGAATATAAACACTTCATAACTATCCATTTGATTTCTCACTTTTTTTTTTTTTGATACTTGAGATTGAACGCAGGGCTGCTGTACCACTGAACTGCATCCTCAGCCCTTTTTGTTTTTTGTTTCTTATTGTCTTTTTTATTTTGAGCCCTTTTTTGCTAAGTTTCTCAGGCTGGCCTGGAATTTGCAGTCCTTCTGCCTCAGTCTCCCTAGTCTCTGAGATTAGAGGCATGTGCCACTGGGCCTAGCTGCCATTGGTAACTTTTGATGATTCTAGTGATTCTGAACTATGTCTGTGATCTTATAATTTGCTCTTCTGCTTAAATATGACAGAGAACTTGAATTGTATGATATATCCATTGAAAGATTTCCCCTCAAAAACACTTTTATTTGGCTGGTTGATTACACTCTAAAACACTTTACAATCTGAAAAGGGAATCTCTATTGTTGCAAAATTCAGAGTCTGGAATTTCCAAAACTACATGAATCTCAATACTGTTCAATTTATTGGCCAAACATATGGTAGATAGCTGGTTAACAATATCCAGAGGCTCTAAAGACATTGGCTCTGAAAATGTACACAAAAATTTAGTTTATTCATAAGGAAACGGATTAATCTCTTGGAAATTCAGTTGCATTTCTTTAACCCCAGTATCTCATTCTTATTGTGGTTGCATAAAATTTAGAGTTAAACCCAGAGCCTATATCTACCCAAAAATAACAAAAAGTAAAAAAATTAAATTAGTTAAAATACTCCTCTCTCCAAAATTGAAAACAGATTTTTTTCATGAGTTGTCAAATTTACAGCTGGAGGTGAGAAGAAACAAATTGTACAGATGTCTAACTTCAATAGCTACTACTTGAGTCTGAAGTAGAAACTCCATAAGGAGCCTAGTTACACAAAAGTTTAAACTGCAACATGGCACATACTTTTATAATAAATAGTGGATTAGCAATTCTCAGAAGCTCAGAGGTATTATCTTATTTACTTTTTATGAGTGTTTAAATGTTTTACCTCTCAAAATTTTAAGTATCCAAGAACATCTGAATATCTTAGAAGCATTGAGGACTTTCTATAATAAAGTTACCAATACATTTCTTTTGTTCTCTTCATTGTTGATGATGGGAACCACTGTTTCAGCCACATACCAAGGATCAATGTGAAACAGCATCCAGACTGATTACATCCACACAGGGAAAGCTTGAGTGGTCATCCCACAAGGCTGAGAGGAGACTAGGTCAAAAGTAAGCTTCATCCGGGCTAAGTGGTACATGCCTACAATCCCAGTGGCTTAGGAGGCTGAGGCAAGAGGATCGCAAGCTCAAATCCAGCCTCATCAACTTAGCAAGACCGTGTCTCAAATGAAATATAAAAAGGGCTGGGGATGTGGCTCAGTGGTTAAGCACCCCTGGGTTCAATCCGTGGTACCAAAAAAAAAAAAAGGCCACTCGAGGTGGCCAAAAAATTAGCTGAGGCTTTAGGAAGGATTCAGGATTAAACCACATATACCACACCATTTTGTACCAAACTTCAAGAATAGTGAACATCATCTGGTAGGAAACTTAACTCCCTTCCAAGACCAAAGGCAGTCCTAGCCAAATATAGTCTCACTGGGTTCAAGGAATACTGTACAATTAGCCCTGCCATTGATACAGTCAGGACAATGTTAGTAGTTAAAAAAAAACAATTCACTCACCATGGAGTTCATTATTTTGGAGTCCATCTGCAAGTGTAAACTGCTTTCACGTACTGGGAAGAGAAAACAGTAGAGCAGTGGTTGGAAATGGCCCTGTGTGATGCTTGCCTTCCTCTCTCCATGACATAAATGGAAGCCACAGTCTGGTTTATTATAATACAGAAACATTGCTGCCATGGTGGCAAGATGTTCCTGAGAGATGAAAGAGTTTGATCCAACAAATCTGATAATAAAGCAATAAAACTAATAGCCTTTTATTACCTACAATGTGCTGGACACTGTATTAGGCTCCTTATATGCATAAACTTATATAATCTTCATAACTTCTGTTAGTTGGGTAGTAGTAGTATTCCCTATTTTACTGAGTCCCAGAGGGGTTAATTAACTTGTCCAAGGTCATTTAGCTGCTCTGTGGCAGACAAGATTTGAAACCAAATTGATCTGACTCCAAATCCTTTTCTCTTAATAAGCACTATAAAACATGCCTCTATCTGCAAATGCCACTTAGCAGAGGAGCCACATAACAAATTTATACCCTGTAGAGTTGAAACTAATATGATATTCTAATATTGAAAGTATTACAGAGCCCTCTAATTAGTTATAGTCTACATATTTGCTTCAACAAGTCCTTGGAAGTCAGCATGTATTCTCTATTGAACCTAGATAATTAGGAGCATACTGTACAAAGTGGATTGCTAAGCAATTATATAACTTGTAGACCAAGGTATCATTGCAGTGGTGATTCTGCCAGTAGAGAAAGCTGCAATATTCTTTGTATTTAAAAACTCATAATCTAATAATTCATGGCTATAAAATTCAAGGAATTTACCAATATAATTTCCACAGCATGTTGTTAGAAAGAAGAAACTAGATTAATAGTTGACTGCTACTATGCTTTTGGCAGTATTTCATAAAGTAACCCAGGACTCTACGAATGGAAGGACTTGTAATGATGCATCAAGACTCATTATTAATATCCTTCCTTGATCTATTTGAGAAAAGAAGGAGTAAGTGCCTGTATTTTAAAATCATTAAAGACTCATAGCCCTTTTCCCTATATACTATAACAGTATTTCACTAAACAGCCCCATAAATAATTATCTAGACATAGGATCACAATGAAGATTGCATTATGGATCCAGCCTGCCCTCAAAGGACTGAAAAGTAGGACATAAACATGCCAGAGCATTGGAGCAAGAGAATCACTTCTTCTCCTCAGTTTATCATAAACACCTAAGTTCAGCAGGTGCCAGAGAGCTCACCCATGCTTCTACCAGCTTGGGCAATCTGAATGTAGTCATAGAAGTGATAGGAGAAATAAATCCATGTTCTTAAAATGCTTTAATTTGCCTATGGTATAGGCAAAATTCTAATCCGTAGGAAGAATACTGGAAGCATGTGAATGTAAAATGTAATGACCAATAGACTTCAAATAAATGGTGTATAATTTCATAATTATTATAACTTAATTACATTAATTTTACATTATCATCTCCAGATGCCCAAGCAACTACAATAAGACTTAAACTTTGTTCACTCCACCCTTAGGAAAAAATAGAACTTTCCCTTTGTGTGGATATGGGTATTGCATCAAATAGAAGTTTTTATATAATTAATATTAAGAAGAGAAGGATAACCAGACCTGCAGAATGAAAACATTTATTTGATGCCTTTACTCAGAGATCTCAATATGCAGAGATATATATGGCAATGGCGAGTTCATAAATGCATAGGAATAGCTTTCCAATTTTGCTCAGCCTCATGACATTGAGTGATTCATAAACAGAGGGCTGTGAAAGCCCTTGACTTAGGAAAAAGGTACATGCTATATGTCTACCTGTCAGATATTCTTCACATACATAAAAAACAAGGACAGCAAACACATTTGTCTAGAACTCTTCATTGCATGTGATTTATTTACCAAATAGATATTAAACTATAAAAAGCACATTTCCTTCATTTTATTCAGCTAGTAGGCAAATATGATTTTCTACATTTCTAAATTCATATTATAAGCAAAATAATTTACAAATTTGTCTATCCTTATTTCTGCTTGGAATGATTATGCAAGGCAATGTAATTTGTAGAACCTATGAATTATGTGAGAATAACATTCAGGAGTAAGAGCTAGAAACATTGTTGATAGACTATATTTTGGACTAAATTTGAGAGGCAGTTGACATAGATTTGAGGTAATAAATAAATCTGGGCTTATAAAAGCAAATTTTAAGCACAAATTATGTTCTAATACAACAGATTACCTCAGATGCATCTTAGTCATATTGCAGCTTGAGTTTTAGAATGCCACTTGGTTACTTGAGGACATTATGAGTGAGATAGCAGGGCTTTTTAAGTGAAGATATTGGAAGAAAGATCTTAAATCTATTCATAAAGGTACTCTTTACAAATTCCTAATAATAGAATTATAATCTATAATCTTCTATTAATAGAATTCCTTCAGATGTAATAATTATATACCTTTTTGAAAAGCACGGTAGGCCAGGTGCAGTGGTACACACTTATAATCCCAGGGACTCAGGAGGCTGAGGCAGGAGGATCATAAGCTCAAAGCCAGCCTCAGCAACTTAGCAAGGCCCTAAGCAACTTAACCAATCCCTGTCTCAAAATAAAAAATAAAAATGGCTTAGGATAAGGCTCAGTGGTTAATCTCCCCTGGGTTCAATCCCAGGTACCAAAAAATTAAAAAGTAAAGGCATAGTAAAGTGCTTTAGCCAATTGGAAAATGTCAGTGTCTAGATATTATAATATAAAGAAGACATGGATTTTAGCCTAAAAATAATCAAATATCTTTCTACATAGATATGATTCTTTAGGAAAATATCACCAATGTGAAAAAATAAGGTGATTAAAAAGTACTATTTTAAGTAAGAACATTGATGATGACTTTTAAATTCAACAATACATTTAGAAAATCAGTAGAATTGAGAATGTCATCATTGTGTGATCTAGTCTGACAATCAGTAAAATTTTTTTTTCAATAAAATTAAAGCCCAAAGCACACAGCTAGCTATATTAGTTGCTATAGTTATATATTATTTATGTTCTCTCTGCTGCTTCACTTTAGCTATTTAGCATGGAACACGATAAGCAAGGGAGAAAATGGAGCAGGAAAGGATTTAGAGACTTTACTTTTAAATTTGTTTCTGTTCATTGGAAAATGTCAAGCATGTTCAGTCAAAATATGAAAGCACTTAAGGTTAGTGAGAAAATAATATGTAATTACTGAAAAGAATTGACAGGTCCACCAGTGGAAATTAATTACTGAGAGTCAATTAGATTGTTGGGAAGTGTGTATGAAATCTTTCTCATTCCTTTTACAAAGTTTCTGCACATTTAAAGTGGTATTTCAGGGCTCAGTGGCAGAGTGCTTGCCTCACATGTGTAGCACACTGGGTTTGATCCTCAGCACCTCATAAATAAATAAAGTAAAGGTATTGTGTCCATCTACAACTAAAAATTTTTTTAAATAAATAAAGTGGTATTTCAGGGATCATGTCTAGTTTCGTATTTGAATAGGTTATAATCGACTAGAATCCTGGAAATATTATAAAGCCAAATTGGTAGAACTAAAAGCAAATAGATAAAAAGAAATACACATCAGGTCTCTGCCTATAGCAACATTATTTAACAGTGTTTTTTTTCCAAATAACATTTGAGACATATATATAAAATATCACTATCATATTTTCTACAAATCTGTCCCCAAGGTTGTTCTAGCCTGGAAGTGGAGGGCATTTTTATCTCCTGATCCTGGCTTTTAAATAATCACTAACAAGCAAAATAAATAATCTACACATCATTATCAGGCAAGAAGATATTATGGAACTTTAATCCTTGTTTGTATTTATCTTAAGTCAGTTTTCCTAGATGATGAGCCTGAGATGAGGATTTTGTGCAAGTTTTTTTATTGAAGAATCATTTTCAGATGAAAGCTATAAGAGCAGAGTTAGAGAATAAGCAAATATATATATTAGTGGAAGCTTGATCCCACAGGATATGCATCAATGTCACTCACAGGGTTGTCTCACCCTGAGAAGAGAAATAGCCTTTAATACCCTGGTATCAGCCAGTCATTGGCTGTAAGCCACCCACAAAGAGGAGGCTATAACTTTCCAAGCATTTCCCACAACAGGAGGCTGCAGGATGAGGGGATGTTCAAGGAAAGCGTCCAATCATGAACAGCACCTGCAGCTTGAGGACATAGGTCTGATACAGGGAATCTGGCAGATCACCAAGAGTGTCTGCATTATGAAAATGGGTTTCTTTCATGTTTCAAACTAAATGTGCTTTAGTACCAGAGATTCTGATGTACTCCCATCCATATGAATTACTGTTCCAAAGCACAGAGCTTTCAACCATGGCATCAGAGGAATTTCTAGCAGCTGAAACTTGAGTATGGATTCTGAATATGGTTATGTCAGAGTTTTTGCAGTGAGACTCGTTTAAATATTCTTTAAATCCCCATAATGTTTCTAATCAAATGTTTTTCTTAGAAAAAAAAGCTACTGTATTCTACAAATAAAGCTCTAGTTCATCTAAGAGTAAGTAGTTATAATTGAGTCAACTCTGTGTTCCTTTGTAGCTAAAGAAAGTGATTTGTAAAACTAGGTATTGATCAAAAGGATCAGGGAACTTTGGAGTGAATGTCCTAAGATGTAAAAATAGACACAGTTAGACAACAAGAGACAGATATTAAGGATGAGGGAATCTATGACAAATAAAAAAGAAACCCAGGTAACTGCACGTCACTTTTATTGTGCCATTTTTCCTCTTTGGTGTGTGAAGAAATTATGAGAATTCAATGAATTTATTCTTACATTCTATAAATTCAAACTTAAATAGTCCCTAAGACCCTGTGGATGCATGCATAGGAAGAAAGCCATAAACAGATGAGAACAGATATCCAAAAAAGGCTGACACTAAGTTAGCCTGAAATCCCAGAACTATGCTGGAAAGTTAGATTAATAGGTCATAATTTACAGCGAGTTATTTTTAAATTTTATATACACAAAAATTTATATTTATATATATATGTATCTTAAGATAAATTCAAAATTAGGTTAAACAGTAATAATGGTTTAGGATTACTATATAAGGTATCAAATTATATATGTGCATATATTTAGTTGCCTATTATATTTACAATGTATTTAATATAGTTACACATAATCTTAGTAACTAGTTCTATTTTCTTAAGCACAGTAAACTACAAATTGCTTCCTATATTTGAAACCTTGTTGATTAAGTGTCATCATCTTGCACAAACTACATTCCCATAACAAGGAACCATATTCTAATCCTCAGGGACATTCATTAATAGGAAGTAAGCAATCTTGTTTAGTATTGAACTAAACATCAAAGTAATTAAAGAAAATTCATACCCTACTTTTTGTTTATTTGCCTCTTTTTTACTGAAATCTCTGTTTATGTGTAGGGGAAAATCATATGTTCCCTCTGTTCCCAATTTCAAGAATGTTTCCACCTTGACTTAGCATGACTAATTTAGAGGAGTACCTAGACTTGGGAAATTTTGCTTGTTCCTTTACTGCAAGAAAGACCGTGATATGTTTGGTTTTGTATGAATTACACGTACCAGCTGGGGTGAATTCAGTTCCCTGAAGGTGTCCATCCCTGAGCCATACAGTAAGAGTAGTCAAAGAACAGAGTGAATCAAAACCAGTTTTACTTAAGATCCTCCTGCTGGTCCTGCTGGGTGTAAGCTGCTTCCCCTTCATTCAACAACATAATTATCCTCCATAAATATATTCTCAGTCCCAGATGTATAACCTACAATAGCCTTTTATTATTTAACCTAAACATTTCAAAAATTTATACAATAAATAAAAATATTGTGACTATAACATTTCAAATAATATGGAAATATAAAGACTAAAAGCAGAAAATGAACTTACTTTTTCACTCTGTCCACACTGCCAATCAACTTTCAATTAACACTTTCAATCAACATGTCAGGAACTCACAGCTATACTGTCTTCTGAGCATTTGCTCCAGAAGTTTTGGCCTTCTGATTTCACTGCTACCTCTATGAAATACCTCTAGCACAGTCTGACTATACAACAAAGTGTTAGTTATTAGGAAAAACAATATTAAACCTTAAAGAATCATAATTTGATTGAATGTAGTTTATAAGACACTCTCTCGCTTCAAAAACCTTATTTGAGCCTAAGTGACAAAAAAAAAGTTTGAATTCATCAGTTTGCAATTCATGATTTTGAAATACAAACACAGTGTCAAAAAATTACACAATTGAAGGGACTTTGAGGAAGCCTGCAGGGATGATAATCAGAAAACTGAATACCAATACTATTTTAGGAATAACTAGGAAAGAGAATACATAGCCACCTAGAGTTACCTACTCCTGTTTTTGATAGTTTCTACTATTTTATGCTATCTGCAATGCTAAGAAGGAAAGCCATTAGGGGCTCTGGGAGAATTGGTAAACTGTATGAAGCTCAGCAATCCAAATATTCACTACCAGTTGGGGTCTCATATTTAAAAACAGGCTTTAAAGGACTCATAAAATAAAATAAATGGAAAATGACTTTTCTTCTTTTTATAAGGCCAAAAAATCTAGAATGACAATAAGTGGAGGAATATGATCATCAACTTTTAAAAGAAAACATGACAAGTAAAAGAAATTATTTTTAAGCTCAAAATTTTCACCAAGAAGTAAGCAGGATGGAAGTGTCCTTTTAATAATAGACAGACATCCAGAGATGTTTAATTGCTAGATAATCATGAGAATACTGAAGCAATTAATAAAATTTAAAATATAATTATAAAATAACCAAAACTAAACACAACTTTAGTTTTTGCATCCCAGTTTCCCACAAGAGAACTGTTTATAATGACCAGCATCAAATTATAAAAGATATTATAATTGTCAGTCTATCATTTCTAAAAGGAATCTCAGAGAAAAGGAAATAAATTGCTTGTATTTTATACTTTAAGTAATTCAAAAGAACTATAGTGTATTTGTATATAAAATACTAAAAATAATTTTTTAAATCAAACCATGTGTATTTCTTCTGCTAGGATATTATATTTCATTATATTGCCACTAAAATATTTGTAATCCCATAGTCATTTCTCTAGGTTTCACTAGTCTCCTGGTTGCTCCAATGCATTATTAATAATTTTTAACAAGTGCAAGCAAGTGGTTTCTATTTTATTATTTACTTTATTAAAAAATAGTGCAATTGAGTTTGAAATTCCTTTAAACATCTATCTGCTCATGAGATTTTTATAAAACTTCTAGATGGCTTTAGTCAGTTGTAGAATTTGAATTTGTATCTGTCTCAAATTTCCCAGGTTTCTAAAGCAATTCTCCTTTCTGTCCATCTCATGGGTTTTCCATTTCATCATTTTGTAAGTTAAAGCTCAGTCATACCTTGAAGCACCATGTTCAGCTGTCAGTGACCCTCTTTCTTTCTCTTCTCTTCCTTTCCTGACTTCCCCCAGTGATCATGGGATAAATCTCATCTGGTTACATAGAAATATTTCAGTTGCTAATGTAGCAAATTGTTCAAAGCCTAAAGTGGACACATAGCAATTAACCTTAAAATATTTCATCATCATACTTCTGATTCATGGAGAGAAACACTATTGATAATACCTCGCCCTTTATGTGTCATCTTCTAATAATTACAAAGACTAAGTAAACATTGTCTATTATGTATGTTTAATGTTGTTTCTCCAAGACACAATATAGGTACATATTAATGCTGTCCACTTAAGTAAAGAAAATTAATATTGCCACTATGGAAGAAAGACAGTAGCCCATTAAAAGCTGTTGAAGCTATGGCTCTGTTTGCTATTTTCATGAGTTAGTTTTTCCTCTAGAAACTCTCTTTTAACTTTCATAATTACATGACATCATGAAATTCTATATTCTAAAATATTTAACTTAATGTGTTCTGAATTATAATTGTAATAGTGTGTAATTTTTACTTGAGATATGGCCTTCCTAGAAACCAATTTCTTAGCATCAGCTAGAGCTAAGATTTTTTTCAGAATTTTAAAGGAAAGCATATTTCACAAATTGAAGTTGCAGGTCCCTTAAGACAAGTTCTATTTTGGAGTCTACACTTACAATAGCTGAGACTGTCAAAGTCGTTCACCTTCATCATTAAAAAACCACATCAAGTTCTTTTCTCCTCTAAAGTTAGAATGTTAAGTACTGATCTTGTAGCCTAACTTTCTGAGTCCTTGGTTTATGTCTGGAGGTGTAGAAGCTAGGTAACTAGTAAGACAAGGTCAGATCTTAACACTGTGAGAAATCTCCTAAATTCATCCTTTCTCAAAATAACTTGTAAAAAGCAGAACTTTGTTTATTCCCATGATGGGAACTTTGAAAGAGTAATTTATGACTTAGGTAAAGACTGGTGTTTAAGTGAGACAGAAATATGAGATGGCAACAGATCATGCCTATGTGGAGCATGAAGGTCTGTGTCTCAAACACACCCAGATGTTTATGTCTGATGAAAGCAAAGATGTACAACCATTTGAGAAGACTTTAAAGCATTCACCATGTTGCTGTCATGAGATAACCTCTAGAGGTGGTACTGAGAGAGACCACTGAGCTTAAGCCACTAAGGAACCTGAAAGTTATTCACGAGAGAAGAGAAAAACACTCAGAGATTAGCCATAAACTAATAACTAGGGTACATACTAGCACCCTACTATAAGGATCTGATGCTTCTGTGTTGGAGCTAATGGTTATTAAGAACTATTAGAAAACCTTGCAGATAGGACCCATATATACTGCTGAGTGAACAATAATCGGAACCATTATCACTGTGAGCCACCACAAGAAAAACCACAAAAGAAGTGGAAGGGATTTTCCAGCCCTCTTTTTGTCTCCTTCCAAAATAAGAGATATTAATCCCCTTACCTATGGGAAACTCAAGGGAAATATGACAAATGACAAATGTTGACATTTCAATATATTCCAGAAGTGTAATTTTCTGGTACAGTTGAAGACTTAGTTGGATAAAAGACCTGGGATTATAGTTCAGCTTTCATACTTTCAATAATTATAGTAACATTTGGACCCTGTACTACCATCTACTCTTCTAAGTATCCTACATGTATTCACTCACTTAATGCAACTATTATGTACCATTATTTTATCCATTTTACTAATGAAAAGTTATGTATGCAAACATTAACTTGCTCAAGCTCACTTATTTGTAAATGGTAAAGTCAGTCAACTCTAGAGATATGATGTAACCACTAATTATTTGCACAATATAGTAGACAGGAAAAAAAGTGAACCTGTGAGTATGTTACATTACACAGGAAGCGCAACTTTGCAGATTCAATGAAGTTAAGAGCCCTGATATGAGGAGACTATCCTGGATTATCCACGTGAGTTTGGCATAATCACATGGGTCCTTAAAAATGGAGGATCTTTCCCAGATACAGTCAGAGAGATGTGACAACAGAAAAATGGTCAGAGAAATACACAATTGCTGGCTTAGAAAATAGAAGGAGAGCACCACGAGCCAAGGATTGTGAACATTCCTAGAAGATAGGAAAGGCCGGGAAATGGATTTACCCCAGGAGATTTCAGAAAAGAATGCAGCCTTGCCAAACACCTTTGCTTGGACCCAGTGAGAACTGTGTTGGAAATCTAACCAACAGAACTCTAAGATGATAAATTTTTGATGTTTTAAGCCACTAAATTTGTGGTAATTTGTTCTAGCAGCAGTAGAAAACTCATACTTACTGCCTCATTGAAAAAAATATATACTTAACTGAGGTTTTTCCCTGCCTTGGGCAAGATGATTTTACTGTAACTTTAGGTAATAGATTATTTCAGTAGTTTTGAATATATTCCTTGATAGTTTGTCCTACATTTAGTACTCTACCAAAGGTTATAAGAAGCTGAACATATTTTAGATTTTGGTAACAGTTATAAAGTTGGTAAGATACAATTCTTTGGAACTTTGATACATATAAGATGCTTCCTATTGTTTAGAAAAGTTAGGAGACCAATGTTCACCAAATAGTAGGAAATCACTGTTCTAATTTTCAGAATAGAGTCTGATAAGTCCCCACAAAATTCTGTCACTGATGCCAAAATTTTCTTTGAAGTCTCAGAATAAAATGAGTTGTTGAAAGGGTGACACACTACCACAATGAGATTTTTCAAAGTTTTCATATTTCTCATCAATATTCATCATAGCAAAGACTGCAAAATGAGTTCAGATTAATTGGTCTCTTTCATTTATATACCTGAATACAATGAAACATCAGTGCACTGGCCTTTTAATGTAATCTTTTGGGAAACATTTCACTACCCCAATAAGGAATGCCACAGACCATTATCAAATGTAGCACTCAGTGCTATTTCCTCTAACATGGCAATATGCTAGCAGAGAGGATATATATAGAAAAAGCTATACCAATGGGCAGAAGTAGTTTCTTAGTTGATGAAACTCATTGATCGAAAGGAAATAAAAAAGCTTTAGAAAAAAAGCAATACATGCCTTGGAAGACGCAGGCTACCATAAAAGTAAACTTCAAGGTCAGTCATCAGAACAGCAGTTGAATTTCACAAAACCACATGATGGGTGAAATTAAGCCTGCTGCAGACACCATGTTTGTAACCTCTGAGCATTCAGTATGTAGAGTGTTGCTGGGTGCTCTCAGCATTGCAAATATGATGGCCATAATTCAGCTTCTATTGTCTGGATTCATACAAACCTTATTAAACCGTTCCTGTACACTGAGCTGAAGAAAAGCCATCAGAATTAATTGAGTAACGGAGACTTTGACCGCAAGAATCAAATAAGGTCAAAACAACATCACCCTCAGTAACAAGAAATGTGGTAGCTTATTTTTGGCAATAGTGTCATTCTGCCAATGATATAGAGACCCCCAACAGTAAAAAAAAAAATAAAAAAATAAATCTCTGGGGAACTGATGTGTATACATTCTCTTGGATTAATGAAGTATGGCAATTGTATGTCCAATGTAGCAAGGACAGTGGAGTTTTATTTTTTGTCACAACCAGTGCCATTCAGTGGTGGCTTCATCATTGTTCTTTATTAGCTATCCTTTTTCAAACAACTGATTTTCTCTTTCCTTCTAAATTGACCATTTTACAACTAAATTTGCCAAACATATTTAAACATCACTCGTAATGCCACCATTATCCTAAAATTTCATCTGTTTTTATGATGTCCTTAATGCTATAAGTAATACATAATCATTGTAGAAACATAAGAAAACACAGATTGAAAAGAAAATTGATGTCCTATTGCCAGTATAACCACTTAATGCTTAGGAGTTGTCTTTCCAGATATTTTCCTACACAAATATATATATACACATAAACAGATTTCAACACAAATAGTGTCATACCTTTTATAACCACACAGCCTTTTATAAGCCACCTGTTCACCAAGCATTCACCTATTTCTCTATCAGCCATATAGACTTCATTTTCAATGACCACATGTCATTCTATTTTACAGATTTACCATAACTGTTTTAATCAATGCCCTATTATTAGACATTTAGCTATAGTTTGTAATTTTTGTTATTACAAATGATACTATAATTAACATATTAGTACATACATGTCATATATGTTTTTAGTTATTTCCTTAAGCTGAGTTCTAGAAATCTAATTATGAAGTTTCTTAGAAACTCTCATGCCTATAATTTCCTCCTTAAACAAGAAGGAAAATATTAAAATTAGAAAGATAAAAATCATTCAAAGACTTTAATTAGTTTCATAGATCTGAAATTCTAAATTAAAAAATGAGTAATAGTGGTTTAATTTGGGTTTGTTAAACCATTTACAGAGACACATGAATGTACACATAACATGCACACACACACACAGTTTAGGGTTTCAGTGAGGTCATTAATTTTAGGGACCAGCAAATGATATGATTTTCTAAATAAAAGGCAAGGATGTCAAAATTTTATCTTCTATTTTTGCTAATAATTCTTAGGAATTTTTAAGAACTAATAATAGCTGAATTGAGATCTGATTCACATACCATGAAATTCACCCTTTTAAAGTATGTAATTAAATAGTTTTTCTATACTCAAAGAGTTGTACAGCCATAACCACTAATTTCAGAATACTTTTATGACCTTCAAAAAGAAATTCTGAGTTGGGGGGTAGCTCAATTGTAGAGCACTTGCCTAATGTGCATGTGAACCTGGAAAGGATCCCCAACATTGTGAAGAAAGGAAAAAAAAAAAACACGAACAAAACTCTGTGTGCGTTAACAATTGCTCCCCACTAACTGCTCTCCAGCCTCTGGCAAACACTAATCTACTTTCTGTTTCTATGCATTTGCCTATATTTTTTGTCATTGTTGTTGCTATTCTTTTTAGACATACATGACAGTAGAGTGCATTTTGACATACTATGCATACATGGAGTATAACTTACTCTAATTAGGATCCCATTCTTGGGGTTAAACATGATGTGGAGTTTCACTGGTGATGTATTCATATATGAACATAGGAAAGTTATGTCCAATTCATTCCACTGTCTTTCATTTGCCTCTTCTTGACATTTTATTTAGCATAATTTTTTGCATAGATTGATATTTCATTCCATATTATCACCAAATAATATTCCACTGTATATGTATACCACTTTATTTATCCATTCATTTATTCTTTAGATGTCACTTAAAAGCTGGTTATCATCATGCTTAAAATCCTTTGGTAACTCCTCAAACTGACAAAAAGGACAATGTAAGGTCCATTTTGATCTGGTCCTGACTTACCTATGGGCCTGATTTTCTGCCACACTCCCAATACCATCCACCCCCAGCCTTCCATCACCAATCCAGCCATCACTACTTCTGTTTACCAAATGAAGGCACTCTCACTTGTGTGTGTGTGATGGCCTCTGTCTGCCATACCCTTCCCATCCTTATCTGTGTGGCTGCCTTCTACTTCTCCTTTATGATTCAGCTGTCAGATATCTCCTTTTCTGAGAAGCCCTAACACACCAAGTATAAGCTGGGTACAACATTTTTTATAAATTTTATACCTCTATGCTAACACGTCACACTATTTTGTAATTGCTAGTTTTCTTGACTTCTCTTCCACTAGATTGTGAGCTCATTGAAGTACAGAAACTATATTCTATATATCTTTATCACTAGCAATCAAAGCTCAGCATGTGGTAAACATTCAATAAATGTTTGTTAATGATAAAATTAACTTGACTTTTTATAAACTGACCAATTTAAGGATTTTATAACCATGTAGACAAAATTTATGTAAAATGTATGTTGGATATTTTTATATTTAATTTGTTTATATACATTCTATGTTAAAGTATCATTAAAATACACAGTAATTAACTCATTAAAATGAACCAGTATGTATCTACAATTCTAGTAAGGCATTTAAAGTAAATATTGAATTTAAAACCTATCAAGTAGGTAACATTTTTAATACAGATTCAGAATTTATATAAAAATTGTTCAATATCACATCTCAGATGATTTAAGAAAGAAATTTTTATGAATATATAATGAGATAAATTTATAAATCATAATTATAATTTGAAAACAAGATGAGTTGTGTGTTTTTTGTTTTTTGTTTTTACAAGTGAACATGTCACTTTTCTTGAACTTGGCTTGGAGAGGGTATTACCTTACTTAAAGTAATATAATAATCTTTAAAGTTTGCATGTATAAACTGTTTTTTAAATCTGTTTTAAATGTTTTCTATATGAATGAAAATGTGTTTAAGTGGGCCTAGTTGGTAATGGAATCCTAACCTCTGTTACTTCTGACTTATAGGGTATCTTTGTTACTAGGGTTCAGCCTGATGGGCCAGCCTCCAACCTTCTGCAGCCTGGTGATAAGATTCTTCAGGTAAGACAGATAAAAGCAATGCATGCAAATGCTGACACTGAAACAAACATGTAACCATGTTATTAAGTTAAATGACTTGAATTAAATGATTGAAAATAAATCCCCACATTTTTTATTTTCTTTTATTGTTTTGAAGTTGAGAGACAAGTCAAAAACAATTTGATCTTATAGAATCTTGTGTCCCAAGCATCTAACATATTACCTGGCACATAGTAGTGTTTTGCCTGTGTTACTTGAGTTGAATGGAATTACATGGTAATATAAGAAGAATTTATTTGTGTGTGCATGCAAGTATACACATATGAACTTATGCATAGTTATTAAGTAAAAGTGACAGTGATTAACTTCCTATATAGGGTATCCATGTGACTTTAGACGAGGGAGAAGAGCAAGTCCATATTTAATTTCTCAACAGTATGCTTATTACTAGTTGAATGCTGAGAAACACATGATTGTGTCCTCTATTCCCCTGCACAGGTGAACCTAAACTTAGCTAGAGATGAGGCAACTTCTTAAAATATACTGCCCAATGGAAAAAGACTTTCTCTAACTTAAATCACTGAATATCAGAAAAGAGTCACTCCAGTAATCAGTTAATCAAATGCTCAACGGAACACTATCCATTTTGCTTTTGTTGTCCTCCTTCTCTCTGAGTTCACTTCCCATGCAAGAGGTGCCTAATCATTTCCTACATTAAAGAGAAAGGCTGTTAAGTATTGTCAGTGTATTTAAGATTCAGTATTTTGACCTCTCAAATTTCCCACTATGTAAACAGAGGCAACTACCTGAAATTGCTATTTAGCCATTTTTAAACATTTGAAATGGCTCAACATAATATATTGAAGGTTTAGGTGCACTGAGAAGACAGGCCATGTAGGAAAGGAATTTTTATCAGATCAGCTACAAAACACAGAAGAATGCAAGACCCCCTCAACACAACTCTAAGGAGATCTTCTTTCTCCTATTTACTGAACTATAAGAAAGTCCTAGAAAATTAGAAATCATATATAGCCCAATATATATATATATAACAAGATTTCTTTAACATTTTATCCTCAGAAATGTTTTTTTATTTATTTTTTATTTGTTCTTTTTAGATCTACATGACAGTAAAGTGTATTTTGACATATATACATAGAGTATAACTTATTCTAATTAGAATCCCATTCTTGTGGTTGTACATGATATGAAGTTTCACTGGTCACGTATTTATATATGAACATAGGAAAGTTATGTCCAATTCGTTCTACTGTCTTTCCTATTCTCATCCCTCCTCCCTTCCCTTCATTCCCTTTTGTCTAATCCAATGAACTTCTATTCTCCCCCACTCAACCCTGGCTTATTGTGTGTCGGCATCCACATAGCAGAGACAACATTGGTCTTTGGTTTTTTGGGACTGCTTATTTCACTTAGCATGATAGTCTCCAGTTCTGTCCATTTACCAGCAAATATCACAAAGTCATTCTTCTTTATGGCTGAGCAATATTCCATTGTGTATTTATACCACCCTTTCTTTATCCATTCATCTGTTGAAGGGCACCTAGTTTTATTCTGTAGCTTTGCTATTGTGAATTGAGCTGCTATAAACATTGATGTGACTGTGTTACTGCACTTTGCTGATTTTAACACCTTTGGGTATATACTGAGGAGTAGGATAACTGAGTCAAATGGTGTATCCATTCCAAGTTTTCAGAGGTGCTTTCCAGAGTAGTTGCACCAATTTGCAGTCCCACCAGCAATGTGTGAGTGTCCCTTTTCACTCACATCCTTGCCAACATTTATTGTTGCTTGTATTCTTGATAATTGCCATTCTGACTGAAGTGAGATGGAATCTCAGTGTAGTCTTAATTTGCATTCCTCAAATTGCTAGTGATGTTAAACATTTTTTCATATATTTGTTAAACAACAAACTAACAAGATCAGAATCAGCTTCTCAAACGTTCAAAACTGATAGTTCTCTGAAAAAACAAAAGGCTGTCCCAAGCTAAGGCAATGTTGCTGTGAAGCTCTGTGCAGTGTGGCTGAGCCCATTCCAGGACTCAGATTGTATTTTGAGTTAGAACATTGAAACAAAAAAGACACATAAAAAAATAGAAAATTTTTCTTCACCACTTTAAAATAAAGATCTATGTTTTTGATAGCCTAACAAGTCTTGCAGTCTTAAGTATTTTACAGTATATCTGTGGGCCTCAGATTTGTTATGTGTAAAATAAACTATAGTTTGTAATATATCTGAGGTCCCTCTCAGTACAAAAATTCATTTGTTTGATAATTTTGTGAATTGTTGTGAAAGTAAGCCAGCAGTGAACTAACAACATAACTCCTGAACCCTTGATAAGTGCTGCTCATTACCAAAGGAAATGGAAAGGGGTTTTCTCTACTGAATTTCAAAGCAATTCAGACCTCTGACCTATCAGAATGAGGAAGCTGGACTGAGAAGTATCCTATAGTCTGAGACAGGTTATGGAATTTTCTTCATCCATGACAGAGGTAGCAAAAGATTTTTCTCTTATACTTAGGTTCAGAAAAGAAATATAAACAAAAGCATCATAACAAAATCATATCCTACAAATGGGAAAATAAATATCTACTTGCAGAGTATTAGAATACTCTTTTCTGGCTATAAAATTCTAGAAGGTTTGTATGTGGAGATAAGGGGGTTCAGTATTTCTAATCCCTCAGAGGCATACAGAAACAGAAAAGTGCACAAAATAATGGATTCATAAAGCAAGAAGCAGAAAGAAATTATCAGCTCACTTAGTTAAAAGCCAAGAACACTGTGAAACAGCTACAACTGAATGCCTCCTGTCTCCAAAATGACAATCAATGATGTAACATTTGAATCTTGCTGTAGAACTCATTTGTATATGGTAGAATAAAATCAAAGTCCATTTTCTATAAAAGGACCTTATAGAATCAAAGTACTGTATTTACAGTTTGGTTCATACTATTTTAACACCAAAAGTAGTCAATTATTCTCTCTGAAAGAACAGCTAATTCTGAACTGGAATTGTTGCCTATATCAGAGGCCAGGGGACAAGCTAAATTTTTGACCCCATAACACTACTGGCTCTCAGTTTAAAGAATGATGGGGAAAACATGGGTTAACAATATCGAGTTATCTGTTACTTACAAGATCAGTATTTTGTGTTCTCACTAGAGAACAATTTATTTACAAAGCTGAATGACAATGAAAGCCCTGGAAGAGCAAGATGAAAGGAGGAGAAACAAAGACTGGCAGCCCAAAGTGATGACAGTTATTGTGTGTGGGATAGCCCAATAGTAAAGAGCAAAGAGACATAAGATAATAAAAGAGGTACCTTTCCCAAATCCCAAACCCCAACTTTTTTAGATAATATCTTTTTTTCCCCCTCTCACTCTTTTTTACTCACCCCTCTTACTCTGCTATGGTCTTATTAGCATGTTATTTGAATTACATGATGTGTTCATTAAGTGATGATGTTAATGAAAACATATTCACATGATTTTCCTGTCATTTTACGATTCATTTTCCTAGCATAGACACCCGATAATTAATGAGCTTATTCAAGTGATTTATGGTGCTATTTAAGACGATGTGGCATGTGGGAAGAATGCAGAGATAGGAGAACTGACCCTTCACAGTCTCACTTTCTGTAAAGCTGAGTTATATGATTGAGATAAAGAACAGAAAAAGAAAAGCACATGGATCATAAAAGAATGTTATTAGATTGAATTATGTGAATTTGCCAATATGCAAACATTATTGAAATGGCAATTTTGTTATTTTAACATCATAGTCTCTTCTAATGTTCTTTCCAGGTAAAAATTTCAGTTTTATTAAAATTAAAATTATGCCTTAAAATTAAAATACATCTGAATATAGAAGATTTATTAATTATAATTACTGTGTGGAAATTATTAATAGACTGGAAAAACAAATACATTGTACTTGATTGTCAGTAATGTGATTCATAGTGATAGACCTAAAGATCACTTGTCAGTATGTCATGTTCTGTTTTAAAGGTAGCTGCCCCCTATCCCTTTTATTTACCAGTCTCCTGCCCCAAACACAAGACTAACTTTGGTAGGAGAAGAGAAATGAAATAATTTATAGAGAATTAGTTAATGCCATCTGTATTTTACCAGTTGGATACACTCTAAACCTTTCTTAGAGAATCATGGTGATAGCTATGAATGTGGACACTCTGGGAGAAAGCCATGGGCCCTGTTAGTTTGTTTCTACAATAAACATTTCCAAAAGTGTGTTTTTTGGAAGTGGCTAGTGGATGCTGTTACTAATGAGAGCTGTGTGATAAAACATGCTGGGAAATAAGCACAGTAGACAGGGGTCCTTCCATTAGACCAGTTACAAATTTTACAACTGATTTTTCTAATATGAGACATAAAACTGTGCTCCCAATTGAAGATAATTTTGTAGTCTCTTCTACCTTATCATTTTAAGAGTTTTGGAATCAGTAAGCAAAATATCTGCCTGATCTGTGACTGTATTTCTAACTTACCAAAAATGAAATAGTCAATGTGTTAATAATTCAGACAAACCAAATATCCCACCCACCCCCATAGTCTTAAACACTTAGGCCTCACAATCAATTCTTAAAGACACTTCATCTGGGCATAGTGGCACATGCCTATAATCTTAGCAGCTCAAGAGGCTGAGGCAGGAGGATCACAAATTCAAATCCAACCTCAGCAATTTAGCAAGGCCTAAGCAACTTGGCAAGATCCTGTCTCAAAGTAAAAAAATAAAAAGTGCTGAAGATGTGGCTCAGTGGCTAAGCCCCTGTGGGTTCAATTTCTGGTACAAAAAAAAAAAAAACAGTTCAAAAAATCACTGTGAACGCATAAACCTATCAATGAATCTATCAATGAATACTTAGACTTTTAGCAGAGTTATAATTATTGTGCTTTTTTACTATTTTTAAAAATTATTTGTTGGTGAATTTTTGACTCAGAGCACCGTATCTTGGCCAAAATCTTGGAGTTTGATGCCCATCAGGCCTATTATATCACTGCTCTGTTCCATAATCACAGAGAATTCCAATGTATATCCTGCTAAACGTTTTATAAAGGAAACCCATTAGAAGACCTGTAATAGATAAAAGGGAAGTCATGTACACTCAAAGGAATCCTTACTGGGGACACAATATGTATGTATATAGATCTATTAGAAAATCAATGAAGTATTTGATTTTGTAATATAACTAATAAATGTGAAGTATTAAGAAAATGAAGTGATTAATATAAGAAGATATTTCTTAGCAGGGCGAGGTGGCTCAAGCCTGTAATCCCAGCACTTAGGGAGGCTGAGACAGGAGAATCATGAGTTCAAAGCCAGCCTCAGCAATGGCGAGGCGCTAAGCAACTCAGTGAGACCCTGTCTCTACATAAAACACAAAATAGGGCTGGGGATGTGGCTCAGTTCAAGTACCCCTGAGTTCAATCCCCAGTGCAAAAAAAAGAGAAGAAGACGATATTTCTTGGGACGGGGGTTGGGGGGCGGCATTCACAACCAAAATAAAAGCCAAGATGGTAGGCCCACTCAACTCAACTCACCCACTGAGCCAGTTGTTGAGTAAGAGAGGGAACACAGATCACGGAGCTCTCCTGGTTTGGAAGGGACAGAGAAAAACAAGTTTATGCCTCTGGACTTAACAAAGGACAAAGGAATGAGCTAGAGGAACACCTGAGAGCCATACTAGCCCTGGGCAGTCAGGAGAGGGTAAAAGGCGTGGTAAAAGAATAAGGAGCACAGAAGAGAGAAAACCAGGGAGAAAGACCCCAGGGTTAGAGTCATGAAGAAAGGAAGCCTTGGGACTTTAGAATGTTTCCCATGGAGCTGGAGAATTCAGACACAGAGATGAGATGGAGTGAGGGTGGTGATGGGGTGGAGGAGATGGTAAGATGCAGCTTCCAGCCTCAGAATATGAGAAGTAAATTGAGACTGCCCAGAAGTCTAAATGAAATGTCTGTGGAGGGCCGGGTCTGCAGCACATAGTTACATCTGTAAATAGCCACTGAATCACACTTTTCTTGTCTGAATGGAAATTCTATGGCTCTGTGTCTGTTAATAAGCAGTAGGTGTGATCAGGCACTGACAGTGTTCTTTTACTTAGGCACAGCTCATTTATTCAATAGCCTCAACTATCAGAAACACACATATAAACTAAAAATCAAATTGCTTCTGAGAACCCATAGTTACAGTAAGAAACTCTGCACTAAATTTCATGCTTTTTACTCATGAGAAAGAATTTATTTCATACTTGGCATCTTTTACTGAGTTTTTCAGACCACCAAGACGAAAGCCTCCAGGTCTAAGCACATTGCCAGAAGCAAAAGTCACAGCTTCATGGTGCTTCTTGTAAAGCATAGTAGACAGGGGTCCTTCCATTAGACCAGGGTCTCCCAAAGGCTTCTCTCAAGATACCTGAGAACAGGAGTTTCCTGGACACATAAGTTTCAGAGTCACCTCGTGCTGTATCCCTCATTTCAGGATTTCACATGCCCTGAGCACACTACGAACCTCAAGAAGTCTTACAGGTTCCTATTTCCCAGCATGTTTTATCACACAACTCTCATTATTGACAGCATCCACTAGCCACTTCCAAAAAACACACTTTGGGAAATGTTTGTTGTAGAAACAAACTAACAGGATCCGTGGCTTTCTCCCAGAATGTCGATGTTCATAGCTATCACCAAGACTCTCTAAGAAAGGGTTATAGTACATCCATTTATCTGAATTTTTAAAAATTACTCCAAATAAACTGCAAAAGCAGAAATATTTTTATAGTTAAAATGAAGTATTGTGCTCTTAAAGAAATAAACTTAAGGTATTTAAAAATTCCCCTAAAGCTTTTTTCAACAATTCTAAATAAGTTTTGTATTTCTATAGTTTATTTAGTGGTTGAAAATCAAAAATATCCGAGTTCTTGGGGAAAGGGAATAATAGTCATGTAACTTATAGTCTTCAGAGAAATTATTGTATATGATAATATAATACTTTAGAGAATAAGATTTAAAAAAAAATACAGTTTGGTTATAAGGCACCTAAAAATAGCTGGCGTACACCTGTAATCCCAGCAGCTTGAGAGGTGTGAGTTCAAAGCCAGCCTCAGCAAAAGCAAGGCGCTAAACGACTCAGTGAGACCCTGTCTCTAAATAAAATACAAAATAGGGCTGGGGATGTAGCTCAGTGGCCAAGTACCTCTGAGTTCAATCCCCTGTACTCAAAAAAAAAAAAAAAAATTGGTTTAAAAAATATGTGTGGTAGCCAGGCATGGTGGCACACACCTGTAATCCCAGCCATTTAGGAGGCTGAAGCAAGAGGATCAGGAGTTCAAAGCCAGCCTCAGCAACAGCGAGGCGCTGAGCAATTCAGTGAGACCCTGTCTCTAAATAAAATACAAAACAGGGCTGGGGGTGTGGCTCAGTGGTCTAATGCTCCTGAGTTCAATCCTCAGTACCAAAGGGGAAAAAAAAACAACGTGTGGTTTTATATGCCAGAGTTTCACTGTCTATTATAATTTGTTTAGTTTTGTTTATAATATTTAAAGTTGTGCCACAGGTATCTATTTAAGAAATTGAGAATATGCTTTTGGGAAATCAAAAAAATAGCATTTTAAATAAAACACATTGATAAATATAAAATCCATATTCATCGATCAAAAATAGTATTTTAAGTATTAAGTAGAAAACTCGAAGACAAAGACAAGTCAAATTGGTCAGGCTGCTTTATCCTCCATAACTGGCTAATGTGAAAAATAATGAAAATTAAGAATCTCTACTCTATTATCTAACTCACAAACCCTGCAAGGTATTTGTTGTTGACAGATGTTAAATGGTTTATTTGAGCTCATTCCATTATACCATACTGATTCTCTAGAGCAAATTGTACTGATTGATTGATTGATTTACTTGTTTGGAAAACATCCATCAAATGCCCACTCTGCAAAAAGTATTGTGCCAAGCAGTGTAAATAACACAACAGGGAAAGTAACTATATTCCTGCTTTTACACAGTCTGCTGTAGGAAGCAGATGTGCCCAAATTACACAGAGCAGAAAATGAAGGCAGAAGACAGGAAAGAGTCAAAAGTCAAACATTTAATAAAATGAATCCCAATTGGTCCTGTTTAATTTTACTTTTTTGTACTGGTAGGGTTGAACCGAAGATCTCACACATGCTAGGCAGATGCTCTGACATTGAGCTACATCCCAGGTTCCTACTTGCCTTTTAAGAGCAAGCTATCCACCAAAACAGAAACTTACCTGACTCCAAAGAGTACCCTGAAAATGAGGGGTTGATATTTTCAGGTTATTCTTTTCATGGTAAAAGGAAAAGAGTGTAGCTCCTTGGAAATTGCCTTGTAAATCAAAGTAGGAAATTAATTTGTTGGAGACACATGTGACTTATTTGACTAGAAGAAAACAGGCATTCTCAAATCAGAGCAGATAAATAAGTTTCTTCAGAATCACTATTTATAAGCAGTTCCACCCCCAAGTTTCTACACAAATAATTCTCAAAGCCTTCAGTTGAGTCTATTCTATCTCTTTTTTTTTAACTTTATTAACTTTTGTTTCATTATTCCCAGGCTTCTTCAGCTTATTTAGCTGCGAAGAATAAATTGCGTACAAGCAAAAACTGAAAAGAGCTGCAGTGTCCAAGGGGCTTGGTCTTAAAAGTATTAGAGATCTAGATTTTATCAGATCCATAAACAAAACAATTTTAAAAAGCATTCATAATATAAAAATAGCAGTAACTTCTTCAAATTTATCTTCTTCAGAAGTTGATCAGTTCAGTTTATCTCATTCATTTTTTTTGCAGGACGGGGGCCGGTTACAGGGGATTGTACTCAGGAGCACTCAACCACTGAGCCACATCCCTAGCCCTATTTTATATTTTATTTAGAGACAGGGTCTCACTGAGTATCACTGAGTTGCTTAGCAACTCACTGAATTGCTAAAACTGGCTTTGATCCTCCTGCCTCCATTTCTTGAGCCATTGGGATTACAGGCATGTGCTACCACACGCAGGTTCAGTTTGCTTCATTCTGAGAAGCCTTGTCACAGTTCTCCCCAAGATCTGGAACTTCATCATCATCATCTTCTCCAGTAGCAAGTGGTGCTGTTCTATACACAGATTCTTTGAGCAGAGCTTCAGCCAGTTTCCTTAAACTAGTCAGACTGTCTGCACCAAGCTGATTTAAAGCATTTCTGTCAGTTGCTTTGTCTTAACTTGGCCTATAATAGTGAAAGTGTTTGCTGCCAGAGATGCTTGAACTTTATAGGTTTGTTAAAGTGGATCACTGTTCCTTGGATTGTAAACATATTCACCTCTTCAATATCAGAGATATTGTTTATCCCTAACTTCTTTAAGGAGAACTTAAGTTTTTTATCATCTGCTGTAGCTCTTCTACAAACCACCTTCCTTCTGCAAGAAGTTCCTTTCCCACCAATGTGCATTTGCGCCTGCAGTTTGGCGTGTTTTCCCTGGTTTGTGATAGTTTCTTTCATCTCGTCAGAGTGGAAATGGGGCCACACGGGGGACTAGGGTTGGCTCTCAGGAGGTCTCAGGCAGACCAGCTGAAATTAAGTATATACCAAGTCTATTCTCTCTTGTCCACATCTCTTTTGAGCCTGAATTCAGATATTTAAGCTGCAACACCAGTGTCCACGTAAGAATATAGAGAAATTTTTGTTATATTTGGTAAAGGTTTGTTTTTCTACAACAACAACAAAAAATTAAGATTTCAAATTTTCTCATATTTCCAAAGAGTAATATAAATTTTTCATGAGAATTATCTAAGAAGTGAAGGTCTATAGTTTAGATTTTTGATAGAAAGTTCTTTTATTTATTTTTTTTATTTTTATTTTAGTTGTAGGTAGACACAATACCTTTATTTTATTTTTTATGTGGTGCTGAGGATCAAACCCAGGGCCTCACACATGTTAGGCAAACGCTCTGCACTGAGCCCCAACCCTAGCCCCTAGAAAGTTCTTTTAAATGACTTGGCATAGAGTCAATGTGTATTGATTATGCAGTATGTTCTATCCTAAATATATCCCCATATTTAATGGGAGTATTCTATCAGTTGAAAATTCTAAAATTGGAATTAACTCCAGGTTGTCATGAGAAGCACAGTTATAAATATCTAAGATTCCTACTGTGTCTCAAAATACCTGGTTGTCAGGATCAGATACCCTGAAGTCTTACCCTTATAGCTCTAGTTCAATTGCTATATTTTTTAGTTTCCCCTCATCCCAAGAGCTGCAGGCATTCAAATTATATTGAGTAATCATATATATGTAATATACAAAATATACATGTGCTGGTCCTTTAAATGTCTGTCCCTTAAGGATGAGTTTAAATCAATCAAAAATCACATGCCCAGGTCTCTAATCTGATTTCTCTTTTGTAGTCTAAAATGATTTGTCTTATCCTCGCTGTTGTATAATCCCATCAAACCGGGAGCTAAGCCTTTTCCAAGACTAGTTTTTAAATTTAGAGCTTTGGCTAAGAATACAGCAGAATTCCTATGAGAATTACAGCCTCATCTGGAAAGTTTCTGCAGTATAACCATCCATAATTTATCCATTTAACAAAACATTTACCAGAAGGAAATTGGAGATAAATCCAGGAAGGAACAAGAGGAAGGAATCCAGAAACTAAGCATGTTTTACAGTAAATTGATGAGCTATAATTATGAAGCTGGAATTGAAAATAATGTTTTTCGCTAACCCTCAGATTTTTTACATCTAAATCGTGAAAAAGGGAAGTAAAAATATTTTGTGGCACAGAAGATGTCAAATGGAAGTGAAATAGGAGGAATATCTTTTGGAAGCAACATAAAAATTACAATAAAATGTTCCTTCATACTTTCAAATCAGCTAAGGCTAGAAACCCATTAATTACACATTCTTGAAGCATAACATTTTCAGAATATCTTTTCATTTCCTAGATTGTTTTCTTATTAACTTCATTGAAACTTAATAAGCCACTCATTTGTTTCTCATTTTTCACAAAGATGCAATTTCCTCAAGACTGCACACATTTTATTTGAATCTGATAATGTTTATATAAAGCATATATGTATCCAAATAAGGCAACATTTTAAATTTTCATTAAACTAGGATTTATTCTTCATATTATCTTTTGCATGTATATTGTGCATGTATTCAAAATGTTATATGCATAAATGTATCATATGCATTTATTTTTCAAGGCATCATTGAATTTATACTCTGCAACTGATATTGCATAGGACCAGCCTTTATTTCCTCAGCCTTTTCTATTTATATACCCAAACCAACCACAAAATTCCTCTAGTTAAAAGATTGAGATTCATGCCAGTTGCCATGGCACATACCTATAATCCCAGCTACTCAGGAAGCTAAAGCAAGAGGATTGCAATTTCAAGATCACCCTGGGCATCTTAGCAAGACCTAGTTTCAAAATAAAAAATTAAAAGGACTGGTATGTACCTCAATGGTAGATCACCCTGGGTTCAACCCACAGTAATGAAAAAAATGTTTTTTTTTAATTTTATTTGGAAAAAACCTACTAAAGTAGCAATATAATTCTTTGATTCCCTGTCTGAACTCTTTAAGACATAAACCAGACACCCATTCTCATAGTAACAAATATAATTTCTTTTTGCTTTTCTGTCCTACAGATGAAAGAAGAGGGTTCTCTAGAGCTGAGGTTCTGTCATCTCTTCCACTCAAATCCTCTTTCCAGGCTCTTCTGTCATTGTCCTCCCCAGCAACAAGCCTCACACAATGTTGCTTATCAAGAAATAATTCAAGGGGCTGGGGTTGTGGTGCAGTGGTAGCGTGCTCGCCTAGCACGTGTGAGGCACTGGGTTCGATCCTCAGCACCACATAAAAATAAAATAAAGATATTCTGTCCACCTACAACTAAAAAAAATAAATATTTTTTTAAAAAAAGAAATAATTCAATTACTATTAAAAAGTTAATTTAGCTGGGCGTGGTGGCACACACTTGTAATCCCAGCACTTAGGGAGGCTGAGACAGGAGAATCGCAAGTTCAAAGCCAGCCTCAGCAATGGCGAGGCACTAAACAACTCAGTGAGACCCTGTCTCTACATAAAACACAAAATTGGGCTGGGGATGTGGCTCAGGGGTTGAATGCCCCTGAGTTCAATCCCCAGTACCAAAAAAAAAAAAAAGTGAATTTATTTAACAAATCTACAATAAGAATTGCAACCTTGAAACATCCAAAGAAACAAATTGTGCCACGATCCAGAGAGTTGATATCTGTGTCATAAATTCCCACCTAGCCACCAGCTGTGTTATCTTGGATGTTTCCTGTGATCACTCTGATCCTCACAATTGCATCTATCAAAAAATTAGGGTTAGCTAAGCAAAAAAAGAAAAATATAGTTCCTCTGACATTTTCTCCTTCTCTTCTTATGGCTTAGTAAAAGTCTTATTTCTTAAACTCCAGATAGCAGTAGTGTAGTAACATTAATAGTATTAGCTTTTATTGATTGCTTATCATGTGCCAGGCCCCATCCTAGGCACTTGATATAATATTAACTCATTTGATCTTTTGTAAACTTTTTAAAGTAACTCAGTCTTTCTGGTATTTTGGAGCCATTCCCAGACAGTCCCTGGTTATATTCTTTTAAAGGGGTCTTTTGAGGTTCACCAACACTCTAATTTTGAATCAAAACATTTCTGGGGACTGGAATTACTGAGAGAGCCCAAGTGTTTGTTTGACTCAGGGATCGAATTCACCAATCTGCTTCTTGCTTTCTGGGAGGTCCACTCTATTTATGTTTTGGGGGATCTGACTTTCATTTGTAAGTACAAAGCGTACAAAGCACAAAAACGAAAGGCTGGTGCTTTCAAGCTGTTCTCTGGGCTAAGTTATGAAGGGATCTGCTGTCCCTGAGTCAGCTTGGATTGTGGTTCTCAACAAGGTAAAGCTTGGTTTATCAGAACCAGATTCAGAGTGGAGCCCAGCATTAATTCAGCTTTCCCCTGCTTATTCCTTTGTGCTATGGAAAAATTGTGCTAACTGGTGGCACTAGAAAATGATTCTCTTGGATTTTCTATTCCTCTATGAGCACCCTACTTGGTCCCTCTTTAGGATGACCCTTTCCAAGTCTCCTCATGCCTGGGTCTCTTAGAAGCTCAGGGTTTCTTGGCCCCTGGGCTCAGTGTGTGGGTACCCTTGAGGGTTCTCTGCCTTTTAGTTTGGTCCTCAAGCTAAAGCCAGCTTCTGCTACCCTCTGACAGGAAGAAATAGGCCCTGTCTCACCTTTCCTACCTGACTTCAAGCAGATTTACATAAATATCCCTGTTAGCAGCAAACACTGTCTTCCAGTGCTGCTCTACATTTCCAAAGCTTCAACTCCACCCTGTTCCTGCAGTTAGATTTTTCTTCTGCCACAATGCTTCCTTTTAAACTTATTTTCTGGTAAATCTCAGCATTCCATATGGTATCAGGCTGCTGCAAAACCTCACCTCTGGTGTTGCCAGGGTCACTCTGACCTGCTTCCTGGACTCCACTCTCCACTCTCCAAATGGATGATTAGTAGTTCCCTTGCCTCTGTTGCCAGGAAACTTCACTTGTCCTCTTATCCAAGTTTCTCCAAGGTTTCCATTTTCAGTTCCTAGTGTCAACGTTTGATTCTTCTTTGTTTCTTACATCCTTGTCTAATCAGGAGCAAAACTGTAGAATCTTCTTTGTAGAAGTTTCCTTCTTTCTAATCTATTTCCTCTTAAGTCTTTTGGCATTGCCCCAGCAGATCCTCTGACTTGATTCTTGACTTTCAGAAAAGAAAGCTCACACATTACCACAGCCACCCAATTAAGCCAGAGATGAGACTACGAGTAGGAGAGATTCGGCATTTCTATAGCTTTCAATTCAGGACTAGGCGTTATTTCTATCAGTATTTTTGGAATAAGTGAAATTAAACCTGATAAGACTCAGAATGAGAATCATGGCTTTGCAACCAAAATAAAGAACAGAATTAGACCAGGATAAGAACCACAATGCCAAAGGAGGAAATGTTGAACATTTTATCATAGCAAGTAAAATGTCAGTTCAGATCACGTGAAATGACCATGCTGTTATTTTTTTGGTGAATTATTGGGAGAAATAAGAAGGAATATTAGGACATAAGATGATTCAGTCCTAACCCACTCCCTGAGCTGTGTGGCCTCAGACAAATGGCTTAGCCTCCGGGGTAAGCCTTTCATTTATAAAAGCATCTTAGATATTATTTTAAGTTATGCCTATGGCTTGCTTCCCTGCTGGACAGCCACCCCATAGATGGGAGCCTCCATGTTCTGTCTGTTCCTGAGTTCCTACCCCAGAGTCTACCACAATGTCTTAGACAGTCAGCACACAGCAGATACTTTTAGTTGAAAAATAATCATACTGAAAGTGTGATTTTATTCTTTCAATAAAAGAATCATTCAAAATTAACAAGTATGATTACTTGGCTATCTAAGTTTTGTACCACTCATGCCCTTAACACTAATATTATTGTCTTTTTTCAGCATTGATATTATGTCAGGGCTAAGGCTGAGCAAATACCATGGCTTCCAAATCCTAGCGAATTCCTCATCTCTGAAATTCTGAGATATTTAAATTTCAAGCAATTCTCTGAAAACTCTCCATGGGTTTTTAAATTCATTGCTGTTCTAGATTTGAGGCTACAGACAGAGGAATCAGAGTACTCAGAAAGGTATTATTAAGTTTTAACATTCAGGAACTTCATTATTAAAGTTAAATTTTAATTTCACAATTAAAGTATACATTTGGGGAAAATTGAAGACACTAAGTTAGTTAGTATACCCCTTAAAACTATACTTTACTCTGATCTTTTCAAAATGAATCCAACTACTATTATATATAACTATAATGCTCTAATAAAAATTAGTTTAATATATATGTGTGTGTATATATTTCATGCAAGATTGCTATTTTTCCAATGTCAGCAACAGGATAAAAGTAGAAAGAAAAATGTACCACTAGCTATAATTTCTATTCACTGTTACCATCTAGCCAGAAATAATATGAAATGAAACTTCATTCTCTGATTCTTTTTTTTTTTTATTTAAATGCGTTTCAAGTCATAGTACATAAACAGAGCTCAGTTTTTCCATTTCTCTGGTTGCACATCATAAAGAGTCACACTATTTGTGTCTTCATACATGCACCAGGGGTAGTAATGACCCATTCGA
>CM053400.1:52629088-52645189 GCA_028644305.1 Xerus rutilus
AAGGGTTTACATTTTGTTTCCTAGTATTTTCCTTATAGACATAATGTAGTTTTAAAAAATGTAATATTTTAGAAGCTTCTTTATCACATCATTGCCTCATCAATTTTAAGAACTACTGATAAAGAATTATGTATCAGTTGACTTTCCTCTAAGTTATAAAGATTGCATGGTGTTGCTGGTGATGTAATGCTGTTGTTGAAATTTGAAAAAACTAAAGGCAGTGAAACATTTAAGTGATTGGTTATTAGAAAAATTAATCACGTTTTCAGAAAGCACAAAAAGACTAAGTAAAATAACAGGCAATGTATGCCCAAAATAAGTGTCAGTCCATTGAAGACTGAAAAAGTCAACTAATAGGCTCTATTACCTATCCTTTGTCAGTCAATTTGACTAACTCTTCTTTTCTGAATCAACTGAATCTCAGGCTACAAGGAAAAAAGATTATATAACTATAAGTCATTGCCTTGTCAAGATTCGTTCCTATGAAATTTCAATAAATTTGTGTTTTAATTTGACCTTGTGGCAACGATGGTTTATGAGACCCACTTCTCTGTAAATTAATAATAAAAATCCTTCCAATAAGATAATTTGCAATTTATTACAGAGAAAACCAAAAAACCATGAGCACATTGCAAAGAAGAATTTATTTCATGACACTAATATCAAATAATTGGCAGTTTGAATCCTGAAATTGTAACCTTAGGTTAGTTATGCTTAAGATAACGTTTAACTGCTTATATGGATGATCCTTAACCAGAAGACAGCAGGCATGTTCTCCTAAAGTCAGTGTGCTTTATCCTTGTGTGGAATAGATACCTTAGATATGTTGGATTGAGTTGAGAACCATTGGCATAGATAATGAGAACACTTGTATTTGGCAAGGGGTAGCAAGAATAAAAATATTTCCTTAATATAAAAATGTACAAACCAAGAGCTTTTCCATGAGTCAAAGTACTATTTAACAGTACTTGAAAATGTCCAGTCATGTTTGACATGATTAAAATATCTGTGTGTCTTTACAATCGGCATGGGGGAAAAGACATACTAGAGATTTGATAAATATTAGTGGAATTAATAAATTGAGTTAAATCTGGATAAATTAGTTACTTCCATAGATGCAATTTCATTGTGAATTTTAAAAACTAATATCTTGTTGTTGCTCAGTGCTCCCTCAGATCTTATGATTAGGAAAAATGATACAATGATAAGTATTTTGCATTGATTGCCCTGTTATATTTTGTATCTGCAGGCAAATGGACACAGTTTTGTACATATGGAACATGAAAAAGCTGTATTACTACTGAAGAGTTTCCAGAACACAGTAGACCTAGTTATTCAACGTGAGCTTACTGTCTAAATATTTTCTATAAATAGTGAAGATATGTCTAGCCAGACCTAATGTTCAAAAAGAAATTTATACATAGAAACAAATTTTGCCAATTGCTGGACCAATGGCAAACATTAGTGCCAAATGTATAATACTATATGTTAGCACTGATCATCCTTAAAAATGTTAACTCTACAAATATGATGTTCATGTGGTTATGTATTAGTTCTAATTGTCAGCCTCTGGCTGTGCATTGGTGCAGTTTTGTTTCTGTTTTTGTTTTTTTAATCAAATAAGTTTCTTCTCAAAGTGGATTTCATATAATTTCGGAGCACGGAAGCACACACAGCTCTTTATGAATTCTGCTCTCCATCAGAAACACTGCCTCAAAGTTGTATATGCCTTTATATAGAAAATACAAACATAAAGAATTGTAATTCCCATAAAATATTTCTAGCACAAGGTATATGTTGGCATATATACAAAAAGAATATAGAGAAAAACAATATTTTCATAAACTAAACATCTCGGATTGAGAAAGAAAATATATCTTAAAATAAGACTTTACTATATTGAATCTTTTTCAATAAAAATTCATGATAATGCCTTATGAAAGTAACTGTACATATGGTATAAAGTGTTTATATTTGGTTCCATATTCATTTGCTAAATTCTCATAACACAGAGTGAAATATTTCATAAATTATCCATTTATCCCTGGGACCTGAATAAAAATAGGACAAACTAATTTGTTCAATGCCTTTAGCTAATTACAACACATTCAGAGTTAAGAAACAAAACTAAAGGTCATTGTAGATAAGTCTTTTTCACCACAAATTTAAGCAGTGAATGATGGGTGGCAGGAAAGGTATTGCTTGCTTTCTTTCCAGTTTATGTTGATTATAAACTGTAGCCCCTGTGATTTCTTTACTTGTAAATGTGGAATTTATTTGTGTGCTGCTTTATTTTAATTTGCTACTTTTAAATCATTTAAAATGAGTTTGGGGAATTGATAAAAATTTATCATTAAGAAAGACTTGTTAGAAAGTTATGTTGGGTGATTTTAAAACTTTAGTATTAAATATGAAACTTCAAATATAATTTCTCAGAGCTGTGGTATACCTGTATTAATTTTAATGCTGTTTTGTGGACAGAAATAGATAAAATACTTTTTTCCCCAAAGAATGTGTCAAGGTCTATTAAATTCTGAATGTGCTCTCTCTAGAGAGTGACATAAGCATAGTTAATATAGAATTATTTACTTTTACATTGGAGCTGTTTTCCTCTGTAAGATCAAAAGTCATAATCCTTTATAATATTTATTTTTGTTAGTCATTAATTTGATTAAAATATGAATTTGAAATTTTAGAATAATTTCCAAGAATTGGTTATGTGTTCTCTCTCATATTTCTACATAGCTCTTTATATGTGTAAATATATATATATATAATGAACTTACTTCACATGCTATTGATTCAAGTATTCTATTGGGATTTTACAATAGAATTAAATATTGATGTCATGAGAGCTCTGAGAATAATATTTGTAAGTTAACTGTTTTATGGGGACACTGAAAATATTGTATTTTTGTAGGGTCTATTAAAATGAGTGTCACTTATTAGAAGCGCAGTGGTATTTTTTGGCATAGAATTTGTCACTTGATGGCAAATGATACTTCATTTTATAGATGGTGCACTAATTTTGATGTTTCTTTATGTCAGTGACATGATTCCATAATTTTATAGGGTTTAACAATGAGCTGATTTAATAATTGGCCTATTTAGTATATTTCCCAGAAGCAACTTTTAAATGCATTTTAAGATATTGAGTTTTTGGTGAGAAAAGTCTTTCAGAGCCTAATTCTATTCATTAAAACTCATGCCACACCACTGTATACAGATATTGTAGAATGATCATCATTTGTCAAGATCAAGATCCCCCTCTGGCCACCCAGGACCACTTAAAGGAAAACAAACTCAGGAGTATAGTTCTGTGTCAAGGAAATATCTGAAATTGTCCCACCAGTGTTGTTTAATCTTTAATGGGAAAGGCAAGTGTGGGACTTCCCCAAGTCTTTTCCTTATGTTAGGTTTCAACATCAATTCCAGGGCATCAGGAGATGCTTCTGAGACACTCAGCTGAGAGGATCAAGATCCTAGTAAACACTTGGGCCACTCCTGATGTGACAACATTGTCTTGGGCCAATACTTTAATACTTCCTGTTTCACAGTTCAGAAATGAGGAATAGAGAAAAGGGACCCCTGACCAACTGAAAAAGAAATCTGATGCCAAAGCACCTCATTGTCAATTGTACTACCATGCTGCGTGCTGAGAACAGGCAGGTAATAATGCAAAGGGGATTTTTTTTTTTTAGTTGACTGAATAGAATAACTAATCACATGAGGGGGAAAACATCCAATTGATTTGATAGAGAACCAAAACCAATAAGTCATTGATTTTTGAGTATTGACTTCTTTTTAATAACTGGCTTGCTGCCTGAAACTAGAATCTGATTTGTGTAAACAACAATAAAAGTCAAGGGTGTGCCTTTAAAAAAAGAAAAATCAACAACAAAAAGGAGTGGAATTCATAATAGTTCCTCTTGATTTTTTACTGATGTTTTTCTGCTGAGGAAGCTGTTTCTATGTGACAGATCAGTAAGATGTAATGGAGGAAACTGAAAAAGATTAGAGGTGGAAAGAACAAATGGTGAAAATTATTAGCATAATCGCCACAGATTTTGCAAGACAAAAGGCATTGGTAGATGATTTTTAAAATAGTACTTTGTCCTAAAACCTTTCTTAGGATAATTCCGGCCCTCTAGACAACACAAGTTGCCTAAATACACAATAATTTCAAAATGTTTAGTCTATTTTGATAAGGAATACCCAAAGGCAGTATGTCACACAAGTATTTTTATTGTGCTAATTTGTTGCTGTTTGAAGCCCATGGAAAATATGTATCCCAGTTACTTGGAAATGTAATATATAGACATCAAACTATCTGTATTGTTTCTGGACCTTACCTTGGATTATCACCATCAAGATGGAAAACAGCTTTGAAGAGAGGATGACAAGCTAACATTAATCTATTTTTTAATCTTAAGGATGATTGTACACATATTACTCATATAATTGTTTAAGGTAGGACTAAAATACTTTTTACTGTGTGAGATAAAGAGAGAAGATTCAGATGCAAGAAAATGTTGAAGTTAGTTTTATGTATTCAAATATTACATGCAAAATATCTGAATTTGCCATAATGATTACATGAAGAAAACCAGAAAAACTTTACTTCTAATCATAAAATCTATTTAAATTTAAATCTTTGAAAAATGCAGTGTACTTGCCAGTTTGTCTTTCCAGTGACTTTTAATGATGTCCTTGATCAATTTCTGCTCCTGGTTGGCACACAAATCAAGAATACCTATTCTGATAAATATACTCTTATCAAAAGACAAGGATACAACATTACCAGATAAAAATCCCCATTGGTATAGGTCTACCAAAGTCATCAGTTCAGTCAGACAACACATCTCACTGGATTCCTGATATACTGACCAAACAGCAGGTTTATTGAAATGCTAAATGAGCAAAAATAAGAAGTTATGCAAATAATAAAACCCAATACAGGGGGTGGAGTCTTTATCTAGTATAGGAAAAGCAGAGCTGAGGTCCCAGTAGAGTGTCTCTCACAGAAATGCTGACTTTCTGAGCTTAATAAAATGTTCAAAACTGAGTTAGTGATGTGCCCTCTCTTATGATTGTAGCTACCAGATCAAACTGGGAACTGGGGAGAAAATTTCCAATTCAAGATCACCTGCATCAGCTTTTTCCCTTAGTTATACAAGTGCTTCCTATGAATACAAGCATCCCATCTTGGCTTAGAATTTTTCCCTATCACCCAACAAGCCTATACCCCAAAAATGCACTATAGAAAGAAAATAGAATGTGGAACCAGGCATGGCGGGTGGAACAGGCCTGTAATCCCAGTGACTTGGGAGGCTGAAGAGGAATTGAAAATTCAAGGTCAGCCTCAGCAACTTAGCAACTCAGCAACCTGTCTCAAAATAAAAAAAAGTGCGGGATATGTAGTTCAGTGGTAGAATGCCTCTGTGTTCAATCCCTAGTACCACAAAGAAAAAAAAAATAGAATGTGAGCTGTGGACAAATGGATGTGTACTGTGGAAATCATGTGGGTTAATATTATAGAAGACCTCACCTCTCCCATGCATCTTTTTAGTTCCATTTCGATCTAAACTACTCAGAGTGGATATTTTCCAAGACACATCAATGTACAAAACTAAGGCAGGTACAATCGAAGTTTCCAGTTATATCCTGAAACATCTGAGGGCATTTCTGTTTCTAGATGCAAAACTGACCTCTCTTTATTGCTGCTGTTGCCACTGTAGATCCAGCCCTCCAACCCCCATGCTGCTCAGAGGAAGTGGGTGTCTGCTGCTCTCTTGCTGAAGCAAGTGTAAGTGGTCCCTGTAGAGCTCCAGCTGTTCAGAGACCCGTGAGCATCAGCTGACAGCTCCAGCTCTCAATTTGGAAGGAATTATCTTGGGTGATCATGGAACCTGGAGAAGTGACAGTAACCAAGGCCCAAAGGCGGGGGCACTTATTAAGTCACAGACAACAACATACAAAGCTTACAGGCAAGGGTGAGGGTGGGCACTGCCTTAATAGAACTGTTCCCACTTTTATTTTTATTATTTAGTTTTTCATTTATCTTTTTTTAAATGTTGGAGTTTGCCATAATGAGAGACTTTCTCTGAGCCTTCCAAAATAAAATTCATAAAATTATTCTTTGTTGAGTGCCCCAAAAAGTCTGTCCTATGACCACTGCTTCCTGCAGATACTCAGGGAGCAAGGGAGTCCACCCAGGCCGGAGGCCAGAATGAACTGCTCAGAAATAGTAAGTGAATAGCCATTCAGCTGGCGGCCTCTCATTGCCTCAAGCCTCTCTCCTCACCTTTCACTCCATCTGCAGAGAAAGGTTTGGAAAGTCTCCTTCAAGGGTGAGGGTACAAACTGCACGGCTTCTACTCAGAAAATTCAGAAAGTTCTGATACAATTAGGGGCAGAAGTCCACTCCAAGTTTTTATTAAACATCCTGCAGTGGAAACAGATCACTATTGAATCTCAGAATCCCCTGGGCTTTTAACAGTGTGATTATCTTAAACTGCCCCAGTAGAAGCCCAAATAAGGCAAAAAGACCTAAGAGAAGGAAAATCATTTGCTTTTTCCAACTTGAGAGGCATTTCTTCAGCTGGTCAGTTTCCTGGGTTGCATTCTGTACAGCACTCCAGCTCGTGCTCTGTGTAACATAGTGATGAGCAAGGTAAGAAATTGGCCTGGATAGCAGGCATGCACTGGGTCAAGGGTGTCTACAGCTGTATCGATTTCTCCTCAAGCTGTCTGCAAAATGCTTCCTTTTCTGGCCTAATTTTGTTCATGGCAGCACCTGAAAGACTAGAAGGTTGTAAATCCAAGCAGCATTTACATAGAAAGTATTAGAATCCCTTGATTTCTATTAGTATGGCATTAGAACCAGCATAGGCCTGACCCAAAGAAAAGTAGTGGGTCAAGTTTCCAGAAGTGAATTTCTTTTTTAATCAGAAGTGAGATTTTTTAAACCCAGCATAATTTCCTTTTCTCTTTAAAAAAAAAAAAAAAAAAAGGTTGCTGTTTTTATTCTTTAAGGCTAATATACTTTTCAATGAGTGTTGGAATTAGTGCTAAGAAGAAAACTTAAGAATCTTCCAATGTTTCCCTAGCTTTAAAAGTATTTTTCATCACTGTTGTACAAGAGTGTTCCTTGTGATGATTTTTTTTTCCCTTCTTTAAAGTTAAAAAGTTGAGTTAGTAGCCTAACAGATAGCCAGGCATCTCTATACCTAGACTTAAGTATGTGGTACAGGGACTTTAATTTTCATCAGCAAACTTGTGTATTTTCTCTATAGGAAAACATTTAGTATAACTGAATCTCAGAAACTTAAGGTGTGTCATTCATAAATTTGAAACATTTGGAGACTTCATAGATGGAGATAACAAAAACATTAAATGCAATGATTATTATAAATACTATAAATATCTGTTAAGCATCAACTTCCTATCAGGAATATCGTGTAGTCTCCTCAGCCCAGGAACTTCACAAAATTCCAGATAGTATGTGACAATGTGGTGAATCCCTTTGTCCCTTGCCCTTAACTTGTCTGCTGGCAAAGGAATTAGCATCTGTATCTAGTCAAATCTGAACACATGGTTGTTTCATGTGTAGCTGCCAGTAGGGCTCCCTACTGTGCCTGTGGCCTCTGGGAGACCACTATGAATGTTTGCTGGACTTGAGGAAACTGCATAGATTAGACATGGCCAGTGTGAATACCTTGCTGGACAAGGTAAATAGAAACCAGAATCCCTTTAGCATCTCCAAGAGAGGCCATAATTTTGTCAGTTTGTAAGCCCTAAAGAGGAAAGGGAACATAATGAGAAGTGCTGCTTCCTCAGTCTGGTCCAGCACCAAGTCCATGTGCCCCTTACATGATGGAGATGAGAGTCAACACTTGAACAGACATGGGGTGTTCACTGAATACATTCTTGTATGTGGAGTGCCTCCTGTGACCACAGCACAGTGGTCCCACGTTCGCATGAGCAGCTCAGGAATGCAATGAACTGTCCTTCAGCTGACTGCGTTTTGTACTTACGGAGTTCACTTGGAGGTAAAGAAAATTTTCACTGCAAGATTTCCACCCAATCCCATGAAAATACTATTTGTATGTGGTTGGATCACACATATCCATGTATCATAGGTAACTATTTATCCTTCCAAGGAGAGTTCAATCCCAGAATATGAGTTATTTTCTCCTCACCTTATGTATACTTAGTGTTTTAGACACAGAGAACTTCCCCCTTTCCTGTGCTTTTGCAGTTTCTGCCCCCATTGGCTTCTCTACTGGAAAGCTTTCCTGTCCTCATTCTCTTTCTAATTTATCAGTCATACGCAGACTTCAGATCCAGCTTGAGCAGCACTCCAAACATTAAGCCTTCCCTAATCTTAATGGAAAGAAATTTCTCATCCTCAGCTCTATGACAGTTTGTTTATTTTGTAGTATCTTCACATTCTGCCTCAAATGACAGCTATTTGGTATTTGTTTTTTCTCTCCTATCAACTGTAAGCTCCTGGAGAGAGTTTCAGACAATGCTTAACTGAGGCCTTCTGCAGAGAACTTCAGGAGGGCCCCTCTGATTCTGCTTACCCTACATCCTAATGCTTGTCTTAGTGTCAGAAGCATAATAGGTGCTCAATAAATATTTGTGCACTGTTTAAATGAATGACAGGCCTGACACATAAATGCACTTAATAAATAATTGAATTAAACAGGAAATTGATGTTCAATTTTCATCACCCTAAACCACAAACATTGTATTTTCTCAGTTCATTCACCATTCCCAGTTTTGAAAAAAACAAAAACTCTTTTAACCTGATCTTCCTTCTCTCTTACGCCTTTTGTGCTGTTTCAGCAGTTATTTTTAATATCCCTTTTATGTGTTCTAAGCATCTTAACATTGTCCAAAACATTTAAAAAGTGGCTTGTGTTCACTTAACTGGAGCACATCATATCTATCCTTTTGATTTGTTTGCATTTTATTTCTCCTCTGGGAAGAATTCATGGATATAGTTGTCAGAAATATCTTAGAGGAATGAATGCATGAGGCTGAACTCAGAAGGCCATGATTTTGGCATCTTAGAGATAATCAAACCCAGTTCCTTCATTTTACCAAAGTCCCCAAGGCCCTGAGGTGAAATGACTGTTGAACTAAGAAGGGGACGGTAGGTAGTTGAGTCTGGTTTTGCACCCTTTTTAAAGATTCTTTGTACATTGCACTTGGTATATAACTTTGCCTAAGCTATTTTCACAAGGTGGAGGTGGGGAGAAGAGTAAATGGAGTTATGAAAGAAAAAAAGGGGTAGGATAGTTTGGAAGAAAGAGTCCCCATCCCTTTAGCTCTGAAATTTAACTGTTTCCTCATGCTGCCTATTCTAAAGAAGAGTAAAGAATTGTCTCTGCCTGGGCCTTTGGCCACAGCTGAGCATAACAGTGTATACACACTGCATTTTAGCATCATTTTGTGGGTGGGTCCCACCTCCTGTATCCCTATAGTGAAAATGTTATAAGTTCCAGCCAAATTTCTCAGGCCACTGCAAAAGCTATAGAATTGGTATGATTAGACCTGGGGTTGCAGAGTGGGTGGATCCATCCTAGTGGTAGAGCATGTGCTTAGCATGCCTAAGGCCCTGAATTGAATCCCCAGCACCATTTGACCTTCCCCCCAAATTGGTATGATTAAGTACTCCGATAGACAATACAAAAATCAAGATCATTTTGATTAAACCATCGCCCTCCAATTTTTATAAGTATCACAATTTGGCCTGTTGATCCCAAAGGAGAATGAGAACATGTTTAAATTGCCATTGGCTTTGTTAGGTTTTTTCCTTGACAGGACTAAAAGTGGAATTCAGCCCCTTCAAACAAAAATGGTGTCTTAGCACAATGAGCCCCAAGTTGGTGAGCTCCTAACACCTAACCATGGTCACTTTATTATTCATGAGACCCTGATTTCCTTGTAAGTAAAATATTGCTGTCTTAGTTTCTCTCAAAAATATGTCCCATATTTTTCTATTTGTGCTTCATAGCAAATGGATTTCAGAACTGAGTATTCCCATACATCAAATCTTTGTTGTCTCCTATTTTGCTTATATGACTAATACTAATTACTTCCATCCCGCCTCTGCTTTTCAAGTCCTTTTTTGTAAGAAGAACTGTTAGCTCTCTGTTTTGACTAATTATCTTCTTTTCGTGAAATTTTTCAATTTAGAAAGATCTAGAGGTCATGAGTCTACTTTAGAGGAAACTTCCATCATTGTCTTCTTTGACAGTCTGCTGCCTCCAACTACCCAAGGGCCTGCTGTTTGGTCTGATAGGCCAGTATCTGTATATTTGAATGAGAAAGGAATGCCAAGTCTGCTTGAACAAAAGTGTTATGAAAAATGAAATGGAAAAGTGAAATATTAATTGAAAGAGTGATACTATCTTAGGATAGTAAAGGGGAAAGAGTATTGGAGAATAAGAGCACTTTAGGTATTTTAAGTAAAAGAATTTTAGAATAGTAAATAAGAGTAAGAGTAGCTGAGGGCTGGATATGGGAAATTAAATTATTAAAGGAGAAAGAATGAGCAGAGGAAAAGAGATATAAAAGACTGATAAAGAGGAATGGAAAGAAACAGAATGAAAGAAATCTCCTTTGTTCTCTTGGCACTGGTACCCCTACTTCAGACATCCCTGGATTCCCTTCCTCTTCCTTACTCTCTCCTTTCTTCTGGCTGAAAGAGTGATGCTTCAGCTATTCTTGGTTTCTGACCTCCCTCCAGCTCTTCCAGGTGTCAGTTCAATACAATAATGCATCTATTATAAAGATATTTAGTTTAATTGCTATGCATTTCTAGGAGCTGTTTTTTCAATGTACTGGTAATTTTTTTAGTCATGCATCCTCCCAGAACAAGGAAAATCACTATAAGTTACCTCATAAAAAATTTTCAGAGCACTTTCCTGAAACAAGGTCCCCTATCAGACAATATTGACATAGGTAAAAGTTCTATGAAGAAATGAGGTAAATTATTGTTTTGTCCTAAGACTGACAGAAAAGGATCTTGAGACAATCTGACTTTTCTGTCTCCCTTCAGGAGTTAATGCTATTTATATAAATTCCTCCAGGTGCAACTAAGTCTCTCTGTTAACACACCCTGATAAAACTGATAAAGCAACAAATCATGTGTTTCAACCCAATAATATCCTCAGTTTAAATTAATGAGTTCAAATCTTCATATACTACCCCGACATACATATGATCCAACACATCCACATACTTTTTAACATGTTTCTGCAGTTTAAAAGATCTACCACTAGATGGCAGCCTAATATGTAGATTTTATTACCTGCGCTTGGCATTTCTAGGGCTTAGGTACCCACAGACTCAGCACAACCCCCTTGTAGACTGTTGGACTGATGCAATTCTTAGTAAACACTCTTTGTCATACTTTTTGAAAGAACTAATTTGAAACTATACTCTAAACATGAGAAAAATAGAAGAGCTTTGAGTTTATTGTAAGTGATTTCTGTGATATTTGACTAAACCTCTCCAATGGCATCAACCACCCAGAACATTTATTGACACTGCTCTCTATAAGACTTGAATGAGTGTGTGTTTTAAGATTTTGATATTTCTTAATTGTTCAGTTTAATTATCACACCAACCTGTTTAATTGGTCTCCAACTTGTTTTTGTTTTTCCAAGTCTTTTGTGTTGATTGCCCCTTATTTTATCCACACTTCCTTCAGGTATGCTAAGTCCAAATATGTGGGATATATTTGCTACAACGTACTTAAAATTTAAATGAGTCCTACAAAACTTAAACATTAAGAACTAAGCTTGCCTAGAATAACCTTTGTATAATTCTAAAACTGATCCATCTGAATATGTGTGTATCTGTATAGCTTTATTTTCAGCAGGCATCTGGTGGTAATGAGACATCTGCTATAAACTGATAATTTTTCATTATCAGTTTAAGCAATGAGAATAATATTATAATCAGATTTTTTAAACTATGAACTGAATAAAGAATGTATTTCAAAAAGCATCTCAAAGCAAAAATCATTCTAGGAGTAGCTTCCAGTCTCCCCAGGCCTTTCTTCTTTCAGCCAGATGGTCTGGATGTTGAAGGCACAGGGCCTTGGCAGCCTGGGTGACACGTGTCCTCAGGCTATTTTGGTTCTTAGGTATTTGGTATTTCAGGGCCTCTGATGTCTGGATCATTGCTGAAGAAGCCAAATGTTTCTGTTTACTTCTTCTAAGCTAATTATATCTTCACCCTTCCAGTTCAGCTAGCTCCCTTGTCTGGGTTTCTCTTCTGCTAATCCCATCAAAACGCTACTTATTTGTGCATATATAGTATTTCTCTGCCAACCACTTAATATTTTTTTCTTCCAACTGAAAACAAAAGTAGAAGGAAAACAAGATGTTCCTCCTTGAAGTTTTATATAAAGCTCAATACCCTAGCATTTTCCTCTAAAGGAAATGGTTTCTCCTAGCCACATGATCACCAGCTACTAGGACAGTGGGCTTTTTCTTAGCAATTAGACTCAACTTTCTCAGGTGCGTGGTGTTTATAAGTTTGTCACCTTGAGTCAACCACCTTGGGTTGGTTTCCCAGATATGCTTCCTGTCTTTTCAGTATCTCTTGAACAAACTTAACTTGTACACCATATTGCTGCAGATCTTAAAGCAATTACAGCAGGTGTCTGTCATGGGTCTGTTCTCTTGGACACAGCATTTGGCATTTTTTATTTGCCTGGTTTTTTATGTCATCATCATTTTCATCCCTTCTTAGGATTCCATAAGCTTCTGATAGATTTAGTCAGAGAACTAAATATGAGAATGAAAATTAGGAAAAATTGTACTGAGAATGATGAGAAAACTCCCTGTAAGTTTCTAAGTACTCCAGTAGTTATTTTCTGTTGGTATTATACTACCTCTAGATTTTTGGTATCAGATATTACCTACAGTATTTTTTCTCCTTAGTCATATATGGTTAATTTTTTATTCCTGGGAGCAGTCTCCAGATCAGTGCTTCCTACTCAATGGCTAGCGCAGTTCCCTCTTGTGCTGATAATGATCTCCTTGGAGCCTGAAAGCTTATGACTTATTGCTTTCGCTTTCCTACCCATCTGTGCCTCATAATGCTGCACAAACATTGTCATTTTCTGTCTATGCCATGATGTGAAGAGGTCGGGAAGCTTTGCTTTTAGGCAGAACAAGCAGGAACATTGCCGAGGTTGGGTTAGGTAGGGTCTTCAGCAGCTGTGGTGAAGCTGTCAAATGCATTGGACCCTTTGAAACCTCCACTGCCCCAAGATGCTGACTGTCTAGTTGTGTCACCTCCCTCAGGGATAAGTAAATGATGACCATAAGCAAGACTTCACTTTACTGGTGTTCAATAAGCCAGAATTCCCTAAAAGAAAGATTGTTAGGTGGTAGGCAAGTCTCATTCTCCAAATTGGATTTCTCCTCTGCGTTATCATTATGTAAACTGTTTCTAACTTATAACATGTGTCTTTACTGGCTGTCCTCCTGTTTGTTTCAAACCAGCTATCTTTGATAGCAAGTTTTGGAACATAATTTTTCAGCCAAACTTTTGGGATCATTCAACTTAGCAGTATTTTGTACTTGATAGGATCTCAAGGTCTCCTTATGATCAAGGCATATTTATCTAGGAGACCAGCACTAGTTTATGTTCTTTATAAACCCACCGACACTGCTAGTGATATTGCAGATCTATGTGGTCATTTCCTAGAGAAGTTCAAACTTAATCTCTCTCTTTCTCTCTCTCTCAATATCAACCCTCTCCTCTTTTTTCATTTCTGCATATTTCCTAAAATTTATAGTTGCTATCTGCAACCTAGGGCTCTTGATCATCATAAACTATTCAAAGGTAAGGGACTATGTCTTTTCTCCCCTTTTTACTTTTCATGAATATTCCCAGCATGCTTACCTACACCTTATATTACTTGTGTTTTCAGAATTCACAAAACCTGCTGATGTGAACAGATATAGCTTAGGGAGGTGGTGTTGCTGGGGATTGAACCCAGGGCCTTGCTCATGCTGAGCATGCAGGTGCTGTGCCACTGAGCACCCGCAGATCCTAGAAAGGTGTTTAAGTTGTTCTCAGCTAAGTCAGTCTCTGGACTATTCTAGGTTTGTTTTTAGTATTTATTCTCCTAAAAAAAAAAAATCAGTGATTTTAAAAGCATCTTTTTCTTGCTGTCCAGTTTAACCAAAAATTTTAATGAGCAAAGGATTAAGTTCAAAGTCTACTATGAGAACAACAAAGTAACAAATATCAATAAACCATTGTCCCTTCCTCAAGAAACACAGTCTAGTAGGAAGACAGACACATGAAAATTCTAATAAATGCTGCTGTGTGAGAACAAAATAGGAGGGGAGCACAGAACACTGTATTGTCACTTTCTCTCACAGTCTAATAAAATGGCAAATGCTTCCATTTGACTTTAGTGTGGATGAGAAACATTTTTCTATTCCCTTAGGAAGATAGGCTCTGTCTATGTGTACACACACACACACACACACACATACACACACACACACAATTTTTTTCCCCAAACAGGACGAGTCTCAGATAACAGGGGAAACATGAACTACAGTCTCATCCTGAATGAATCCTATGGGGGAGGAGGAGTCACAGACCAGCACTAAGTGTTAGCTTTCCACTTGCCTTTGACTTTGTCCTTCCAGAGGGTAGCCCTTAGGGGTCAAAGTCAGAGGACCTGCAGGAATCATGGGCAGCTTCTCTTCCCTAGAAGGAGGACACTGAAGACCGAGTATACAATTCATAGTTGGATAACAAAGGCTAATGTTCAAATTGAAGGGATTATTTTTGAGGGACGGGAAAAATAGAAGTTAACTTTTGGTGTCCCTTGATATCTTTGCTTTAAAAGAATCACTTGTGTTTTAAATAGCAAATTAAAATGTATGGACTTTTGATAGACTTGCATATTGTAAACACTTATCATGTACCTAAATATAAGAAAAAAATGACACTCCTTACTGTTAACAAACACCCCACTATGAGGAGGAGACTTTGTGTTAAACTCAGAATGGGACCTGTAGAAACTTTAACAACACCTAAGATAAAATTTTCTAGTGAATAAAGTATAGAGCACCTGGAACAAGATAGACACAGGTCATGTCTGATGCATGCCACTTAAGTGTATGGCTGAAATGGCCACATGGCCTGCCCCACCAGCCCTTCTCTATAACTCTGTATATGTGATGTAGCAGAGAACCACTTCAATGACCTCGGAGAAAGAGAAAAAAAGAATTGTTTTAAAAAATTGAAGCAGCAGAATTTTAATTCTTAATACCTTATGAGGTTTGTTAGACGTTTTTAATGGCCTGAGGAATGAATAGATGTGGTAAAATTATTAAATACTTGCCCTGGAGAAGTTCAAGTTTGTCCAAGGTATGATCTGTCAGTAAGAGGATCAGTGCACAGCCACAACAAAAGCTGCTCAGTCTTTAGTTCAGTCTTGACCAGCTAAGCTTTCTCAAGGCATCAGCTGCTTGATTTGAAAGACATAGGGAGCTGGGCAGTGTTGCATGCCTGTAATCCCAGCAACTTGGTAGGCCAAGGCAGGAGGATTGCCAAGTTTAAGGCCAGCCTGAGCAACTTAGCAAGACATTAAGCAACTTAGCAAGAACTTGTCTTGAAGTAAATAAGAAATTGGGGGTCAGCACCCTTGGGTTCACTCACCAGTACTACAAAAACAAAGAGATCATATGGAAATGAAAAGCAGACATCTCTTTATGCTATCACAAATTCAAAAGCATAGCTGCTTATGAAGACCCCATTGTGTTTTATTTGCCTGTCTCAGAAAGAGATTTGTTTACCTGTCCTTAGTAAAAAACAAGGCTTCATGTAGCAATAAAGATTAGTCTTTCAAGCCGGGCGCGGTGGCTCAAGCCTGTAATCCCAGCACTTAGGGAGGCTGAGACAGGAGAATCGCGAGTTCAAAGCCAGCCTCAGCAATGACGAGGCACTAAGCAACTCAGTGAGACCCTGTCTCTACATAAAACACAAAATAGGGCTGGGGATGTGGCTCAGTGGTCAAGTGCTCCTGAGTTCAATCCCTAGTAC
>CM053400.1:52645289-52670553 GCA_028644305.1 Xerus rutilus
GTTAGAAAATTCAGGCACTTTTTTGGATTTCAGAATTCTGTTAAGTACTCTTGGAAGGAGAGAAACTAATGGGCTTTTGACATTTCAAGAACTCACTGTTGAGATTGTTATAGGTTTCAGTAAGGAACTCTAACAAATCAGGAAGTCATTAGTAAGAAAACATTTCTAGTGAAATCTGTGCCTAGTGTATTTCTTGCAGAAAAGCCTATTTTATTCAGACCATTTGCCATTAGATGTACCCTAAAGATAATTACTCAACACTGGTTTATCTCCTGGTTCCTGGCCTCTGGCCCTATCCATTGCCTCTGGCCCTATCCAGGTGAGTGTTGTTTCTAGTTTTTATTTTTCCTCCTCGTGTTTGAGGGAAGAGGGGCACTTCGGGTGAAAGGCGTCACTAATACTTGAAAACTAGCTCTTCTGAAAGAATCAAGTCATCTAGAGTGTGACCTTTCCCTGTCTCCTCAGGGAAAACTGCATTTCAATATACATCATGTCTAAAGCTATAGGGATAAGGCATTAAATAAAGAATTTTAGAAGATAGCCTTTTGGGAAGTTTGGGAGACAGGAAGTGTGCAGTCTCCTTGGAGCCTCAGCAAATACAGGATGCAGGTAGTTCTCAGATTAGACTAAAACTCAAAATTCCTGTTAAAGATTTTCCTGAAGTATGACAGTCTAGTTTGATCAGTTTACTATGAGTTCCAGAATGACAAGAGAGAACACAGGGAGGACTTTTATCAAGTGAAATAATTATTCCTTAATGAGAAACTAAGTTCTTAGTTACTTATAACAGCTGCCTTGTTGGGGAGGGGAGCTATGTATTTGTAAATTGTAGTGTTTCTTTTTATTGTTGTTCTTTGTTTTTGAGTATCCAGAAAATGCTTCAGCAATAAAATACTAGGTGTGCAATAATCTTGTCAGCTAGTGTGTGCTAGCTTTGGAAAGGTTAGAATTGTGACAGCAGGCTGCTTTTGTTTATCAAGTCTTCCCAAAGGACATGTTTGATCATATACTTAATTAACATTTGGGCTTAAGAGCTTAGCTTTATCAGGGATGGAACTGGATTTTACAAAGTTCCCCTTATATACAACATGCATATTCCTTTCTCCCTGCATTCTGTACACCTGCCTCCTAGGACCAGCAACAAGGCAAGTCATTTTGTCCATTTTCGTTGATCTGGATACATGAGGAGCATCCTGTTTCTTTAAATCCTAAATGCTCAAATTGCTCAACCAGCTCCCTATCAATTTTTTCCACATTTAATCCTTCGTGTCTCGTCATATATTCATTTTTCTGCATTGGTTCCCATGGCAACAAGTCTGTTGGCAAAGAAAGTGTGACTCTGCTTTTAGCCTTCTGCACAATGCAAAATCCTTCTCAGGCAACTGTCATTAATCAGGCAGGAGGAGACTACAGTTCCCTTGCTAATGCCAAAAATCTCCTCCCCTCCTGCATGCATTTCTCATCCTACCCCTAAACCAGGCTCACTGGCCCAGGAGAAAAGAGCATTCACAGGCACTGCCCAGAATTCCTCAACTACTGACAAGTATTCAAATCTCCTCCCATTGAACCACAGATGCAAGGATTTAACCTTTTTGTTCAGATGGCTTCCTTCTCCAAAAGTGTCAGTGATTAACGTATAATTAATGACAAACCACTGGGGTCAGCATGGAAAAGCAAGTTTCACTCATTTTTCTATAAAAATATCCTCAATATGCATCTGACATATAGCCCAGGGAATGAGTGTGTCCTGAACTGAGCCTTAAATCAGTATCAAATGACAAGACAGTGGGAACATTTAAGCATTTTCTCCTAGGATTAGTGAAATGGCACCAGATGGGAGGTCAAGAAATTATTCGAGTCTCGAGCTACTGGAGAGGAGAGAGAGCAAAGATGTAGGTGAGGAAAAGAGGACATTGTAACTTTGGTGGCTTCATGTGAGCAAGGGAGGTTCAGTTGGGATAATTCAGTGTTCGAGTATGAAAAAGTAAGAAACCTACTGAAACCTAAGAAAATGGAGGACGGAGACAGAAGAGATTGGGAGCCTGAAAAGGAGAAAATAGCTTCATGCAGACTTTGGCCCAACTCTTGTCTATATTTTTGCTAATAATGTTTCTATTAATAGATCATAGCTTGGGACTAGTAACTCAAATCTCCTATGTCCTCAACATTTAGAAAAAAACAGGAAGTTTGTCCGAAATTGAACAAGATTTATTTAAGTGTGTGTATAGATTTTTTTCTTCTAAAGTTGATGAATTCAGGGGAATGAAAATACATGCTGGAAATAAAAATGTAGTTATCTGTTATAATCAAGAAAATTATCTATGTAAATGATCCCCTTTTGCTGAGTTATAAAATGGGATACTTAAGCACAGTGAAGTTTCAAAGTTAGCTGCATATATTGTACAAAGCTATTTTTGGCTCTTTATAGGTTATTTTCCTACATTAAGAAGTTTTCTTACATTAAAAACTTATTGTGACTCAGGTTTGGTGTCTATGTATAGACACGTATACATAAGAGGGTTTTTCTTTGCTCATTTGTTTTGCACATCTGAAGTAATGAGGTTAAATAATGCCTAAGTATGCAGGTCAGTTGACCTTTAAGAGAGGTGGATTAAGGAAAGCATTTGACAAATGGACAAAAGAAATCACATTGTATTTCCTGTATCTATCCCTCTTGCACTGCCCTAGCTCTCTACATAAGAATCTCTCATTTAGTCAGGAAATCCAAGATGAAACTCTCAGGCAGAAAGAATATAAAGCAGTTCCCATACTTGCTAGAAAAATTAATTTATTTTCAGAATGTACTATTGAAAATAAGTTATTTTGAAATAAATTATTTTCAATACTTGTCTTTCCACCCAGAGGACTCTTACTAGTCTTGAATGTGGGAAAGGCATCTGATTCAGGTCAGAAACGATGTTTTATGTTGTTTTATTCTTAGGAATTTAGTTTTAGCTTTGATGACACCTAGTGTCAATAGAATGCAATAAGTGTTTAATACTTCTGCTCGATGATGATTAGGCATTTCCCTTTAACAGTTTTCCTCCTGTAAAATGCAAAGCCTTATTATTTTGTTTGGAATGAAGAGAAAGATAATGAAGAGAAAGATCAATCATATATACTTAGGTTGAAGAACTAATCAAGTTTGTTTGTACACAGTGTACAGAAGGGACTAAAGGAAGCTTAGGGATGGTGACATTGTCTACATATAAAGGAGGAATTTTTTTCCAAGTTTAATTTGGGAAATCCGAGGTAAATCTACAGAATTCTGCTCAAAGACTATCACAAATGACCTTGTAAAATTTACTGCAAGATTACTGTTGATTATTGCATGTACAGTGTTATTTTTTCCATTTTACCACCACCCAAGGGCACCCCTCACCCAGCTGGATATATGTAAATCACAATTTGAACCATGGTCTTATTCTATTCAGAAAAAAAATATTAAACTAACATAAGTGATTCTAAAGGAGAACAGTGGTAAGATTCCAAATGATTTAATAAGTAAAAAGATACTATATATTATTTTGAGGTTAAGTATTTGTAAAACTTTTTATTTTCTTAATTGATCACTTTTGACCTCCATTATTTTGGGGCATAACACTTTTATTATTCTATAAAGTTCTAATTTGACTTATATAAATTAATATTTTCATATGTGCCAAAATTCAAATGCAGATTAATTTGAGGTCATATTAATCAGTTAGTGAAATATTTCACTCTCTTGTAAGTTTAAGAAAAATTCCTAGGCAGTGATGCAACTTTGAGTCATTATTTTAGTAAAATGAAGACAGTCTCTAGAGTCATATTCTTTTATGATACCTGACTTCACTACCATATGTGCAGCACAACAGTGACATCTTAAGGCCAAGTAACCAGAGTTCCTTTAGTCAGAGAAAGAACTTGAATTGGGATCTGATTTCAAAGAAATTCCATTATGTTAACAAGTAGTTTTCAAGTTTACAATATGCAATTGGTAGATAAAGTGCTTCTTTATTTATGACTTCTTTTGCAGTCTTCGTGAACATTTTAATGTGCATTAGTAAAAGCTGACATTTTACATAGACATACTGTATATTAATGCATGCATTTCACTGCATCACTTATTGATACTCCCCTTGTAAAGCTTTAAGGAAGAACCAACAAGCCACAGCAGTATAGCAAAAGAGGCTGAATCTTTATAAATTGGGGCCTTTTCTGTCTCTTTGCTAGCCTAGGTGGCTGTATACAAATTCGGGTGGGAGGGGGCAGGAAACACCTCTTAACATTTAAGATTTTCTACTTGGGTATATGCTAGCCAATTCAAAACAAATTGCTTACTTTAATAAAAAAGTTTTAACATTTTATAAAAAAATCAAATCATGACATGTTTAATTGAAATGGCTGTATTGTAATTAATATTTTGAGATAATTGTGATTTTGAGCTTAAAATTATATATAAAAATTGTCATTTTTGTATGTGTTAAAAGGACTATTGTATCATGATTAACAGTAACTTTTTAGTTGAACAACATATTGATGTAAATAAAACTGAATGAGAACATATTTACTACTTTATTAACATAGATTGTGAATGTACTTAATGGTTTTTTTGCAGTATGAGACCATAACAACCTTGAAAACTGCTTCATTTTCTGTGCAAAGAAGTCCTATGAATCTATATTTTAAATTTACTGAATCAGTGAAATTACTTTGTCAGTTAATTTGCAAATGCAAGCTGTATTCTCCAGTTTTATTTTATGTATTGACACTAATTGGTAAAGGTGTACAACGTGATTAGAATGCATTTTGAAGATGCTTTCTGTACAGATATAAAATACAGGGACTAAAATAATGCTGTGCAGTGTATAGCAGAGCCATTTTTCGGCTTTGGTGTACTCAACTTTTTCAGTATTTAAAAAAGTGTTTTGAATAATATAAAAGTCTCTTTATTGTATAAATAATAAAATGTCACCTTATTGTAAAGTGTCTTTTGTTCACTATCAAAGCAGACTTCTTAGCAACAGAGTTGTGACATGAAAAGGGCATGTTTCTTTAAAACAAAAACAAACACTGTAATCAATATTTGAAAAATGTAATTTTTATTATGAACATGTACTTATTATTAGCAGTGATTTTTCATTACGTAAGCATGCCTCAATCATCTAAAAGTTACTTATCTATATATCGATAAACATGCAATTGAATTGGATACTTAGAATTATATGGTAAGTGTCATAATGACTGATCAACTTAATTCTGATAATTTTGGTGTAAACAAAAATGTTTATATTTAGTTTTTATTAAACTGAGTTTACCTATATCAAATTCCCTTTTAGAAAATTACTGCATGACTGTAAATTTAATCTTATCAAGACTAAGTAAATTTTAAAATTAAGGTGCTGAAAATAAAAAGATGCACAAATTAGATTAAAACATACCCACAAGTATATTAAGTATTCAAATACAGGCTGAAAAAGGGTTTAAAACAAAGTTCATTTTAAGAGTCACTCCTTTCTTCCTTCTTCCCTCCTGCCCTTCTTTCTTTTTGTCTATGTTTGGTACTGAGGCTTGATCCTAGGACCTCACACATGCTAGGCAAGCACTGAGCTACATCCTCAGCCCTTGATTTTGGAGACAGGGTTCACTAAGTTGCTAAGGCTAGCTTTGAACTGGTGATCCTCTTGCCTCAGCCTCCTGCATAGCTGGGATTATAGACGTGTGCCATTATACCACACTGGCTTTAAGACTTCTACATGGTATATGTTATTAGTTGTTTTCTGTAGCTGCCACCTATAGAATTAATAAGGTCTTCGTTTTTTTTTTCCTTAAGGAGCAAAAGGTGTTTAAATACTCACAAAAGGTGTTTAAATACTCCCTAGGGGAGTGTGAGTATTTAACTGATCCAATCTCTAGTTTTCCTAAATCCAATACTACTGATCCAATCTCTAATTCTCCTAAATCTGAAAGTAGTAGTTATCATATGAAAACAATACTAAGGTACCACTTTAAAAAATGTCAAATTTTAAAGTCAAAATTGTGAAAGCAGTTACAATAACACTTTCATTATTTTCCACAATAATCATACTTTGAGTATTGTTTTTGAGAAATTAGCAAATATGATAAAATGATTTCATAAAACAGGGGAAAAGATCTATTCAATCATTAGAAAAGAAACATTCCAGCTAGATTAAAACAAAAACAAGACAGTGAATGTTGATTTAAAACTTATACTGAAACCAACCATATCCCAAAAGTAATGTAGTCTTTTTTTACCCAAAAAAAAAGGTATTCAATAAAATTCATTTTGGTTTTATATCTAATGAAAAGGTAGAAATTAAATACTCATATTCAAGTCAACTGGTTATATTGTATGGATTACAAAAAGAAATAGGAAAAAAGAAACCCAATTCTACAAAAATGTTTATTATTATTAAAATATTAAATCATCTTACAAAAAAATTCACTTTTGAAGAAAGTGCTTGCAAATTTTAAGGGAATGAATGTGGATAGGATAAATCTTGTGGAAAACATTAAGACAAACTGTATGAACACTCCATGACTGTATGTGGTTAATACCATTATAAATGTACACAACACCTTGGAAAAAATATTGAATAGTTATCAATGAAAAATATTGATTGGCAGTGATAATAGCCCAGGACAATTATACCAATGGCTAGGTGATAACTGGGAAACTAGAAGATTGGTTATAGCAATCAACTTTAGGATGATACTAAAACAAAATGTAATATTCTTCTAAAAATTAACATGATGACTGGGATTAGAAAATGCCATTTAAGTAGGAATTCGATCTCTCAAATATTCCAGTATAGCAGCTGTTCCTTTCATTAATATGGCAGCTCGAGGAACACGGAATGGATTTCCATCTAGTAGTAAAGTTCTAAAAAAAAAAAAAAGAGTATTTGAGAATTGCAACATTTTCTATTAGTGGGACTTTTTCATAGAAATAAATTTTTATTTGTAATTCTACAAATAAAACGTGTATTTTTCATATTTGTCCCCTTTCAAAACTGAATATTTAAATAGTTGGAATTACAACTAAAATAATAACCAAAACAACATAAGTTAAACAACTATTATGTGAAAGATAATATACATTCCTTGACTCAATATTAACAATCTTATGATATAGGATATGAATATTCATTTTACAGATGAAGAAACACAAATTTAGAGATTTGTTGAAGTTAAAACAGCTGCAAATGGTGGAGTTGTGATTTGAACCACCATTCTATGTAGCCTCTTCCCAATCTTATAACAACCATATACTGATGTGACTGAATTAGATTTAGACAAGTATTAGAATGAGCAAACTGTCAAGTGCTTGTGCCAAGGACTATACTGTAGTCAATGTATTGTGTCCTCTTTGCCCTGCCAAACATCAACACATATCTGACTTCACTCCCTTCTTTGAGCAGATATACATACAAAAGTCTATTTATGTGTGGAAACAAAGTTCACTTTAGATTTGTTTATTTATTTATTTTTTTGTACCGGGGATTGAACTAAGGGGTACTCAACCACAGAGCCCCATCCCCAGCTCTATTTTGTGTTTTATTTAGAGACAGGGTCTCACTGAGTTGCTTAGTGCCTCACTGTTACTCAGGTTGGCTTTGAACCCACAATTCTCCTGTCTCAGCCTCCCAAAGTGCTAGGATTATAGGCATGTGCCACTGCGCCCAGCTAAGGTTCACTTTAGATTTAAGGATTTGTTCTTTTGTTTCTTTACACAATTAATGAAATATCCTCAATTAAAAGAGACTTAATTTGTAATGTCTTCAGATTTATGTAAACAAAAGTCAAAGGACTTATGCCATACTATACAGTTTATCTGAATGATATTTTCAAATATTTGTTTCTTTTAAAGATATCTGAATTTCTAGAAAAAAGAATTAATTACAGTTGAACCTCATTATTCACAGATTTCATATTGGGAAATCTGCCTGCTCATTAAAATTTGTAACCCCAAAATCAATATGTATGACACTTCCAAGATCATTCATGGACATGCACAGAGCAGAAGAAAATTTGAGTCACCAGACTGGTATGACCCCATTGAAGTCACATAAGGTGAGGTTCTGCCTTCTTGTTTCAGCTCTTATACTGTAAACAAATGTCATTTGTGTGGTCCATTTGTCACCACATTTTTCAAATTTTTGTACTCTGTTGGTGAATTCACTGTTAAAAATGGCCCCTAAGTGTAGTACTAAAGTACTATCTAGTTTTCTTTAAGCACAAATGTGCCTTTGGAGAAAATACATATGTAGGGTAAGCTTTAGTCAGACATAAATTATAATGCTACATACCATGAATTCAAAGTTAATGAATCAACAATAACATGTCTTTATATTGAAACACAAACGAAGGTTATATATCAATGGGTGTATGAAAATATTGTGACCAGACTCTTGCAAAAACTTACCCTGTACTTCCCCTAGAAACAATAGTTCAATATTCACTAATTCAGTTCATAGTAACTTTATAGAACATGACTACAGCAAATAATGAGAATCAATTATACTTACCTCCTATAATTTGCTACTATGAGGTACCACAGCAGATGCCAGTGATGCCCCAGTGAATTGAAATATACCAATTAGCATGCAGTTTTTAATAATTAAGATACTTTTAGGGCTGGGGTTATAGTTCAGCGGTAGAGCACTTGCTTAGCACATGTGAGGCACTGGGTTCAATTTTCAGCACCACATATAAATAAATAAAAAAAATAAAGATCCACTGACAACTAAAAAATATTAAACAAAAAGATACTTCTAACAAATTCTGCTTAACTAGTTGGCTTTTCATTAACAACTTAAACTCTTACATATATATATGTAACCAGCACTAATTTAGGTGCTTACAATGTTTTAAATTGGGAACATCTCTTTTCTAAAGAAGGACAAAAAAATGATATGAGTCCAATCAGAATAGAGAGTAATTTTGCTTGAAGAATAGGGACAGTTTCCAAAAGAAACAGATGAGAATTGCGCGTGGTGGCACATGCTTATAATTCCAGCAGCTCAGGAGTTTGAAGCAGGATGATCCTGAGTTCAAAGCCAGCCTCAGCAACTTAGCAAGGCCCTAGGCAACTTAGCCAGACCCTGTCTCAAAATAAAATATAAAAAGGGTTGAGGATGTGGCTCAGAGTTTAGGCACTCCCAGGTTCAATTTCTGGAACACCTCCACCAAATACCCCAAGGAAATAGATGAGAAAAATACTACTAGAAATAAACAGTATATTTATACATATATAAAAAAACATATATATAAAAACAAAAATATTTGGTAAAATTTGAAAAACAAAATTGGGATTCTGAGTCTTGTTAATTATTATTTTTAACAGGCTATTGTTTGTTACTTCACTTCCTAAAAGATTATCCGAATAACAATAAATGAATAAGTGGAAAAATTCAGTAGAATGGTATACCTTAAGTTCACACAATTACCAAGCTCTGGTGGAATTTGTAGGAGATCATTATTTTGAAGGTCCAATGTGGTCAGATTTCCCATCATTTTCATTTTCTGAGGATCCACAGATCCAACCTGATTGTTACTAATCAGAATTGTTTCAAGTGTTGAGATACAATACAGAACTTCAGGTAGCATTTTGAATCTATTAATACATGAAAAGAACACCTAAACATACTAGAATCAGAGGCCAAAATCCTTAAAATAGATGATCTTAAGTTTTATACCATGAAATAATATTATCATCAGTGTACTTTACAATATATTTGGTGTGTGTTCTAAATTCAAACTTTCCAGAAAATAAAGACAATGGACTCACTCTGGAAACCTTGAAATACACATTAATTGGACAGACTATACTGATTGTATAAAATCAAACAAAACTTTAGAAAAAATTCTCCTGTTTTTCTCTTCATTCAGGAGATAAGAAAATCTTCCTCAGATTTTCTATTTATTATCTTCATGCAGGTATTTTTCCTTAGTTCACATTAACTTCTTATGAGTTGCTGCCAATATATTATGTAAAATTTGAGATTTATATTTTGCTTTGACTGAAGCTTCCACTGTGAGTACACAACAGATTCTTAAAAAGATGACAAACTAGCATAGATACTGACATCCTTATCCAAGCCCACCCTGAGGATACTACAAGAAACAGAAAGGCTGATGGTTCTCAGAGCAATAGTCACAATTAACAAAATCATGGAGGACCCCCTCAGGGATACAAGCTAAGTTTCAGTATGAGGTAAACTGTAACCTGAACTAGCAAAGAAAAGGAAGGGCTGATGGAGAACATTTTATCTGTGGCCTTTTCACTTCACCATACTGCCCTTCTTTCCTCCTTTTGTTATCTGGATGCAAAAGAAGTGACAGTGATGGGGAAACTCAAGGTAACTCTGAAGTCCCAGTGGCACTGAGAGTCAATAACCAAGACTATAACTCAACCGAGAGCTCAAAGACAACTCAATGGAGAACTAATAGCTCAATCTATTAAGTAAAAATTAGGAAAGAACTGAGCAGTGCATGTATTTTTAAATAATGACAATAATGGTATACATTATACATTACAAAATACAAATAGTAAAAGAGAGAACAAAAATTAAAATAAGTATACATTTTAACATTACTATGCATTAGCTTCATCTATACATAAGGAACAGTAATAGTACTACAATATATAAATTTGTTCTAAGGACTAAATAAATACATTCGAAAACTTCAGAACATTATCTGGGTTACAATAAATATTAGCTATTAATAGTTTTACTAAACTGCTGTTAGAATCAATTTTTATTATATCAAACAACATGCCATGGTTGTTAGCCCCACTTTTGAAGCAGAACCACCCAGACTCAAATCTCAGCTCTGTAACTTACTACCTATGTACACCTTAAGTAAATTATTTAACTTTGAATCTTTGATTTTTAAATAGAAATACTAACAGGATCTACAATATAGGATTTTTTGTACAGAGGGATGATTCATGTACTTAGCACAGCACCAGAAGATAAATAGCTCCTAATAAATATTAGTTATCCCTAATTATCTGCAGAATCATGATAGTATTTATAGAAAAACAATCTGTTTCACTTATCTTAAAAAGCTCTTAAGGGGCTGGTTACTGTTCAAATGCCCAACTTTGTCTGTTTCTGCTATACCACTATCTCCTCAATTTATATAGCAAACCATACTGAATTTCTTGAAGTCTATCAAACATTCCATGTTTTTATATATTTTGGCCTTAGCATATGCTTTTTGCTCTAACTGGGATGCCTTTTCCCTAAGTGCCTGGCAAATGTCTATTTAAGCCTCGGTTTCAATGCTACCTCCTTTACCTTCCGTTAATCTCAGTGGACTTTTCCTTATGCACTATATATCATTATAGCAATTACGATTATTAATCCATTATAGCAATTACAATTACTTACTTTAAATTATTTGTGTATTTGTCTTTCTACTAAGCTACAGGTTTCTACAAATTGTAAAATGGAACAAAAAATCGGCTAGACATCAATTGTGAGAATTCTAAGAAAGCAACATCGTTCTGAATTCTAAATAAAACAAAATGAAATAAAATCCAAATATTGAAGTAAAGTAAAAATATGGGTTCTTTTTATTATTTTGTTCTTTTAATTGCTTTCTCTAGTAAGAAAGATCAATATATTTTCCATATAATGGCTGTTAGAATTATCTGTTCTCTTACCTATTAAAGGAAAGATTGACTGATTGTAGTCTTATCAACAATTTCATTTCTTCAGGCAAAGAATTTAAAAAGTTATTCCTAAATTGGAAATCAAAATAGATTAAGATAAATAAAAATTTTTATGAGTTTAATTTATAATTCAATTTTTGAGCAGAAAAAGTGCACATCATTTGTCAATCTCTAATCTGATCTCATTAATGCTGAATTCTGAGAATGCTGCTTCAAGCATTTGGTTAGTGTGTCCAATCTGAATAACACCAATATACAACCCAATGATAAGGAAATCAACTTTTTAATAATACTCAACAGGATAAACATTGGAAACTAATCTCTTAACTCTTTCAAATTGAGTTCAACAATACTTCTCACAATCTAGGCCCCTCAAATCATGTTTGTAATCCCATACAAAACAAGTATTTTCTCAGTGTTCATATATATGTCTTGCAAACTGACATTTTACTCCAAGAAGAACTGAAACATTACAGGAAAAAAAATGAAACATGTTAAAGAGATTCTATAGGTTTGGAAACCTGTATCTTTCTATTCAAGAGGTATTAAGTTCATTTCTATTCTAAGTATAGAATTTCAATTTGCCCAGTGAATATTTTGTTTTTTAGATGTTACAATGAAACATGGCAATAAACAATCTTATTCATTGTTGGAAGGATCTGGGAACAATGTTAGAAGAAAAGTTAACAAGAAGGCAGAGACAGAATAACTACTAACAGAAAACATTTGTTAAGAGAATTATTCCCAACTATGGACCTATTAAAACAGACTAATTTTCTCTAACCTATTTCTTTGGGTTTAAAAGTCAAGCCTTTATATTCCATGATTGTATAATTATGTTAAAATAAACCCCTAATATTATGTATAACTAAAAGGAACTAATAAAAAGTCAAGCCAAATGTGTATGAGTCTCACTTTCTGTGGTGCAATCTATGTCCTTTTTTTGTTATGTTATTCTCCAACTATTATCTGTATTAAGTTGTGTTGAATAACCCATCGCTGATTACCATTCTTTTCTTAGAAAGTATTATAGTAGCAGGTCTATTTATATAAACAAAAGGTTGGGCCAAAAAGAAACAGACAGCAGCAATGGGGACATGGATTCATTCCCTCAGGTGCATTATTACTGAACTAAAATATGATTTTACACTTTTCTTATTATGATTGCTATCACCATGTAGAAGCAGTTCCACATAAGTACCTTAGATCTAATTGGAATAGAATGTTAGTACATTTACTTGAATCCCATAAGTTAAAAAAAAAAAAAAAAAAAACTGTACAAGAACAAAGCCTTAAAAAGATATAACTTATTGTTATTTGAACACTGAGCAAAGCAGGAGCAGCTATTCTTTAAACAAGTGATAACACGTCTAGAAATAATATAAAAGCATGGGAAAGCCCAAGAAATAAAGATATAGTTTACAAAAAAAAAAAAAAAGATTCTAAGGAAATAACTATTGAGACATCTATTGGTACCATTAAAGAACTGTCATACTTCTGATCTCCATCATGTTAAGTTGGAAACAAACTTCCTATTACTTCTACAAAGCTTAAAACAGTTTCTTTTTGTTGTCAAGTGTTTTTTATTTATTTTTTAACTTTACTTATAGTCTTGTATATTTAATGGATTATTTCGAAACACAGTAGTTTCCTTAAAGAGAAGCCTTGCAAGCTGCTTTGCCACTACAAGATTTTTACAGGAAATAAACAATACAAAGTAAATATTTTTCATATTACAAATATTTTGTTATTTGTAATTTAGCTTAGGCAGAATCTAAAGAATGTGCTATTATTTTTAACATTTTAAATAACTTTGTCTTATTACAACTTATAAAGTGCTTACAAATGATGTCTGATTAAAATGTTTCTTTAATACTTAATTTTAGATTTCCTTTACAATATTGTTAATAAACAAAAGACCAGTTTCCATACTTACCTGTGAAAACATGACATAAAGGACAAGTTAAGCAAAACTTAAAGACAAGTTATAATTATGAAAAAGTCAAACAACAGTAGCAATAAGTACCTTAGATCTAAAAAAGTCAATTTTTGAAGCATACATAACTCCAAGGATATACAGGAAAGCTTATTAAAACTGAGATTGACATCAGAAACCATTTCCTTCAGTTCTACAATCCTGAAACAAAAATAGTTGTTAAAAAATGTTAGCACTTAATTCACTACCAGAACTTCAAAACAATAAGCAGATCATAATTGAAAAAAAATCCTATATTATTTCTAATTGTAATTTTGTTTTACCTTTTCACAAAAATTAGAGTTTAAATATGTAACTAATAAAAATCTGAAAAATTAAATAGCCTTACTATCATTTGTCTAAGAATTTCTATTTGATCCTAAGTGTATGTTGAAGTTTAATGTTAAAATATACTTACTCTGCATTTAAACCAATTGTGGTACAAAGGAGAAAAATCAGATCTAGGAAATTTTTACACTTATTTTGTTAATGATCTGAATCCATAAAATAAATGTTTGAATATATATATTATAGAAGTTTTATCTTCAGATTACATGATACTATCTCTATCTGGTACTCATAGATATTTTAAAAATATATGTAAAATTTTATTTTTATTTTTTGTGGTATTGAGAATTAGATTCAAGGTCTCATACATGCTAGGTAACTTCTCTACTACTGGGCTATATCCTCAGTCTACCTCAAAATATTTTAAAAATATGTCAACATTTTTATAGTATCCATTATCTCAAATTTTGTTAATTTAGTTATGATTACAAGAAAATAAAATTAATTCATAGGTTTGGCAAGTGACACCACTAAGCAGCTTAGATTAAAGACTTAAAGAGGAAATAGTAAACATTTCTAAGTAAGTATATTCTTAGTATAAGCTTAGTAGTTTTAATTACACTTTAATATGATTGCTAAGAAACAAAAGTTAAACTATAACAAATCATTTTTGGTCTATCACATTAGCAAAGAAGAAGAATGAATGAATGTGAAATGCTGTGCTGATGATGGAATGTAAGAGTTCCAATGAATAACTGACAAAGCTTTTAAAAAAAGTTATTAGATATATGCATTGTAAGTCAAATTATTTAACTTAATAATTTTTCTGGAAATTTAGCCTAAAGAAAAAATGATTTATTGCTATAATTAACTTTATGTTATGTAGGTAAATTAGATTTTTAAAGTGTTATTTACAACATAGGTAAACAAATATATATGTATAATTCCAGATGGGAACTGCTTGAAATAAAGTATCTTTAAGTTAACAGAACATATCAGTGATAGGACTATAACTGATATGTCCCCTCATTTGGTCCAAAATCTTATGAATATATATTGTTGTTATAATCAGAAAATATCGTTAAATGTATGAACTATAAATTTAAAATGTAAGAAAGAGAGGAAATGGTTTAGAAATTTCTCAAAAGAAAGGTATGTTTTTATTATCTTTTTTCTTTGACTTTTTAAGTTGCTAAAAGAGTGACACAATACCTGTGGTAACAAAATAACATAATGTTTTACACAAGAAGAACCAGACTGTGGAATAAAATGAGAAAGTAATAAGGTAATGTATCTTAAATCTATCTTTATTCCCAATTTATTTGTTTGATCCTGGTCCCCCCAAAACAAACCCATCCTATCTGCAAGCAAATCTAAAATGCTCAACTATTCTATAAAATATCCTTTTAGTTCTTTAAACAAGAGACAACCAGAAGATGGACCATATATCCTTTTGCAATAAATGCTCTTAAAGTTGTCATCTTTCAGGACCTATATTTCTTGCACTATGTTTTGTAAACAGAATGAATTTTATACTTTGGCTAGCTTTTTTAAAATTTTAAACATGAAAAAATTTTGGAACAGTCAGACGAAAACCATTCTATTTTCTCAATATACTTCCTCATTTTTTTTCCCCTTTTAATATCTAAGTGCTTACTGGGCCTAATTAAACATGGTATGTGGATTTTGTTATTTAATTCTTATAAACAGATACTATTATTATTCCTACTTCATAGGTAAAACTAGGAGCAGCTATGTAACCTGATCAAAACCACACTTAAAAGATCTAGGATACAGAATCATCAATGGCCCCTGTTCCCCAAGTTCCTTATTCAGTCTCACAGTTGTATTAATCACTAGTTTACTTATCAACTTTGGGTATATAGTTTTCTGCTGAGTAACAAACATTTAAAGAAATTCAATAATATACTAATTTCCTTTCATAACCTAAAGATTTTGCTAATTAGCATCAACAAAAATATATTAAATAGTACAAACTATAAGGCAAATGAGTTCTAATAATTGTAAGTGAAGAACTCTTTCAGAGAAGAACTATTAACAGGGTTCAATCAATTTTGCTTTATCAGTAGGAAATTTCTGTGGCTTGGCAATTCATTAACATAAAGTCCAAAATGAAATTTCTATTAATCCACAGACCTAGCAATGTGTGGTCTATTAATAATTTTCCTTTAATATTTCATTATATAGGAAAAGTAATGTAATATTTTAATAACTTTAATACCTATTTTCCAAATTTACAATGTAAAAGAGAAACAAAGTTTTAAAAATCCTGTTTACTTCTCAGAATAAAAGTATCTCAGACATTTTGCTATATTCCTCTAATATTAATAAATCATGCCTTAAGAGAAATTGCATCATGAATAGTTCTTACCTTTTTGGAATTTCACATAGTTGATTCTTACTAAAGTTAACAGAAGTGATGATGTTGTTTTTTATTGCATCAAATACTTCGTCAGGAATGAAAGGTGCTTGCTTATCACTAAATGAAAAATTGTGTATAAAATAAAATATTCTTAGCAATTCAGAAAGATATATTTATTTTTTAAATATTTATTTTTTTAAATATTTATTTTTTAGTTGTAGGTGGACAGAATATCTTTATTTTATTTTTATGTGGTGCTGAGGAGCAAACTCAGTGCCTCACACGTGCAAGGCAAGCATGCTACCACTGCGCCATAACCTCAGCCCCTGTCATCCTTCATTTTTGAAGACTTTTAAATATTTTATAGAAATTTCCAAACAATTATGAAGTTTTGTAAAGAATGGCATAAAAATTTACCAGCTCACTGTTTGGAATTGAGAGAACGAAAGGTATTACAACACATTGTGCCACATTTTCTGCACATTTACATACTAAAATGTGAACAAAAACAGAAATATTTTCAGAGTCTAGGAAACTTAGAAATCAGATACTAAATGGGTATGTCTACTTCTGACTAAAAAAATCCTTAATTTTAAAAGTTAGTTGTTGTCCCTTTTCTTAAAAACTTTATAAGAGAGGTTATGTGTCAACTTTCTTTGGGTCTTTGGATAGTGTATCAATTTTAAAAGTTCAACATTAGCCAGTTGCAGTGGCGCACACCTGTAATCCCAGCACTTTGGGAGGCTGAGACGGGAGAATTGCGAGTTCAAAGCCAGCCTCAGCAACAGCAAGGTGCTAAGCAACTCAGTGAGACCCTGTCTCTAAATAAAATACAAAATAGAGCTGGGGATGGGGCTCAGTGGTCGAATACCCCTGAGTTCAATCCCTGGTACCAGGAAAAAAAAAAATCAACATTAATCAACATTATACTAAATTAGTTTTAGGTTAGTCACCTAGACAAATTTCTCTCTCCTTTAGTATGTGATCAGGTAGACAGAAGAGTGTAATGACACACACTATTCCTGGTTCTACCATTAATGAGTGCAATTTACCTTCCCTGAGGCTCAGTACTTTAAAATTAGAATCTGAAGAGCTACTTATTATTTATCCTATATCTTTTGCAAGTACCCATATACATAAACTTTCTTTTTATTAAAATTTTCAGTTGGGGGGCTGGGATTGTAGCTTAGTGGTAGAGTGCTTGCCTCACATGCATGAGGCCCTGGGTTCAATCCTCAGCACAATATACAAAGCAATAAAATAAAGACATTGTGTCCATCTACAACTAAAAAAATATTTAAAAAAAAATTTCAGTTGGATTTTTAATAAAATAAATTTAATCAAGTGAAAATATAGTACTCTAACATTTGTAAATTTATCAATTTGGTAATATAATTAACTATCATTCTTACATTTTTTTTTTTTTTACAATGATTAATGCCTAACACAATGTCATTTTCTTCAAGGAAACTTAAACTGAATGCCAAATGAATGACTATAAGATCTGCATTACATGGAACTGAGTAAGAAAGCCATCATAATAGCTATAGGAAAAAAGACAGATAAAATTTCAGTCATTATGCCTACCACTTCTGCTTTAGTGTCCCATTTTTTTGTTGTACAGATATAGCATTTTCATTTTTTCTATTATAAATGCTCAAATCATAGGTAAATGATTTATGCTGATCAAACTTGAGTCATCTATTTTTAGAATTTAGTTGGATATATTTATATCTGTTTGGAAATTATTTTATATTTTAAAAAGAATATTTGATTTCAATTAAATTGTCTGAGAAAAATAATAATATAACTCAAACATAACAATAATATAATCCAAGTTATAATCCAGGCAACCTAGTACATAACTTTTTTCATGCTTTTGTAGTATCTATGCCCTTAAAAAGTAGGAATGGTTATCCTACTTTTAGAGCAATACTACTTTATAAATTTATGCATGGATAAATGCAATACTATTCAGAAAGTACCTAGTATAGTGACTAGCACAGAATAAGGATTAAATAAAACATTTAGGGTGGACAGAATAGAAGACAAGGATAAAAGAAATTCTAAGCTAAGAAATGCTAAGGCAGGAATTAAGTCTGTTCCATCAATTACTATATTCAAGGTATCCAGCATAGAATTTGGTACTTAACAGATTCCAAGAACATCTACTGAACAGATACATTATGTGAAAGATATGCTAAGGTACAATGCTGTATGAGAAAAGGAAAAGAAATGTATGTACAGAGGAACACTGCCTATGTTACTATGGCAAAAGAAACTTGGCTTAGAGTAGCAATTTCTACATACATCAGAGTGGCAAACAAGACATGAGAACAATATGAATGAAAAACAAATGGAAATGGAGACTGTATCCTGACTGTTGAGAACATGCTTCTACTGATACATTAAGGATAAGCAGCCAGATGCTGATGATGGTTGTGTTGATTCTTGAATAAATCCAGTCACCTATCTGACTTGAGTCAGTATTCTTGTTTTCCTTGCAATACCCGTACATGAACCAATCACAAAAACTCTTGACAGTATCTCTTATTTTTATAAGGTATCATCTTTCCCCAATGTAATACACACAATAAATAATTGTTTTTTAGGTTTTTGTCTCAATTTATATACTAACATTATAATGGCTTCAGTTTTAATATATCTGCTATAAGAGCACATTATAACTATGACATGTTATTTAACTAATATTCAGATAAATTAACAGGGTAAGACCTCCCAAGCTTTGTCTGTTTTTCAGGATCTTCATTAACTAATGATACTTATCTCTTATTTAACTAACATAGACCAACCCTCCAATATAAAACTCTCTGGATATTGATTACTGAGTCAAAGAACTTTATTACTGATACTATCTCTTTTATATTATTTTACATTTAATATTATTTTTATAATTATATTTTAATTATTTTATATTTAATATTAAAATATTATTAACACAACAATCTACCTCTTAAGCATAATAAACATAAAACACATAATGGGCATTTAAGTTCATTATACTTTTTTTTTTTTGGTATCAGGGATTGAACTCAGGGGTACTCAACCACTGAGTAACATCCCCAGCCCTGTTTTGTGATTAGAGACAGAGTCTCACTGAGTTGCTTAGCACTTTGCTGTTGCTGAGGCTGGCTTTGAACTCGTGATTCTCCCGTCTCAGCCTCCCAAAGTGCTGGGATTATAGGTGTATGCCACTGTACCTGGCTTAAGTTCATTATACTTTTTTTTTTAAATATTTTTTTAGTTATACATGGACACAGTGTCTTTATTTTGTTTACTTATTTTTATGTGGATTGAACCCAGTGCCTCACACGTGCGAAGCAAGCGCTCTGCCACTGAGCCACAACTTCAGCCCCTCATTATAATTTTAGTGTGCATTTATTTCATCACTTTTTGCAATTGCTGTTATTCTAGGTACTCTAATTTTTTTTTTTTTGGTACCAGGGCTTGAACTTGGGTACTCAACCCCTAAGCCACATCCCCAGCTCCATTTTGTGTTTTATGTAGAGACAGGGTCTCACTGAGTTGCTTAGTGCCTTGCAGTTGCTGAGGCTGGCTTTGAACTCTCAATTTTCTCAGCCTCCCAAAGTGCTGGAATTACAGGCATGCACCACCACGCCCGGCTCTCTGATTAATTTTTATTCACCAATTGTCTCTTTAACAGAAGATTCTTTCTTCAAAGTTTCCTGTGTTCTGTAATGTTTTTTAAAAAATGAATTACACCAAAAACTCCAAGTGACTGTTAAAGCTAATAAACAAATTTGGCAAAGTAGTAGATCACAAAATAAACATACCAAAATCAATAGCTTTCCTATATGCCAACAATGAATCTGCTGAGAAAGAAGAAATCAGAAAAACAATTCATCCATAATAGCCTTGAAATAATAAATAAAGAAAGAAAATATCTAGGAATAGATCTAACCACGAAGGTGAAAGATTTCTACAATGGAAAGTACAGAACATTGAAGAAAGAAATTGAAAAAGACCTCAGAAGATGGAAAGTCCTCCCATGTTCATGGATAGGAAGAATTACTGTTGTTAAAATGGCCATATTACCAAAAGCTATATATAGATTCCATGCAGTCTCTATCAAAATATAAATGATATTCTTCACAGAACTAGAAAAACATCCTAAAATTCATTTGGAAGAATAAAAGACCAGCCAAAACAATTTTAAGCCAAAAAAGCAATGCTGGAGGCATCACAATATCTGACTTCAAAATGCATGGAACTGGCATAAAAACAGACACATAGACCAATGGTACAGAATAGAATACATAGAGATAAACCCACATATCTGCAATCATCTGCTCCTTGACAAATATGCCAAAAACATACATTGGAGAAAAGATAGCCTTTTTAACAAATGGTGCTGGGAAAACTGGTTATTCACATATAGAAGAATGAAACTATACCTTATTTCTCACTCTGCACAAAAACCAACTCAAAATGAATCAAAGACTTAGGAATTAAATCAGAAACTACGCAACTCCTGGAAGAAAATGTAAGGTCAACACTATAGCACAAAGGCACAGGCAATGATTTTCTCAATAGGAACCCTAAAGCTCAGAAGATAATGCCAAGAGTTAATAAATGGGATGGCATCAAATTAAAATGCTTCTGAACAGCAAAGAAAATAATTAGGAATGTGAAAAGGAAACTTAAAGAATGGGAGACAATCTTTGCTAGCTACTCTTCTTTTTTTGGAGAGGGGGATTTGAGGGATTGAACTCAGGTACTTGACCACTGAGCCACATCCCCAACCCTATTTTGTATTGTTTTTAGAGGCAGGGTCTCACTGAGTTGCTTGGTGCCCCATGTTTGCTGAGGCTGGCTTTGAACTCGAAATCCTCCTGCCTCAGCCTCCACAGCCACTGAGATTACAGGCGTATGCCACCACACCCAGCTGTCAGCTACTCTTCTAACAAAGGATTAATATCTAGAATATATAAAGAACTCAAAAAACTTAATACCAAAAACCAAATAACCCAATTAATAAATGGGCAAATTAATTAAATAGACATACAAATGGCCAACAGATAGATGAAAAAATGTCTAACATCATTAGCAATTAGGGAAATACAAATTAAAATTACACTGAAATTTCATCTCACACCAGTCAGAATGGTAGTCATCAAGAATACAAATAATAATAAATACTAGAGAGAATATGAACAAAAAGGAACACTTCTATACAGTTGATGGCATTGTAAATTAGTACAACCACTATGGAAATCAGTATGCAAGCTCCTAAAAGACTAGGCATGGAACCATCATAAGACCCACCTAAATATCACTTCTTGATATTTATCTTAAAGAATTAAAGTCATCATACTATAGTGACACATGCATACCCGTATTTATAGCAGTGCAATTCACAATAGCCAAAGTACAGAAAAGCCTAGGTGTCCATCAGAGGATGAATGGATAAAGAAAATGTGGTTTATTTACACAAGGGAATTTTATTCAGCCATAAATAAAAATGAAATTTTGTCATTTGTAGAGAAATATATGGAACTAGAGACTGTTATGTTAAGCAAAATAAGCCAAACTCAGATGGTCAAGGGTCATGTGTTTTCTCTTATATGTGGAAGAGAGAGGACAAAGGAAAAGAAAGGGAGGGTGGGAATTTCATGAAAATAAAAGGGAGATCAGTAAAGGGAAGGAGGGAAGGAGGAAGCGGGGAGGGAGGGGGGAAATACTGGGGAACATCACTGGCCAAATAATACTGTTCTATTGTGTGCATGTATGAAAATGTAACAAAGAATTTCTCCATTATATACAGCTATAATGCACCAATAAAAAATGAGGAAAGAGGGGGAAGAAATGAATTACATACCTATAGTCTAATATTTTTAATGCAATGATAGCATGTATATTGACTCTGGATTCACTTGGTAGTGTCATGGCAGTCTCAGTAACAGAGTCACTTTGGCTAGGTCCATCATCTGGCAAAAGAAAAGGCATATAAAACCAGTATTCATATTACAAAGTCATTTTCAAAATTCTTAATATATACAAATAGTATGCATGATTTCTAGATATTATTAGAATGCATTTAGTCACATGCTTCATTCCCATTAACTCAATCTCCATCAAGTACATATGAGTGAAAATAGATAAAAGTTCTACAATATGGCTTTAAACCAATTGATAAATTCTAGTGTAAAGAAATTTAGCAGAAATAAAGAATCTTCATGGAATAACCATAGTGTCTAAGAATCTTCCTCTTAATCAAAATAATATGGTCCATAAGATGAAATTTGTTAACAAAATAGTATTTCTCTCAAATATCTACCAAATAATATACCTAGCTTCAGTTTAGGATACAATAAAGCTAATTATCCCTAATCACTTAAAATCCAACAAATTATGTAGTCAAGCTCTTAGCTATTTTATCAGTTAAGATTTTTCCATACTATGGAAATCAGTATGGAAGCTCCTCAAAAGACTAGGCATGGAACCACCATAAGACCCAGCTATATCACTTCTTGATATTTACCTTAAAAAATTGAAGTCATCATATTATAGTAACACATGCAAACTCTTGTTTATAGTAGCACAATTCACAATAGCCAAATTATGGCAAAAGCCTAGGTATCCATCAATGGATAAACAAATAAAGAAAATGTAAATATAAGACTTTAGTGACAATATATTTTCCTAACATAAATGTATGATCACATAGCCACACACCATCAACCACTTTACTAAATTCCAGACTGTTTAATACTGCCATCATATGATATTTAAAAAACAAAACAAGAGCTGGGGTTGTGGCTCAGTAGTAGAGCACTTGCCTAGCATGTGCGAGGTACTAGGTTCAATTCTCAGCACCACACATAAATAAATAAATAAATACATACATACATACATATGTACATACATAAATATCCATCAACAACTACTAAAAATATTAACAAAACAAAACAATACACATTTAAAAGAAATGACTGTGGGGTTTTTGATTGTTTGAGATTCTTTTGCAAAATGACTTGAACACTGAACAATCTAGAGAGAAATAAATAAAACTGCTTATTTTCAACAATGTGAAAAAGATGAAATAGTCCCAGAATTCATTAACATAAGTATAAGACACTCCAAAGGAAAACTAAGAATTATTAATCTCACTGATATTGCTTTAGCCCAGTAAGAATCCAATAAACATTTGTTGAATATTACTAAGTATATTTCTCTTGCATTCAGTTTATAATTCATTCATTAATCAATAACAATTAAATACATGTATACTTTTTGTGAATTAAAAAAACAGCCAGGTGTGGTAGTGCACACTTGTAATCCCAGTGACTTGGGAGGCTGAGGCAAGAGGATTGCAAGTTCAAAGCTAGCCTCAGCAACTTAGCCTCAGCCCTAAACAACTTAGTGAGACTCTGTTTCAAAATAAAAAATAAAAAGGATTAGGGATGTGGCTCAGTAGTAGTACACCCTGGGTTCAACTCCTGGTACCAAAATAGTAGTAGTAGTAGTAGTAATAATAATAATAATAGTAATAATAAAATCCACTTTGAGAAAAATTTTTCATGCAAATACAATATGAATACTTTATGCATAAAAGCACAGAACAAATGGCAGAATATCAAACAAAAATAAAAGACATAAAGGTAAATATAAATATTGAGTGAGTACTTTCATATTTAGAAACTTCCTAGTAGTTTGGTCATATAACTTGAAAGAATATATAATACTTTGCCAAAATTACATAAGCCAGGAGGCAATATTAAAGCAGTGGCAAAACTCAGCATTATTTTAAAAATATGTATGTACACTAACATGATTATATATTAACATATTCTTGATTTCCAAAGAGTTACTTTTAATAATCACCTTCATAAAGAACTAAAGAAAGTGGTTATTGTATTTGGAAAGGGGATTGGTGAAAAGGTAAATTTACTTCTCATTATATATGCTCACATATTGGTTAATATTTTTACATGTACATTTACTTCCTTTTTAATTAAAAAAACCCTAAATAATTTTTAAAGTTTCAAATTTAAAAAGCCCACTAAATGCCAAATAGAATGAATACAATCATATTGAAGTATATGATCATAAAATTTCAGAACAATGGCAACAAAGAGAAGATCCTACAAGTTGGCAGGGAGAAAAAACAATTGTGCAAGTGATTGATAGGGACAGTCAAATAAGAAGACAATCACATATAGAAAAAAATTATTTTAAGAAACTCTCAAATTGATTTATTTGGTGAATTAGGAGGGCATGATGGGTGACTTAGCTGAATGACTATTACCCCAATCAGGATTATCTTCAGGGCTTCAATTCATCCCTTAGAAGCAAACAGACACTGTTCAGCCTTGCTAGTAGTTTTGAAAGTGATCAGAAAACCTGACAAATCCCACCATCTCTGGGAAATAAAAGCAAAGGGCTGTAGTTCACTTGCTTATTTATTTCTTAATTCTACAGCATTATCCAGCACAGCTTAACTGGTAGGTACTACTATGGGAAAACATGAAGACAGAAAATGAACTGTGTAGTGGACAAAATACATAGAAAAAAATCACAAAATGGTATGGTAAGTAGAATGACAGAAGTATGCTGAAGGGTTATTTTTGTGGGAGCAGTGTGTTGTGGAGTGGTGGGAAGGCTTACACAATCTAAGAGGGCTAGGTAAACCCTCCAGGAGAGTAATCACCTCAGAAGGGAGTCACAATCTCAGGTTCTTGCCGAGCGCAGTGGCACATGCCTGTAATCCCAGCACTTTGGGAACTGAGACAGGAGAATTGCAAGTTCAAAGCCAGCCTCAGCAATGGTGAGGCATTAAGCAACTCAGTGAGTCCCTATCCCTAAATAAAATACAAAAAAGAGTTGGGGATGTGGCTCAGTGGTCAAGTACCTCTGAGTTTAATCCTCTGTACCCCCTCAAAAAAAAAAAAGA
>CM053400.1:52671053-52737756 GCA_028644305.1 Xerus rutilus
CACATGCCTGTAATCCCAGCACTTTGGGAACTGAGACAGGAGAATTGCAAGTTCAAAGCCAGCCTCAGCAATGGTGAGGCATTAAGCAACTCAGTGAGTCCCTATCCCTAAATAAAATACAAAAAAGAGTTGGGGATGTGGCTCAGTGGTCAAGTACCTCTGAGTTTAATCCTCTGTACCCCCTCAAAAAAAAAAAAGAAAGAAAGAAACTCAGAACACAGAATCAGATGATGGATCTTAAGCAAAGGCAGTTTTTGTAATCAAATAATGTAACTAAGTTTAGGTATTAGGATGACAGAATTGGAATAATCATCTGTCTTAGTCCACTTATGCTACTATAATAAAATACTATATACTGGGTTATTTTATAAACAATAAAAATTTATTTCTGACAGTTCTGAAGGCTGTTAGAAGTCCAAGATCAAGGTGCTGGCATTTAGTGTCTGGTGAGGGCTTTGTCCTGTCTCTGCATAAGGCAGAAGAATGAGAGAATGCTCCCTTCAACTTTGAACTCCTTTATAACAGCACCAATCCCTTGAAGGCAGGGCCTTCACGGTTCAATCACCTCCTAAGGTCCACAACTTTTAATACTGTTGTATTGGGGATTAAGTTTCAGAATTAATTTCAAAGGAAACACCCTTATTCAAACCATATCAGCATCCATTTGGGGCCTTTAATGACTTGGCAGAAACTTGCACTGGACAGACAGTACCACAGCCACAAATAGAACACATCTCTCACATGAACTGGACAAACTTTAGGAACTACACTCACTGAACAACTCTAGCTTAAGATGGCCTGATAAGGCTCTTTGTTTAAAAGGAAATCCTATGAGCTTATAACTAACTCATACAAGATTTGAATATCAGATTGTTAAGTTTTTGTAAACCTCAAATTTGGTCCCTAAGAAGATATTTTATAGCACATTGATATTTACCTAGGCTATTGATTTTTACCTAGAGAACAATTAATGAGTAAACGGAGGTCAGATTTACCTGAAATTCTGTTTAAAAAAAAATAAAAGCCATCTGAAAGTAAAAATGTTTAATACTATCTAGATGAGTCACAGACATTGTAGGGTAATTTCACACATGCCACCTCATGAAATTCTGATCCTTAAAAGCCAATCATTCAAGATGGTATTATATTCATTTTATAGATAGAGATCTGTGGGATCAATTAACAAAACATCAGCTAAAATCTAAACATAAAAATAAAGATGGCAATGCCCTAGGTTCATGTATGACTGCACATATGGTGTAACTCTATATTGTGTACAACCAGAGAAATAAAAGTTGTGCTCCAAATATTTGTATACAATGAATCAAAATGTATTCTGCTGTCATGTAAGCCTAATTAGAATAAAAATATATAAATTAAAAAAAAGAATGAATCAAACTGACTACATCTAAAATAAAATAAAATAAAGATGGTCATCTTTGAAGAATGGCTTAAGTCTTCTGGATTTAGCAAAAGATTAATTTTTAAGAATATAATTACAATTTTAGAGTTATATATGTAGGGCAACAGAGACTTGAAAATTAACTCTTCCTTGAGAAGAAGAATAACAGTCACTGCAGAAAGTGTATGTAAATCCTACATGAATTACTGGGCTTCTGCTAGACACTGGAGAATATAAATTAACTACCAAGAAAACCAAATAAACTTTCAGTGAATAAAATTTTCTTTCACATACTGAAGTCTGAAGAATCTGTGGAATGTTACCACACTTGAAGTTTCACAAACAAGTATCTTTCAGTAACTTTCAAAATTCTAAGATTACTTTAAATGGAACATAAGCTCATGTTTTTACCTCATTCAATCCAAATCTCTCAAATAAAATTATCAAGACTGTCTTCAATCTTTACCAATTCCATTTCTACCTCTAAAACTGAGAAAAATTAAGGAGCAAAGGAGAAAAGCTAAGCTGAAAGAGGTTGGGGGGAATACAAATGAAGTGATTCAGCCTTTTTCTCAAAGAACTCCAGGAAATTTAGATGCAATTAAATCCAATTTTACTTTGTTATTTAAAAAGTTTGGAACCAATACCTCAGAATTGTGGTTCAAGTGGGCTAAAATCTGGCCTGGGCACTATATTTCTTATAATTTCCACAGGTGATTCATATGTGCCTCTAGAGATGTAGAAGTTTTCTGTCACTGTAACTGAATACCTCAGACAAATAACTTGTAAAGAGGAAGGGTTTATTTTGGCTCATGGTTTCAGTCCACAGTTGCTTGGCCCTGTTTGGGTCTGTGGTGGCAAAGGACATCACTGCAGGAATCTGTGTCAAAGGCGGCCTAGTCATCTCATGGAGGCCAGGAAGTAAAGGGAGAGAGGAGAGGATTGAGGTCCTAATATCCCCTTCTAATGCATTCCCCCAAAGGCATAACTTCCTCCAACCAGTGTCTGTCTACCTCTTGAAGGTTTCACCACCTCTAGATGGCACCATAGGCTGGCGATCAAGTCTTTAACATATGGTCGTTGGGAAATATTTCAGATCTAAACTATAGCACAGCCTGTTCTTTACTAAGCATATTTTTACTAAGAAAATCCTTACTGCTTTTAAAAAACACAGTTGTTTTGATGAGAAACCAATCTTGGCACTTGTATATATACAAAGCTGAGGTCTAATTTAAAATAAACATTTTAATTCTCACTATTTGACATTCTCTTTAAATCATACATAAACATTTGTTCTTTATATGATTATTATAATCAAAAAATCCTAGTGAACATATCCTTTCAAAAATTCAAGTTAACTGTCTTGAAGTCCAAAGTAATAATGCCATGTTTTAAATATGTACTCCCATACAAACACAAAGAAAAATAAAAGAGATGAGACTGGAGCCTTGGAAACTACAAATGGATTGCCAGGAGTTATTAAAATGTAATTGGAGGGGCTGGGGTGGTGGCTCAGTGATAGAGCGTTTGCCTAGCATGTGTGAGGAACTGGGTTCAATTCTCAGCAACACATATAAATAAATGAATAAAATAAAGGTATAGTGCTCATCTACAACTAAAAAATATTTTTAAAAAATGTGACTGGACAACTAGGGAAAGAAGAAGAGTGGTAAAATGTTAACAAAATGACCAATCAGAGGCAACAAGAAGAGCAACAATCTGAAAGGTTATAAAGTATAATAACTTTCAGGCTTTGAATACTTGTACATTTTTTCCTATTTTTTAAAGCGCTGTATTAGATTTTGTTTTTTCTGTTTCTGAATGTCTCAAGAAAATAAAGTTATGCTTTCTGTGCATTTGAATTTTGGTTGATTTTTTTAAAAAATAAAAATTTCCCTATCCCCAATTTGAAAAAAAATTAACAGGAGAAAGTGAAAGAAACAAACAAGGATAACAAACATGAAGGACTGAAAGACAAAAAGGCTATGAAAAACTAAAGTGGAACACAAAGATAAAGCCTGTAAAAGACTCTACGGTATTATGATTTGGATCTGGAATATCCCCCAAAGGCTCACATGTTAAAGATTCAGTACCCAATGCAATAATATCCAGAGGTAGGGCTTTGGGGTAGTGATTGGATCATGAGAGCTCTGAACTCATCAGTGAATTAATCCATCTGATAAATTGATAATTTGAATGGACTCCTGAGAGGTGTTAGAAACTGTAGGCAGGTGGGGTATGATTAGAGGAAATAGGTCACTAGGGGCATGCCCTTGGGGACTATATCTTGTCCCTGCCCTGCTCCCTCCACCTTCCTGGCTGCCATAAACTCAGCAGTTTTCCTCTGCCACATCCTTCTGCCATAATGTTTCTGCCTTGGAGCCAGCCAATCATGGTATGTTAGTTTTCCAAAATACCTGTTAAGAGACAGGCGCAGTGGTATACACCTGTAATCCCAGCAGCTTGGGAGACTGAAGCACGAGGATCACAAGTTCAAAGCCAGCCTCAGCAACAGCGAGGTGCTAAGCAATTCAATGAGACTCTGTCTCAAAATAAAATATAAAAAAACGGCTGGGAATATGGCTCAGTGGTCAAGTGCCCCAGTACCAAAAACCAAAACCAAACCTGATAAGAACAACTTAGAGGAGCAAAGTTTATTTTCATTCATGGTTTCAGGGGATTCAGTCCATGGTAGGCAGGCTCCATTGCTGGGCCTGAGGTGAGGCAGAATATTATGGCCAAAGGCACAGTGGAGGAGGATGTCAAGAGGCAAAGAGAGAAAAGCAGATGGAACCATAGGGAAGATGAACCCTTCTAGGGCACCTCCCCAGTGAGTCCCACCCCAGCCACACCTACCTGCTCAGTTACCACCTGGTTTGCCCATTCCATCTAGGATGGACTAATTAGATTATAGCTCTCACAACCCAATCATTTTACCTCTGAATATCATAGGACCTGTTGGGGGACACCTCATACCCAAACCACAACACGTGGACAGAAAACTGAAACCATAAGCCAAAATAAATCTTTCCCTCTCTAAGTCATTTTTCTCAGGTATTTGTCATAGCAAGGTAAAACAGACAAACACAACTAACACTTGACCAGTGGGCTTTAAATTACTGCTTACTGTGGAAGATTGCTGGTTTCCTCTAATTTTTGTTTTCCTATATAAAATCCAGATAGAAAATACATTCCCAAAGATCAACTTATGTCAAGACAACATAAGGAACTCTGCTAACCTGCTCCCCAGAAAAACTGGTGAAAAGTATAAAACAGCAACAAAAACAACCATCTACAGCTTGTGTAAATGATCCTGAGAGTAAACATCAAATGAAAAAAACCTCTGTTCAATAAACTCTATGAAGATTCAGTGAGATGAGTATGTGTGATATTTGAACCAAGAATGTTTTCTTCCTCCCCTCTCTCAGTCTAAAGAGGCAGAAATAATATGTCAGATGGCAGTAGCTAAGATCAAAACTATAGGCGCAGTGGCGCGCACCTGTAATCCCAGCACTTTGGGAGGCTGAGACAGAAGAATCGCGAGTTCAAAGCCAGCCTCAGCAATGGCAAGGTGCTAAGCAACTCAGTGAGACCCTGTCTCTAAATAAAACACAAAATAGGGTACCCCTGAGTTCAATTTCTGGTACAAAAAAAAAAAAAAAAAAGCAAGACTCCCTTTACCCCTAGCTTCCAGCCAGAGTGCTTTCTTTCTGGAAACAGCATTAACATTTCTTATCCTGCCCCCATCTGCTGGCAGCTCAGGTGAATTTCATGGTGAGAAGGGTCCAGAAGTGAGGGCTTCCTTCTTCCACTCAACTCCTACTCATAGATATGAAGGCTCTAACTTAGGTTTGGTTCATTGAGAATACTGGGGCCCCGACTGTCCTTCCTCTGGTATGGGAGGTGGTAGATCAAAGCAAAGAGAAGCAAACCAACCACAGGCAAACCAAGATGACACCTGGTTACTGCCACTCACTCCACTGAGTACTCTCAGCTCCTAGACAGGGTATTTTTCACAGAGATGCTTGCAATTGTCCCCCTTCCCAGTTCCATAGTACTGGCTCAGAGATTTTGCCTGGGCAGAGAAAGGGTCATAAGGCAGTTACCTCCTAATCTCTTCCCCAGGATACTGACTTCATTTGCAACACAGCATGAGGGCTCTCAAAAACAACAGAGTATCCAGATGCACTGGCACATGCCTATCCCAGTCACTTGGGAGGCTGAGACGGAGGATCAAAGTTCAAGGCCAGGCTAGGGATATAGCTCAATGGTAGAGAATCCCTGGATTCAATCCTCAGTACTGCAAAACAAACAGAAAACAGTGGAAGGGGCTGGGATATAGCTTAGTTGGTGGAGTGCTTGCCTAGCATGCACAAGGCCCTGGGTTCAATCCCCAGCACCACAAAAAAAGAAGAAGGAGGAGGAGGAGGAGGAGGAGGAGAAAGAAGAGATGTATGTACCTACTAAAGCTACAACTCAGACTGTGGGTGAATTAGATCATAAGAGAGAACCAAGGAATAAGGTAACCACAGGAAAACAGGAATGGCTATGCTGTACTATATTGCTAAACTATGATGTTTGGTAGATATATGAAATTCATTTTCAACTTACACTCTTTTTAATATACAATGGCTTTATCGGGATGTAAACTCATCACAAATCCAGGAGTATCTGTACAAGTATTAGACAAAATACTCTTTAAAACAAAACAAATTATGTTAGGAACACATTATAGCAAAAATTTAAAAACTATCAACAAACAAATGAGTCAAGAAAGACATCAAAAGAGGAATCAGAAAAACTGACTTTAATGGAAATAACACAATACATTAAAACTTAAGAGCTGCAACTAAAGCCGTGCTCAGAAGGAAATTTATAGCTGTAAATGCCTATAAAAAGAATGAAAAAATAATTTCAAATCAATAACCTCAGCTGCTACTTGAAGAAATTGGAAAAAGAAGAGCAAACTAAAAGCAAGAAGGATACAAATAATTAGAGTAGAAATTAATAAAACAAAGAACAAAAGATAATAGGCGAAATCAATGAAATTGAAATCTGGTTCTTTGAAAAGTCTAACAAAACTGACAAACTGTTCCCTTACAAAAATAAAAAGAATAAATTATAAATAAATGTAAGCAACAAATCAGGTGACCTAGATAAAATGGATAAACTTCTAGAAAAATTAAAACTGCCTCAATAAGAAATAATCTATATATAACAAGCAGAGATTGAATTAGTACTCAAGAAACTAGCCACAAAGAAAATTCTAGGCCTAGTGGTTTCACTCTAAATTCTACCAAATATTCAAACAAATATTCGAAGAATTAATACCAATACTTCACAAACTTTTCTAATAGGAAAAGAGGAGGAAATATGTCCCCAACTAATTTTATAAGGACAGTATTACCCTGATACCCAAACCAGACAAAAATTTCTCAAGAAAAGATTAAAAACTCTTCATGCACATGAACATAAAAATTCTTAACAAAGGGGCTGTGTTTGTGGCTCAGCAGTAGAGTGCTTGCCTCGCATGTGTGAGGCACTGGGTTCGATCCTCAGCACCACATAAAATAAAGGTATTGTGTTCATCTATAACTAAAAAAATATTTTAAAAAAATTCTTAACAAAATTTTAGCAAACTAAATCCAACAACATATAAAAAGAATTATGCACCATAATCAAGTAGGATTTATTCTATAAATGCAAAATTTATTTGCCATACAAAAATCAATTAATTTAACAGCATATTGACAGAATTCCAAAAAAAATTCACATGATCATCTCAGTAGATGCAATAAAGCATCTGACAAAACCCTTTTGTGATGAAGAAAACACTCAAAAACAAGAAATAGAAAGGAACTTCCTCAACACAATAAAGGGCATCTACAAAAAGCCTAGAGTTAACAAGATACTTCATGAAGGCACATGGAATTGCATCACCTATGAAGAACCAGTCCTCAAAATTTTAACACTGAATTTGCTGGCAACTTTATTTTCTTCACTACCTTCAAAACAGTAAATAATACATTTTTTATTATTTGTAAATTACCAGTCTAAGATACTTTATTATTGTAGCTCAAACCAACTAAGATGACTTATTTCCAGGCTGGGGATGTGTGGGGATGTGGCTCAGAGGTAGAGTGCTTGCCTAGCATACACAAGGCCCTGGGTTTGGAACAGTGGTCCACTTTACCTCTTGAATATAGCCCTCCTTGCTCTTATTTTTATTGTTTCTTTACTTTTTAAAAAATTTAAAATCATGCAGACTGTTTCCTGCATGATTTAATACATTAGAAATTAATTACCTTAAGATATATAGAACCCCACCCCTACGTCAACTATTTCAAAATTAAATGGCACACTTATGAATATCTCTAAAGTGAAGGAAGAAAGCATAAGAAAAATAAATAAAAAGTGATTTGAAATAAGTGATAATAAAAGCTTAAAATATCGGGATCTCTGGGATCAAACAATACTCAGATGAACATTTAACATACTTGTATCATAAAGAAGCTAGAATAACAATCAAATTATTTTCAAATTAAGTAGGAAGGAAAAAATAAGAGTAGGAAAATAAATATATGAAATAGAGAAGAGATAGACAACTTAAATATGATAAAAACCAAGTCTAATCAAATCTAATCAAGAAAAGAGCAAGAACACAAAAACTAATATCAATGGAAAGGGAGCTATCAAAAGAACCCTACAAATGCTAAAAATATATTAAGGTAATATTACAATTGTATGCCAACACATGTGATAGCTTACATAACATGGTCTATATCAGAGAAGGATCTGTGTGCTCCTGAGAGGAAAGTATATTTAGTCATTGATGGATGAAGTATTCTATATACGTCTATTAAGTCTAAATTACTGATTGTATTATTTAGTTCTATAGTTTGTTTAGTTATTGTCTGGAAGATACATCCAGTAGTGAGAGAGATGTCTTAAAGTTACCCAGTATTATTGAGTTGTGGTCTATTTGATTCTTGAAGTTGAGGAGGGTTTGTTTGATGTATGTAGATGCTCCATTGTTTGGGGCATAAATGTTTGTGATTGTTATGTCTTGTTGATGTATAATTCTCTTAAGTAGTATGAAATGCTGCTCTGAGGCTTATTTTGGGTGGGAGGGGGGGTAACCGGGTATTGAACTCAGGGGTACTCGACCACTGAGCCACATTCCCAGCCCTATTTTGTGTTTTATTTAGAGACAGGGTCTCACTGAGTTGCTTAGTGCCTCATCATTGCTGAGACTGGCTTTGAACTTACAGGCCTGCACCACCGCACCCAGTATGAGGCTTATTTTTAAAGGTACATGTTCTTTGTTCTCCTCTCGCCTTTATCCTTCCCTAACAAGATTAAGGAGACTATTATCTTTTCTTCCCCTACTTAACTGTCCTTGAACACATCTACCACAGGAAGGAGATACATGCCAGAGGATGTAAGAAATGAGTTTCAACACACCCATAGGGCGCACCTGGGACTCCTGGTCAGGGCGCACCTGGGACTACTGGTCAGGGCACACCTGGAACATAGCCTTTGAATAGCTTCTTTAAAAGCCCTCTGTTTTCCCAGATGGGCACAATCACAGCCTCAGGGACAGGAGTCACCTGTGTTTCTCCTTTGCTAGTAAAGCAATAAAACTTCTTTTTCCTTTTTCTCAAAACCATGTCCTCATTATTAAATTGGCATTAATTCACACTGCGGACAAGGACCAAGCTTTAGGTTAGGTTCAATCCCCAGCACCACAAAAAAAGAAAAAAGAAAAAAAGAGAGAGAAAAAGATAACTTATTTCCAACTTCCAAATTTCTGTTGACATTTTTTCCCCCAGTTCTTACATTAAAATTTTCCATCACTAACTTCTTTTGTGATGTTTCTGGAGAGAATAAAATTGCATGCATGGATTTCCTTACTGATCTTTGGGTAAAGGTTACTTAACAGAAAGCTTGGTACATAAATGTAATCTGTGTTAAATTCATCCAGGCTTTTTGTGTCCATAAAAATTTGATTATTCTGACATGACCTCTAACAGGTTCATGTCAGAATAATCTATATTTTCTAGAGGAAAAAGCCTATCTGGAGAAGAAAGGAAATTATTTCATTGATAGGCAATAAGATTTTTCAAAAATTATTTCAATACTTATTTGACAATGAAGGTGGAAAATAGAAATCACTGCCAGGTGCAGTGGCACAGGCCTGTAATCCTAGAGGCTTAGGAGGCTAAGGTAGGAGGATTCCAAGTTCGAAAGCCAACCTCAGCAATTTAGCAAGGCCCTAAGCAACTTAACAAGACCCTGCCTCAAAATAAAACAAACAAAACAGGGCTGGGGATGTGGCTCAGTGGCTAAGCACCCCTGAGCTGAATCTGTAGTACAGAAAAAAAAAAAGAAATTGCTGAAGAATAAATTTATCTTACTCATTTAACATAGGCTAATTGGGAACACAGCACCAGGCCAGGCTGTGCATAAAGCACAAAGCTGTAAACTAAATTAACAGCTATTTCACTTGGCCACTAAGTTTTAGAGCAATTGTTACACAGCAATACATTGGCACAACTAATTTTGTTCTTTTTTTAGGGGGGTGAGAGGGAGGTGGGGACGGGATACTGGGGATTGAACTCAGGGGCATTCTACCACTAAGCCACATCCCCAACCCTATTTTGTATTTTATTAAGAGTTGCTTAGCGCCTAGCTTTTGCTGAGGCTAGCTTTGAACTCGTGATCCTCCTGCCTCAGCCTTCAGAGCTGCTGGGATTACGGACGTGTGCCACAGCACTGGGCCCCTAATTTTGTTCTTTATGCTATGATGACAGATATGAAATAAAAACTGGGATAGATCACATTTTTAGTGAAACACAAAAAATTTAATATATTAAAAATGAATTAAATTTATAGTACTACATTTTTGACACATTTCCACATTATACTAACATACCTAATAATGTTTTTTCTTCATTTTTGTCAGAATTTAGCAAAACTGTGCATGGATAGTAGGTACTCAACTACCTGTTAATATATTTACAAGTTAATGGAACTTATATGTTATATCCTGAAAATAGAGTTATACTCCTTTTTCAAAGTTAAAGTACTAGGTACTTTACTAAAGATTTGTTATGATATTTTATAACTGGTAGATTTTAAATTAAAGAGATTAGAGATAGAACACTACTGTTAAGAGTTTAAAGCTTTTTTATAATCTCAGCATTATTATGGCTATGTGGATACAAAACACCCACAACTTCCAGGAACTATTCCTTCTAAATATCCATATCAAGTACATTGAAATTTCTGTACTATTAATATTTCAACACCTTTCATATAATCCTTTAAAGTATAGAAGAAAATAGAAAAGTACCTTTGATCTTACTTCGTAGATATTTTAGAACTTCTTGAGTTCCCTTCTGAAAGGGCAGAAACAAAGACATACATTCACCAAGATATACCTTGCAGTTTTACAGATCAACATATATATCTACAATTCAATTTACAAATAAAGAGTTGAATTCTAAATAGTTACATTTATAATTTCTCTCCGAATGGTTCTCAAAGGATTTCCTTCTAGTGCCAGGAATTTCAAACGTAGGTTTCCCAATGAACAGGGCAGACTACAAAAGATTAAATTGATTTCAGGGAAAACATTAAATATAAGTCTACATCAACCAAATAATTAACTATATTTTATATAAAAATAAAACATATAACATATTTTTATATAAAAACAACAACATATTATGTAATAGTCTCAAAGAAGGCCTAATGTAGGCCTAAAATTTTTTCCCAAGATAAATGCAAAATATGTAAAAGAAAAACCAGACATATCTTCAAAGTTATCATAATAAAATTGCTAAAAAAAATGTTAGCTACAAATATTTGCTAAATTATAACTAGTGTTAAAAAGGAAATGTTAACAATATAAATTTGTTAATGAATCAGCAATTAAACCAGTTTCATTAATAATGTTTTAATTTTGTACTTTAAGCAAATAAAATTATTTCTAAATGAAAAAGATGACAAAAAGAAAAAATACCCAATTTTTCATTCAATAAGGATAGTCATTTTTGTCTTTGGCACAAAAAAAGATAACCCATTTATACACATATATGCTCTCAATAAAATTTATTACTTCTACAAAATACTAGGAATTAGTAGTGACAAAGTTCTTGCTCTGAAGTTTTCAACTGAACAAAGGAAAAAAACACATACAAAAATGCCCAAAATATAGCAAATGATACATATGTTATATTGCTGGTGAGAACATGTAAAATCCAAACTTAAAATGGAGTCACTCTGGCTCAGGCCTGCCATGTATCAGCTAACCTGCTCTTTGTGCTTCTGTGATTAATGCTTTGCTATGCTTGCTTCTCATGGATGCGGGGGCAAAACCACAGGCTGCCAGACCTCCTGGCCAGTTACCTAAAGTTCCAGGAACTGAAAGGGGACATAGGAGGCGCTGTCACGGTTGAACTGTAAATAACTATAGATTGAATATCTGCTAAATCATGTTTTCCTAAGTCATGTAGCTAGCCCACCCTATTAATAACCTCTGAAACCCTCATTTCGGGGTCACTCTCTGAAGGAAAGGAGAGCTGACCCCAATCGATTGGCCTGTGTGCCTACTTCCTCAATAAACTTTGCTGCTTCTGCAGAGTTGTCTGGGCTGCACTTCTTGGGGAGAGGTGCGGGTTGGATGCAACAAACATACTACAGCCACTTTGGAAAATGGCGTCTTTTAAAATTAAACATACATCCACCATACAAGTAAGCAATTCTACTTCCTACATGTTTACCAAGCCCCCAAAATAAAAATAATAATAATGTCCACACAAAATCTTACACACAAATGTTTACAATAGCAAAAAAAAATTGGAGAACACCCAAATGTCCACCAACTAACTAGTGATGACTCAATTGTGATATATCTACATAATAGGATAAGCAGCAAAAATGAACTATATATATATAAACACAACCCCATGAATGAATCACAAAAACTTTTTGCTACCTGAAAGAAGCCAAACACAAAAACTGTACACTGCATGAAGCCATTTATATGATATTCTAAAAAAAGGCAAAAAGAATGCCTTTACTAGTTAGCAGTATGGAAAGGGAATTGATGGCAAAAGGTATAAGAAAATTCTTGGGAAGACACGTTTTCTACATGACTGTGACAATGGTTATACAATGTATACATTTGCCAAAAGTCATCAAATTATATGCTTTTAATGTATGTAAATTACATATCAAAAAAGAACATGATATAAAAATATATAAAATTAAAAAAAAAGAAACCTAAACAAGTAAAGTTGCTATGAGAATAGAAACAAAAAGAAAGGGGGAGAAGGGAGTAGCAACACCTGGATTTAGGGTTAAAATGAATGGATTCCTTTAGGCATTAAGGCAGGAAAAGGATAAAGGAACAAAATGAAGGGTTGGTGTATCTATAGTTTGATGTAGTCAGAAAGCAGGATACCTCTAATAGTGAAAGAAAGAAGCAAATGAAAGTAGTTTGAGTTTCAGATACCTTTGAATGTTTTACTAGAAATTCTGGACTTTATCTTTCAAGACAGTAGTTCCCACTTACTGGTTTGAGGACCAGATGCACCAAAATCTTCCCAGAAATTGTTTTAAACAAAATAAAACAAACAAATTGTAGGGTTTCATTGTAAGAGATTCTAATTAATTGGTGCCTCAAAATCTGTATTATATTTTCCCCTTAATTAATGCTTTTTAAATGATTCTAATACATAGCCATATTTGGGGAAACCATGCTACGGCAATGGAAAACTATGAAAGCTTCTCAAGTAGATGAATGATTTGGTATTTTTATTTTATACAAACTATTCTAGTAACAACAGTGTTAGGAACCATTATTTTAGAAGAAAATTTGAAGGGATGGAAAATGACAAGAATTATTATTAGTATCTCAGAACTTTGAGAAAGCGGAAAAAACACCTAAAAATATACTCAAATATGATTATGTTGTAGATCCTTTATCTCCAGAGCTCTGGAGAAAGAGGAGAATACATATGAATATATCTTCTGTTATCAAGAAAACTGAGATATATTTCCTGACTTTAAAAAAATTTGTACCTGGGGCTGGGATTATGGCGCAGTGGTAGCGTGCTCGCCTAGCACGCATAAGGCACTGGGTTCGATCCTCAGCACCACATAAAAAATAAATAAAATAAAGATATTCTGTCACCTAAAACTAAAAAATAAACATTTAAAAAAAAATTTGTACCAATTATTTAGTCTTTGTTTTAAACATTTGCTTCCTACTGCTCTTATGCAGTAGATTAAATAAAATTGCCACGGAGAAAATTATACATGTCAATATTTGTAAGAAGCAACAGATCATTTTATTCATTCATTGTAAGACAAAGCACTTTTATAGATATCCAGGTCACTGATTAATTCTATCATACATGTGTAAAAAGGTGATCATTATCCAAGTATTCAAATCTATGACCCAAATATGCCATATGTACATTGTGGAAACAAATGTGACTTTCAAAAATATTTATTAAAATATACACATAAAAGAAAATCTGCAGCTGGGTGCAGTGGCGCAAGCCTGTAATCCCAGCACTTAGGGAGGCTGAGACAGGAGAATCGCGAGTTCAAAGCAAGCCTCAGCAAGGACAAGGTGCTAAGCAACTCAGTGAAACTGTCTCTACATAAACACAAAATAGGGCTGGGGATGTGGCTCAGTGGTCGAGTGCCCTTGAGTTCAATCTCCAGTACCAAAACAAAAAGGAAAATCTGCCTTGCCTATTTTTTTCTTCTTCTGTGAATAGTACTCTGTATTTCTGGCATTCAAACTTAAAACCTTAGACATCTAGTTGATATATGATCTGAGTCTTTATATATAAAATAATTCCATTTCTAAATGTGATGGTTCTATGACATTTTATGATTGTTTGCTCACTACTCTGCTCCCCTCCATGTCCAACATAACCAGTCAGCTGCTAAATACAATTTATTCTAATTCATCACACGTATGCCCTTTTCTTTTCATTCCCATTGCTATCACAATTTAGTTCCTCATTACAGAAGAGAAATCTATACAACTGTCAATGTAAGAAGTTGAGTATAATTAGTGTTCCCTAGTGATAACTACTAAAACAACAGCTTTATTTAGATTTCCTATCTACAAAATCCTCTTCAATGTATTATTGTTATTATTTTAATATTATACTCAAATTAGCCCTGTTCATAGTCTTTATATAGCACTTGACAAATGAAAACTGATTCTTCAAAGGTCTCTTCTATATGGCTCAACTTAGTTTTCAAGTCCTGAATTTTCACAAGCTCCCTACATGCATCTTATTTAGAATTCCCAAAGTTTTGTTTGTGCTGTTTCCTCCCGCCAAGTGGATCATTCTCACTACCGTTCACATGAACCTGAAACTTCTAGTCATTCTATGAAGATCACATGGTAGAACTAGGATGAGTTGTAATCCTGAAAGTGAATATGTTCTAGGAATTAACTTACTTTACCCTAATCCCAGTCTTGAAGAACATCTGAAAAAGTTACTTCTATGAAGTGTGCCCTGATTCTTCTCAGTGAATTGTAAGTCCTTTCAGCCTCCAAAACACTTTATATTTCTCTAATGGCTTTATATTCATTTAACAAATCCAAGAAACATTTATGAAGCACCTTCTATGTGCCAAAGGCACTGATCTAGGAGTTAGAGACAGTGCAGTGGAAAAACACATAAAAATCCAACTCCTAGGAGTTATATTGGCCAAATAATATTGTTATATTGTGTGCTTGTATGAATACACAACAATAACTCCCACCATTAAGTACTATAATAAAGTACACCTATAATGCATCAATAAAAAAATGTGTCAAGCCGGGCGCAGTGGCTCAAGCCTATAATCCCAGCACTTAGGGAGACTGAGACAGGAGAATCGCGAGTTCAAAGCCAACCTCAGCAACAGCGAGGCGCTAAGCAAGCAACTCAGTGAGACCCTGTCTCTACATAAAACACAAAATAGGGCTGGGGATGTGGCTCAGTGGTCGAGTGCCCCTGAGTTCAATCCCCAGTACCAAAAAAATCCAGTCTACTTAGACTTTAGCTCTAATGAATTACAGTAACTTGCTTCTGCTTCTATAGACATATCAAGCAAGCTAGCTGCCAAGGACAAAATCTAATTAATCTTTCTTTGTAGATACTATCTGTTCAATAAATATCCAGTGAATTCAAGATTTATAAAAGAATCTCATGCATTTTTTTAAAAAAAATTTTAATTAATAAATTATAACTATATACAGATACAATTTCTATTAATTTGATCTATAAACTTACCTACTAATATCATTGTTGCTTAAGTCAAGCCTTTCCAAAGACTGTAGTAGTGTAATTTCATCTGGAACAGATTTTAACTTGTTATCCCTAAGGTCTAGCACAAGGATGGAATTCAGATGCTTAAGATGTTCTGCTCCTAACATTTCAATCTGGTTTTCACCTACATGTAATTCCTAAAAAACAAAGATCAGTCACATGTGTTTCTTATTCAATTTTACATTAGACACTGAAAATAAAATTGTGGGTACTCTTAATTTCAAACCATGGAAACACACATTAGAAAAAATACAACTTTTTTTATTACTAAGGTACATATTTAATTACATTTAAGCTATTTTACAGCTAAAGAAAAATGGCAAAAAAGAAAATCTTCAAGAATGTTCTAGCAATATAAAAATAATTAAAGGTGAATCTTGCAGAAACATCAAGTTTACAAAACTAAAGTAGAGAAATGATTTACTAGCTCCATTTATAATATTCATAAAAGTCTAAAAACTAACACTGATAAAAAATTAGTTTCAAAACAAATCAGTACCATTCAACAACTTTTAGTGAATTCATTTAACATTACCATTACTGATAATTATATATACTGGTATCCCATTAACAGAATTTATAATTTTTAGTTGGAAAATTAGCTAATTTTATTAAATGAAAACTTTTCTATTACCTTTTTTAAAAAAAATTATTGTTACCTTAATATTTAAAAGAAACACTTTCAACACTGAAAGTATATATAAAGAACAGTAAAGCATGGCAAATCTCAAACATAATTATAAAATTATAATGCTATATTCTTTCTTTTCTTTTCTTTTTTTTTTGGTACTGGGGATTGAACTCAGAGGGCACTCCACCACTGAGCCATATCCCCAGGCCTATTTTGTATTTTATATAGAGTCCTCATTGAGTTGCTTAGTGCCTCACTTTTGCTGAGGCTGGCTTCGAACTTGCAATCCTCCTGCCTCAGCCTCCAGAGCTGCTGGGATTACAGGCACTAAGCAACTCAGTGAGACCCTGTCTCTACATTAAACACAAAATAGGGCTGGAGATGTGGCTCAGTGGTCGAGTGCCCCTGAGTTCAATATCTAGTACCAAAAAAAAAAAAAAAAAATCTGTTACCAACTATCATTCATGTTAGTAGTCACATTAAAATTCTAAAAAATATCAACACACACCCACACACACCTCATTACCTGCAACTAATATACATGACCAAAAGATTAGGTCCTTTTAAAAACATTCATTTTCAGCTGGGCACAGTGGCGCAAGCCTGTAATTCCAGAACTTTGGGAGGCTGAGACAGGAGAATCTCAAGTTCAAAGCCAGCCTCAGCAATGGTGAGCCACTAAGCAACTCAGTGAGACCCTATCTCTACATAAAACACAAAATAGGGCTGGTGATGTGGCTCAGTGGTTGAGTACCCTTGAGGTCAATCCCTGGTACAAAAAAAAATCCACTCATTTTCATAAAAAACCTTTGGAAAATACACAGTTACTTAGTAATAAACTAAATAGTACCTTCAATAGTCTACATGAAGGAAATTCTGGTAGAAAACGCAATTTATTTCTCCTCAAATAAAGCAATTCTAGTGATTCCATGCCAGCCACTTCAGGAGGTATAGTTTCCAAGAGATTTGAATTACAATCCAAAAGCTTTAATCCTGCAATATATATGCAGTAAAAATAAAATATACTTTAACAGAGAAAAAAATCTGGTGTATGATTACATAGAATTTCAAAGAATGGGTAATAAATCTCTGCAAGTACTTACGAACATACGCCAATGTATACTGGGGCAATAATCAAGAATACTCAAATATTCTTGAACTAAATGAATGTAAATTGTTTCTCTTTACATTTAATTAAAATTAAAAAGAAATAATGATGTTAAAATTAATATTTAGTAATAATCCTCATCATCTTTGTAATGCAGTTAAAAACGAAGTTCTCTAGTACTCTCTTGCTCTAAAATATATAAATCATACCACAATTATTATTGCATATATTATGTATGCTTAAAAGAGTAGGCTTGGGCTGGGGACATAGCTCATTTGGTAAGAGTGTTTACTTCCCATGCACAAGGCCCTGGGTTCAATCCCCAGCACTACACACACACACACACACACACACACACACACAAAGAAAGAAAATGAAAAGGCTTTAATTAAAGACATTTAACATACATGCACACTGGCTAAATGAATGGATATCAAGTAACTCTGACTAGTAGTGGCTTAGAGTTACTGGTATTTTAGGTAAGTAGATTTTCTGCTAAAAAGCCTTAGATTTTTATGTATTCCTTTCCATTCTTCCAACCATCCACACTGCTTGCTCCTCCTTTCCACACTCATTTTCTTTTCTATTTTTTAAAAGTATATGCTTCTCTTTACACCAATGCTGAAATTCTTGACAAGAATATATACTACAGCTCAAAAGAACATCTTTATTTGCAGGATCTCTTTTAGATCCTGGATCCTCCTTTCTTAAAAGCAAAGAGAAAAACAAAACTGGAAAAGTAGTAAAGGTGTTCTTTTCTTTCTTTCTTTTTTAATCTTTACAATAAATTTTTAAAATTAAAATTAAACATAATAATTTTTATAAATGTTTGTATCTAGGAGCACTGATTGAAAGAATACAAGCATCGTATATTATTGGAAAGAACCTCAGGGATGGAGCAAGAGGATTTCAGACTTGGTTCTAAAATTGACAACATAATTTCTACAACAAGGTTTATCAATCTTCAAAATGTAAAAAAAACAAACAAAAAAAAAAAAACACCTGATGTACATACAGAACTGTTGTAAATGATGTGATGTCAAAATAATTTGAATAAAAGCACTGTAAAGTTACATGACACTATACATATGTAAGACATTGTTCTTGGAATCCAGTCATCTACAGCCAAATAACAACTAAATGTCCTGTAACTATAATATCATAGGTATATTCAATACCTGTTATGGAGAATAAGCTCTTTTTTTTTCAGGAGGAGGATACCAGGGGGATTGAACTCAGGGGTACTTGACCACTGAGCCACATCCCCAAACCTATTTTGAGTTTTTATGTAGAGACAGGGTCTCACTGAGTTGCTTAGTGCCTCGCTATGCTGAGGCTGGCTTTGAGCTTGCAATTCTCTTGTCTCAGCCTCCCAAAGTGCTGGGATTACAGGTGCACCACTGTGCCTGGCTGGGGGATAACCTCTTAAAGAATGTGGAATGAACAAATGAAGAGATATCATAGCTGAAAAATCTTTATCAATTTCTCAATTACTTTTTAATATGCCTAAATATCTTCTGATGTTAATTCTTTAGAAATTTGTCAGACAATAATAGTTTGGAGAAAATATAACTAAGTATTGCTTGCATTTACTATCATAAAATTATTACTTTATTTCTCTATAATTATGTTACAAATTATTTTTCTAAAGGCAAGTTATGTCAACTTCAAACTTATGTAATTTTAAAAATATAGAATATTTACTTTTCATTCTGCTTATTTCTGCTGGCAAACTCTTCAGCTGGTTACTGGAAAGATTGAGTCGTATCAGACTAGACAGAGAAGAAAAACTAACAGGAACAGTTGAAAGACGATTGCTTGAAAGATCCTTTAAAAAGAATGAATGAATGAATGAATAAATGAGAAAATAGGAAAGTGTATAAATAGCAAAAAAGGGAGTTTCAGAATTTTGGCGGAATACAACATAAAAGACTACTTTAGAGGTAATTGATTTTGTAACCTTCACACAATTTCACAGGTTATCATTCATTTCAATATGTTATTTCAATATCTACAGACCCACTATGTATTCAAGATAGTAGATAGATATTAGAATGAATTCTTTTTCTTTTCTCTTTCCACATATTTTTATTGGTACATTATAATTGTACATAATTATGGAATTTGTTGTTACATATTTGTACATGCACTCAATATAACAATATAATTTGGCAAATATCCCTCCCTAGCGCTTCCCCCTACAACTAATTCTTTTTTTAAAATATTTTTCTAGTTGTTGATGGACCTTTATTTATTTACTTATTTTATTTATATATGGTGCTGAGAATCGAACCCAGTGCCTTACACATGCCAGGCAAGCTCTCTACCACTGAGCTACAACCCCAGCCCTACAATGAATTCTTACTTTAAAAATATTTTACATAAAGTTTACTATTAAAATAAGTCAAAGTATATCATGCATTATGTTTGCAATGCATAAATCAATTTGTTCTTCTATTATTTATTGAGTACCTATGATGAATTAGGCATGTTATTAGTAGCCCATAAGAAGAAATGAAAGACATCTTTGCAAGACAGAAAAATTACTGAAAGAAAGAAATACAAAGTGGAAAGAGTAGTCATTTCAATTTTTGAGGAAAATATATTCTCTTGGTTCTGCTGACTTCAGTAAGTTTACTTTGGCTAAAATTAGAAATCTTTATCCTTCTGACGCATTCGAGTTACCTTAATTTCTCTATGCCTCAATGATTTTTTTAATTTTCAAGTTTCCCTTTTTTATTTGTAACATTCTTTAAAAGCCAATGTTATAAATCAGGTAATTCTTGTAACACTTGAATTAAGTGTAAGGTGTTATATTTACTATCAACAAAATGTTAGGTAGGGCCAAAGGTAAGAATAAGAAAAAAAGACTTGAAATAACTATAAAGATTTTCAATTAGTCTAATATTTAAAAAGTATTCTGTAAATGAGTAAATTGAAAGAAAAAAGTAAAAAAGCTGAATTAGCTCATTTTTACAAAATTCTACTAATATAACATTATAATAATCTACAACACACAATCTATAATTCTAATTCTGCAAACTAAGAATCAAGAAATTGCTTGCTAATAAATCAATATTATATATTTTTGAAAGTTTCAGAAAGTAAATAGAATGATACTCAGATTAGAACCTAGAACAAAAAGAAGACAGTAGTAAAAAAAAAAAAATGTTTCATAAGTATACAAATGTTAACATTAGCAGAAGCTGGGGGAAGGGCATATATTTACAACTATCATAAATCTAAAACTTTTCTAAAATAAAAAACTCAGAACAATTGCTGACAAATTAATTCAGAAATTCTCAAAGATCATTAAAGAACCCCAATCATTCTAATAAAAGTCCCTTCTAAATTCTAAATCCAGACATGGTGGCGCACGCCTATAATTCCAGTACTTTGGGAGGCTGAGACAGGAGAATCGCGAGTTCAAAGCCAGCCTCAGCAATAAATTGCTTAGTGTCTTGCCATTGCTGAGGCTGGCTCTGAACTTGCGATTCTCTTGTCTCAGCTTCCCAAAGTGCTGGGATTACAGGCGTGTACCACTGCGTCCAGCTGAGTTGCATGACTTTTGACCATTTTTCTTTTTTATAAGCCACAGTTTCTTAATATATTAAGGGATAGAACTATTACCTTGCCACTGTAAAGCATGAGACGAAGTTCTTATTGTTTTTATTATAAATAATATGATTAAAATACTATTTGTATTGCTTGATCATTATCTCTATTAAAACATAAAAGTTTCAGTAGAAAATATGGCCATTTTGAAACACAAAGAAAAGGCATGTCTTGAAGGGATTATCTGAATACTCATAGGGCTGGGCCACAGGTAATATAAAGAGCAAAAACAGTATGGGGATAACAGAGAATTGACACATGCTAATGACAACTTTCTTCTAAACCATAAAAGCCTTTGAACAAAAGTCATCTTTTCTTTGCTTTCTTCCCAAACTCTAATCCTGAATTATAACTTGAAGTTGATTTAATAGCACAGGAAAATCAAGTTTACAATTATTGATTTAGCAATTTAATCAAAATGCACAATTTCTGATAATCTAATCATAAAATCAGCTGTCCATGTCCCACAATTTCAATCATATATCACATTTCTCAGTTTGATGAAAAATCCCACCAGCCACAATAATACAAAAATCAGAAAATCACAACTTACTAAATCTTCTAAATTGGAAAGTTGTTCAAATCCCTCTGGTATGGAAGTTAATTCATTGTGCTGGAGGTATAGGCCCTTCAGGTTTTTTAGATTTGTAATTTCTTCAGGGAGCATTTTCAGTTTGTTATGGCTATTGATTGATAAAACAGATGCTGAATAATTTAGTAAACAATGCAATAGGTATTTATCAAAGACATTTTTGCCAACCAACTATGTGAACCTGCTACAAAAATAAGATATGGTTATTAATTTAAGTACTTATCAAAATTCACATTCCAAAAATATATACTCATTAAAATAACAGTAATCTAAAGTAACCAAATTAGAATTTTGAAGAAATAAAGTTTCTAACTAAATATAATTAGTGAACTTCTAATTTCTTGCTTATAGTCAACTTAATTTTACATATATCATGAAAGGACTTATTGTACTCTTAATTTTTATACTGTATCTGACTCATGTAAGTTTACACACACCCTACAATAGAGTTATATTGTATATAAAGGTAAGTTGTAAACAGCATTCAAGACAAAAATATCTAGTTCTGTTTGAGGGCCTGACATGTCAATTCCACTCTGTACTTTGTCTAAACACTTCAGTTGCACCCTTCTCTAGAGATACTTAGTTTAATGATTTAGGAGGAGTCCCACAACACTGAGGATGATATGCTCCCTGATAATTAAGAGATAAATGAAGGGATTCCCAAATAATCACAACTTCATTATTCACTTATGAATTCCACTCTATTATCATGACACAGTTACTTCATGCACTAACAGGGGGGAAATGGAAATATGAGGGGCTGTATAATAAGCCTAAATTACATTAAAATAAAACTAGCTGCAACAAAAAAGCCAAGATGTTTTCTAAAATAAGAACCAATAAGACTGTCAAAAATTATTATTCTAGATTAGGTAGCTAAAGTCTGGGTATATTTGATACAGATTGAGATGGGAAAAGACATGATTCTAGCTATATATTTCCTCCATCTTCAGATTCATACATTTAAGCTTTGGAATCTAAAGCTAAACCATACCCCCTCCATGCTCACTCTTTCTTTTCCTCTCAACACTCCTCACTCTTGTCCTTACAGGCCCTGTCTATACTTTTGACTTATAAGAGGAAGAACCTCTGATGCAGATCTGAACAATTAGCACCTCTTCATATGTAGATACTTTTGCTGATTTATGGTAATTTTAAGTTTTTCACCAAATGAGGACTATTATTTTAGGGACTGCTTCCCTCAAACCAGTTACCTTACTACTAAAAAAAAAAAAAAAAAAGTTTGGCTATACTGTGTTAGATCTATAACCACATCTGTTTAATAACCAGTTTTTCAAACTATCCTTTAAAGAACTTTTTATTTCTTCTACTAAATTAAATCTCTCCTAACTTCTTTCTCTTAATCTATGTCTATATAACATAGGTAGAGCAAAGACATTCTTTCTTTTAAATCTGGGTGTTTATTGGGAGGGAACATTTAGAGCCTCAGCTACCTAGCCTCCTGCATACCTACCAATGATAGTACCAGAAACATGTATAGAACACAAAGGGTCCTTGGAAAAGTTTAAAAACTGCTAATATTAAAAACTCCAAGGGTTGGGGGTTTAACTCAGTGGTAGAAAACTTGCTTAACATGTGTGAGGCACATGTGAGGCACATGAGAGTTTGATCTCAAGCACCCTACACACACAACGAAATTCTTCAGCATTAATGAAAGAATTAATAAGTCTTCCTTATTGTTTACCACCTAGACACTTTTTAGAATATCAAGGTAATTTATTGGAGACTGTGTATGAATTATGGGTTGGTTTGAGCCATCACAAGGCAGGGAGGTTACTTTTCTGGGAACTCCTGGGTGAAATTCCCCAGTTTGATTATTCCCAGATCATGCTGACGCCTTGCCTTAGCTCACAGCCCTAGGTTCAAAAGCAGCCATCCCAGAAGTAGAGAAGGCGGGCCTAACCAGCTAAACTCTAGCCGAGTTGTTTCTGCCATCTTCTTCCTGTTTCCTCAAGAAGTTCTTTATACTGAATCCCATTAGAGTTCCCATTCATTTAAAGGACCCCATTTTGGGGAGTCAGACCCAGTCTCCATCAGAGCTGGTTCCCATCGGATCCTGCTATTTCACTTATTTTCATGTCTTATTTCTTAAATTTCTCATACCTTTAATATTTCTAATCTGACTAATTGCCCTAGCTCTAGGAAACTAAGTAAACCTCACATGGGTTGTGACACTAATTTAAACCTGATATGTCATGAAAGAGGTTTTCTAAAACAAGAATCTTTCCATATTATCTCACAAACATGAAATACTTTCTTTTTTTGGTAATGGGGATTGAATCCAGGGCCTTGCACGTGCTAGGTAAGCAATCAAAAACCTTTTTAAAAAAAATCAACTGGCCTTAAATTCCTAAAACCAGAAAACATGTAGGCAATTCTAAAACTGAACATAAAGACAAAGAGCAGAGGGCCTGTTTGTATTCCCAATTATATGGGACTAAGAGAAGAGAATTGATTGAGCACAGCTGTTCAGGGATCACCTGGGGAATGTAACAGAACCCATCTCTTTAAAAAGGACAACTAATCAGGAATTAAAAAGTTAAAATTCTTAGTTAAACTCAACTACTTTATAAGATAACACAAAGTATTTTTTTTTTTTTTTTTGGTTCTGGGGATTGAACCCAGGGCCCCATGGATGGTAGGCACATGTTCTACCACAGAGCTATGCATCCCTGCCCATGATATTTTCTAATGTTAGAAAATAATTTTAAAGAATACTAAATCTATACTAGTATAATTGCAATATTAGAAATAAATAACCTTAAATTTTACCTGACATTTAGCTTCTGAAGATTTTCAAGCTCTCTTATAGCAGAAGGAAGTGATGTCAGCTGATTATCATGTATCTAAAATTATTAAAAGGCAAAGTCAATATTCTTAGTCTCATAATTAGCAATACATGGGCTTTGTACTGTACAAAATTATTCACTAATAATCCCTGTTCCTCCAATTCAATGACATGAGCAGACCTATTTGTAATTTGTTCTGAATGTAAAAGAGGAAAAGGGGTTTAAAACTGACACAACTACTATTTCAAAAATCATTAAGTAATAAGTTATTAATTTTAAATATTACAAAAATAAAACAAAAAAGGTTCACTTCATTGAGTGGAGTTTCAACATCATATACAGGTGAAGGAGTTAGAAACAAACAGCCCTTTGAAGGAATTATTTATGTCAACACATACAAAAATTACATGAGAAGGTAGAGAAGAACTTCTCTCATGTTTTCACAAACATACTGTTTTTAAGGGAGAAAGCCAATCATTTCACAAATAAATACAAAAATACTTCTCTAGGAATTTCACTGTTTTCATTCAATCTTTTCCACACATGAATTAGAGGACTTCTGATGTTGCTATGTAAACCAGAAGTTTATATATTCTGAAATAACTACTCTTGCTTCACTTTACCATGACATAGCAACTAATGATTAAAAACAGAATACCTTAATAAAATCACAAAAATTTAAGTTCAATAGTTTAAGTCAGTGAGGTTGAAGGCAAGTTACATTAAAAAAAAAATAAAAAACTTAAGTACTATACTTGTTTTAATGTCTAGAGTAATAGTGATGATAAAATAATAACAGTAAGAAAAAAGATGAGTAGAAGCAACAATTAGTTAAATATTGACTGTATGCATTAACAGAGAGAATTCTAAGAATTAAGGATAGTAATATCTTTCCTTATCAATAGATGTGGAAACTAAGGCACAAAGAGGTAACCTTCCCAAAGTCATTAGCTGTTAAGTGGGAGAGTCAGAATTAGAACCTGATGTTTTACACTCTTAATGATTATGTAATGCATGACCTAATAATTTGTTATTTTTCCTTTGACTGTATCCACTTAATATGAAGAGTTTGCTGCTTATCAAAGCTTAAATTTAGCTTTAGAGTCTCTTCAACCAACAACATATTGAACTTACATCAAGAATAGTCAGTGCAGGTAAGAGTCGAAGGTCATCTGTCAGCGACTGAAGTTTATTGTTTGATATGATTAGTTTGGTCAAATCTGTCTGCTCCCACCATCGTTCAGTAGAACTGAAGGAAAGATTCTGATTAGCTTCTTCAGGGATATCCACATTTATTCTCCAAACACACTGAGGCACTATTTCCACCATCACCATAAGGAAAAAAGAAAGATGAAAAGAAAAAGTGGATATTAAGTGATATACTTTGATAATAGCTATTCAGTTTACCTACTGAAAAACAAGTTCAGAACAAAAATTTTCCAATAAGTCAAATAGTAATATATTTATAGCTAAAAAAAGTTGATTTCATACAAAAACAGACTAACATATACTTTTACATTAGATATCACTTTTAATTTTATTATTCATATACTAGGTATATTCTGTAATAACACGTTTTGGTAAATATACAAAATAAAAATGTACTCCACTATCATGCTAACAGTTACAGAGAAGGCTTAGAAATCAGCATTTATGTTTATAAATTATTAATTATATTTATAATTTATAACATCATAACTTTTATAACAGAAGTGTATACCAAATCTCAGAAAAGTCTAGTAGTAGTAGTACTAGTAGTAATAATAATTGTAATAATAGCTAATACAAATACCGGGCAATCTTCTAATAAACCACTACATTTAAACCTTGTAACAGGGTTGGGGTGTAGCTTACTGGTAAGGCATTACCTATCATCACGCAGGAGGCCCTGGGTTTGGTCCCAGCACCACAAAACAAAAACACCTGGTCACAACTCTGTGAGATAGGTGCTATTACCATTCCCATTTTATAGATGAGAAAAATGGGGCAGAGAGAGAATGTACAATTTACTCAGGGTTCCAGAGCTAGTATTAGATTTTAACCTTGGTAGGACTGTTATACCTTTTCCAACAGTAATTAGGAGGAAGACTCTGCTAGCAACTCTGTTTTGCTAGACATAAAATTATGTTTCTTACCCCTGCATGCAAAATAGTGTTATTCTATTGCAACAAATGAAAATTCCTATAATACAGAAAATAAGACTGTGTAAGTTAAACAGGGCCATGCTATCACTTAAAGTTCCAGATAGGAGCTTATGGTAGTGAGGTAGCAAAACTAATGTTACAATAATATAATCAAACTATTTTAAAGAGAGTTCTTTATTCCTTAACAAAAGTAGGACTACATACATGATAATGTAGAGCGTTGAGATAATATTAATCAGCCGGGCGTGGTGGCTCATGCTTGTAATCCCAGCACTTAGGGAGGCTGAGACAGGAGAATTGCGAGTTCAAAGCCAGCCTCAGCAATGGCGAGGTGCTAAGCAACTCAGTGAGACCCTGTCTCTACATAAAACTTAAAATAGGGCTGGGGATGTGGCTCAGTGGTTGAACGCCCCTGAGTTCAATACCTGGTACCAAAAAAAAAAAAAAAAAAAGAGATAATATTAATCAACACATTCACTTAGCAAGGCATGCCCTGCTTTAACTGATGATCAAAAAAATCATCAGAGATTAAAAAGAAAGGTATAATCACAGTTTCAAGTTTAAAACAATGAGGTATAATTCAGAGGGTTAATCTGACACAATGGTGTTACAGGAGAAAGGCAAAATCTCAGAAATACATAAGGCTTACATTCACTCAAAAATAAGGTATTCACACTAGAATAAACTATAAGGTCCCTCTCTTAACCCTTCTGTTGGATTAGGTACTCTCTGCTATACTCTTCTTCCACAAATGTGAATGATACAGAATATACGTCCACTTGTTTTTCTGTTTTGGGGATGGATGATTATTTTAAATGCAAAGTAAAACAAAAAACCTTTACTATTCCCAACTGCACTGAGATAATAGCATCATAAAATTTTTCAATACTATTATTTTGATACATAGGTATAGATAATTCTATGGGAATGAGAAACAGATCAGCTAGCAAATAATACATGAACTTACTGACATTATCATATTGCCCATTAGTACATACAATTTTTTTCTTTCTTCTTTTCTTTTTTTTTGGTACCAGGGATTAAACCCAGGGGTGATTAACTACTGAGCCACATCCACAGCCCTTTCTATTTTCTATTTTGAGACAGTCTCACTAAGTTGCATAGGGCCTTGCTAAATTGCTGAGGCTGGATCAAACTTGAGATCCTCCTACCTAAGCTTCCCAAGTCACTGGGATTACAGGTGTGCACCACAATATCTGGCTGGTATGTATAGCTTCTAAGTGTCTATGTAATAGTTAAAAATAAATTCAATTTAAAAAAGAAAAAAATGGAGACACCTATGTATTTGACTAAAAGGCAACAATCAAGTTATACAGTATTGATCACAAAAATTTCTTAGTATAGGAAAAGCACAAATAATAAAAGGAAAAAATAATAAATTAGACTATCAAAAGTAAAAGCTCATTTTTTGTAAAGATACTATTAAGAAAGATGGTGGAACGCAATGGACAACAATATCCTAGGTTCATGTATAACTGCACATATGGTGTAACTATATTGTGTACAACCAGAGAAGTGAAAAGTTGTGCTCCATTTGTGTACAATGAATCAAAATGCATTCTGCTGTCATGTAAACCTAACTAGAATAAATAAATTTTTTAAAAAAGATACCATTAAGAAAATTAGGCTAGTCATAGAAAATATTAGACAGATACTGGTATAGATAGATATCTAAGGACTTGGACTTATATTCTAAGTATATAGTCCTGTAACTCAACAAGAGGACAAATACTCTATTTAAAAAAAGAAAGAAAATTTGAACAAACTTAACCAAAGATACACAAATGACTAAGAAGCAGTGAAAATGATGACCATTATTACTTAAGAAAATACAAATTAAAATTGTAAGAAGATATTCCAATATAGACAAAAGAATGCCTAATATTAAAGACTGTCAATACAAAGTGCTAGTAATGATGTGGAGCAACTGGATCTCTCATGTGTCTAGTAAAAGACAGCTTGGTGAACTTTTATAAAGTTAAATGTATACTTATTACTATCATTCAGCAATTCTATTCTTAGGCATACAGCTCAACAGAAATAATATAGGTCTACTGAAAGACTTATAAATGAAAGCTTATGGCAGTATTATTAATAGCCCCAAACCAGAAAAATGCAAATGTCTATAAACAGGTAAATAAACAAATTGAATTATATGCACACAATGGACTTATTCAACAATAAAAAAAAAAACTACTGATATAAGCAACATGGAAAAAGCTCAAAAACAATTATCCTAAGTGAAAGAAGCCTTAAACAAAAAAAAAATTGCAATTGTATGATTCCATTTACAAGAAATCCTAAGAGGAAGCAAAATTAATTTACATTGACAAAAAGCACATCAACAGTTCTGTGGAGCAAACAATAGGGATGGACAAAGGGAACTGTTCCAGAAGTGGGAAATGTTCATATCTTTATAAAAAATTTATTCTTGCATTATAGTAATACATAATATTGGGATTCATTTTGACATAATTATACAAGCATGGAATATAATTTACTCCAATTCAGTTCCTAGTACTTTCCCTTTGGCTCCTCAGTCCCCGTTCTCTTGCCTCTATTCTACCAGTCTTTCTTCTATTTTAGTTTGTTGTTTGAAAGGACATTATACATATACATAAAGATTCAACTCACTGGGGTATAGTCATACATGTACAAAGGATAGTTCAGTCAGTTTTATTCGGCTGTTCCTCCCTTTTTCTATCCCTCCTCCTGACTAATCAATCTCCTTCCTCTACTCCACTGATCCCTTTTTTCTTCTCATGAGAGCCCCCTTTTTATTCTTTATTTTGGCCTAGCTTCCACTTATAAGAAAAAACACTTGACCCTTGACTTTTGGGTGATCCAGCTAATTTTACTTAGCATGATATTCTCCATTTCCATTCATTTACCAGGAAATACCATTATTTCACTCTTCTTTATGGCTCTTCTATCCTTTGCTGTGCAGAAGCTTTTTAATCTGATACCATCCCAATTATTGATTCATGGTTATATTTCTGGTGCTTTAGAAGTCTCATTAACAGAGTCAGTGCCTATGCCTGTACCTATATGTTGGAGTGTTGGGCCTTTGTTTTCTTCTAGCAGTTGCAGACCTTCCGGTCTAATTCATATGTCTTTGATCTACTTTGCGTTGATGTTTGTGCAGGGTGAGAAATAGGGATAAAGTTTCATTTGTCTACATATGGCAATTCAGTTTTCCCAGGATCATTTGTTAAAAAGGCTATCATTTCTCCAACATTGTTTTAGCCACCTCAGTCCAGTGGCAGATGACTATCTATGTAGACTTGTATGTGTGTCTTCTACACTATTTCATTGGTCTTCATGTCTCTGCTGGTACCAACATTATGCTGTCTTTGTTACTATACCTCTGCAGTAAACTTTGAGGTATGGTATTACTCTTCTTGCTCAGAATTGCTTTGGCTATTCTGGGTCTCTTATTCTTTCAGAGGAATTTTAGAATACAATTTTAAAACTAAAATTTCTAGTTATTTGAAGAATGCCATTGGTATTTTAATGGGCATTGCATTGAATCTGTATAATGCTTTTGGTAGTACAGTTATTTTGATATTAATTCTACCTAACCAAGAACATAGTAGATCTTTCCATCTTCTAAAGTCTTCAATTTCTTTCTTCAGTGTTCTACAGTTTTCATTGTAGATGTTTTTCATCTCCTTGGTTAGATTTATTCTTACGTATTCTCTTATTTGTATATTTTTTGAGGTTATTATGAATGGGATAGTTTTCCTAGGTTCCTTCTCAGCAGAATCACTGTGATTGATGTCTATATGCTGATCTTGTATCATGCTATTTTGCTGAAATTTTTACCAGCTCTAAAGTCTTCCACAGGAATTTTTTGAGTCTTCTAGATACAGAATCATATTATCAACTAACAGATGATTTGACTTCCTTTCCTATGTTTCCTTTTAATTTCATTCTCTTGCCTGGTTGCTCTGGCTAGATTTTAAAGGACTGTGTTGAATAGCAGTGGTGGGAATGTACATTCTGTCTTGTTCCTGTTTTTAGAGGAAAAATTCTCAGTTTTTCTCCATTGAGTATGATGATGGCCTTGGGTTTGTTGTATAGAGCCTTTACAATGTTGAGGTAAATTACTTCTATCCCTAGTTTCTTTAGCATTTTAAACATGAATGGGCACTGGACTTGTTGAGTGCTTTTTCTACACCTAGTGAGATAATCATGTAATTCTTGTCCTTAACTCTATGTATGTGGTGAGTTACATTAATTGATTTGTATATGCTAAACCAATCTTACATTGGTATCTATTTTTTTAATATAGTGAGTCAATGCTATAAACGTTCCTCCTAGAACTGCCTTCATACTTCTCTTTGTTATGTTGTACCTCTATTATCATTTGTTTCTAAGAATTTTTTTATTTTCTCCCCTGATTTTTCTGTGATCCATTCCTCACTTGAAAGTTTATTACTAACCAGTTGCAGTAGCACATGCCTGTAATCCCAGCAGCTTGGGAAGCTGAGGCAGGAGGATACCAAGTTCAAAGCCAGCCTCAGCAATTCATTTGTTATCCAACTCCATCTGTTTCTCATCAAAATAACATTAAAATGCAAGTGAGTAAGACTGACAATAGATAAGTTTAAATTTACACAATGGCACTGAAAACTAGAAATAAAAAACTTAAGAGGCGAGTCACTAAAGTTTAGAACAACTGCGTTAAGGAATCAAGAAACAGAAACGGAATTTTAAATTAACTATCCAGTTCCTTGTCTCATAATCCAAACTTCCTTGGATATTGGTAAAAATTAAATGTTGTCCTTCAGCTTCTGAATATATAGGCATTTTTCTTGTTTTCATTAAGAAATGTATAGGATTTGCTTTTGACAACCTACTCACCTGGAAGCAGTTTTTTTTTTTTTGGTACTGGAGATTGAACTCAGGGACACTCGACCACTGAGCCACATCCCCAGCCCTATTTTGGGTTTTATGCAGAGACAGGGTCTCACTGAGTTGCTTGGCGCCTTGCTGTTGCTGAGGCTGGCTTTGAACTCGCAATTTTCCTGTCTCAGCCTCCCTAAGTGCTGGGATTACAGGCTTGCGCCACCGCGTCTGCCTCCTGAAATTATTTGTTGTGTAAATATTTTGGATATTTTGGTCAGTTTTTATTACCTGTTTAGAATATCATAATGAGTTTCACTAAGCAACCAGTAGTTAAAACTCAGATTCAAGCTAAATAGTAATGGAGAGCATGGTTTATATAAATTTAAGATGGTTACTGAAAGCCTAAAGAAATGGCTTACATTATATTTTTCATCTAACTATATATACTGAATAAAATAAACTCTTATTATTCTAAAACAGTATGGTTTTTGAAGTTTAGTATCCCTAGACCTAGTTACTTAATTGTACAAGTGAAAACTAATCCTCTGTTCTCTTCAAGTTAAGGAAGAAAAACCTTACACCAATATTTCCCTTTCAAATAATATAGTTTCCGAAGTAAATTTCTTTGTTTAATCAATTATCTATCAATTTTCCTTTCAGTTCGAGTATAGGTTCCATTAGAACTTGCAGCATTCTTTTTTGTCCAACTGTGGCATCTTTTAATTTTCCTTAGTGTTGGATGAAGTGCCTAAAAACATTTCTGTACTATTGTTCTGCTGTGATTATGCAACCAGAAAGCAACAATCCATATCTTCTTTATAACTCAGTCCTCATTCTATCTAGTTCAGTGGAAAAAGAGCTACACTATTTACATTGAAACAAAGTGATGATATATTGTTGCTGCTTATAAAAACAGCTGTCACCACAAATATTTTTACTCTTTGTTGTTCACCCTTTATAGAATGCCTCATAATTTAAGTCATATCAGTATCTAGCCTTTTTAGATTGGCTTTTCTCCTCTAATATGTATTTTCCCCTAAGTAGTATGCTTTTCCAGATCCTTTGATGACTTGATAGCTAATTTATTTTTATTGCCAAATAATATTCCATTGTATAGATGTACCATTTTGTGTATCTACTCACCTTCTGAAAGATATCTCAGTTACTTCAATTTGGGACAATTATGAATAAATCAGTTATAAGCATTCATGTTCAGGTTTTTGTGGGGATGTAAGTGTTCAACTTAATTTAGGTAAAAACTTAGGAGCATAATCACTGGATCATATGATAGGACTATGGTTAGCCTTATAAGACACTGTCTTCCAAAGTGACACTACCATTTATCTTTCCACAAGCAAATGAATGAAAGTTCCTTTCACTCCATACCCTTGCCAGCATTTGGTATTATCAAGTTTTTGGATCTTAATCAATTTAGTAGGCATGTGATGTTATATGCTGTTTTCTAGTGATGAATGAAGTTTATAAGCTCTTTATAAGCTCATCTGCCATATATGTGTGTGTGTGTGTGTATAAATAATATGTATATATCTTCTTTGGTTAGGTGTCCAGATCTTTGGCCATTTTTTAATTGGGTTGTTAGTTTTCTTCATGTTGAGCATGTTTGTCTTTTATTTGTCTTTTTATATCACTGGTTTCTGCTAAATAATTGATGGTTCAATGAGTAAATAACATAGAAATAGCCAGTAGCCTGTTGGTTATGGTTCTTAAAGTCTATGTTATATAAATTCTGGATAGAAATTTCAGGAATGTTTTTTGACATAACCAAAATAACTGCAGATGGTGATTTTTTCCCCAATAAACTTTTACTAACTATTCCCTTGAACCAGTCTGCACACTGCTGCACTTTAAAAAAAATTTTTTTAGTTGTTAATTGACCTTTATTTATTCACTTATTTATATATGGTGCTGAGGATCGAACCCAGTGCCTCCTACATGCGAGGCAAGAGTTCTACCACTGAGCCACAATCCCAGCCTACTGCTGCACTTTTAATAAATATTTTAAAAAGTCTTCTCATGCTGGGCCTGGTGGCATACACCTGTAATCTCAGCAACTCTGGAGAGTGAGGTAGGAGGATTCCAAGTTTGAGGCCAGCCTCAGCAATTTAGCGATGTGTCTCAAAATCAAAAATACAAAGGGCTGAGGATATGGTTCAGTGGTTAAGCATCCCTGAATTCAATCACTAGTGGTACCAAAAAAAAAGTTTTCTCATTATCTTTATTTTTGCCCCAAAATATTACTACTTTGAATTATAAATTATATTCAAGATATTTTGAAACACGTCTTCTTTCAGATTGCTTTCCACATACATATACAAGATATTTCATATGAAATATATACGAAAGTGTTACATATGAGAAAGTATACAAATATGCATTTAAATAGTATGTTATTTACCTATTATTTATGTTTCTTCCAGATATTGTGCTAGGTACCAAATAAATAAAATAAAAATTAATGATGCATCCAAATAATTCCTATTCTCATAAGCCTTTTAACGTAAGCTTCATTTTTATTTATTGGGAGAAGGTGAGTAAGGAATAAATGTGTACAGCACAGGAAATTTTTGTGGCAGTGAAACTATTCTCCATGACAGTATAATGTTAAATACATGACATGCACTTGTCAAAACCCATAAAATGATACAACACTAGTGATAAATCTATGTGAATGATAAACTTCAGTTAATAATAATTTTATTATTGGTTCATCAATTATTAAAAATGTACCTTATATGTAATGCAAGATATTAATGAAAGAGGAAAATGTAAGCAGAGGAGAGGAGGTAAATGAGAACACACTGTACAATATGCTCAATTTCCTATAAATCTAAAATGGTTCTCAAAGAATGTACAAGTATAGCTGTTTGGGGAAAAGGCAACTCTTTGTTATTGTTGTTGTTAAAGAATAAGAATCTGAAAAGAGATGGGAAGCCACAAAGTAGATGGCTGGGGGGCAAGATTCTGAAAGTCTTTTGCATATTGTGCTAAGAACATTATATTGCATCATGTGAGCTATGAGATATTATTAAAATGTTTTGTGTGACATAATAAAATCTGTGTTTTGGGAAGGTAACTCTTGGTAATGACACTAAGAGAATGAGGTTTAAAATGAGAAACCCAGGATACCAGGCCATCACCATAACAGGAATGCTCTATTTTATTTTTATGTAGCAGGCATTTTACCTATGTTATCTTATATAAATGTTGGTAGGTCTTAATATTTCATTATAAATGAAAAACTAAGGAACAAAGTAAGTACCTCCATGTTATATGAGCTAAGAAATGGAGATAATGAGAATTGTCCCCAAAAGGAATAAAAATAGTTCAGAATTATAGTGATTTCAAAGGTTGAGTGATAAGACATGAAACTGAAGTCTAAAGTCAGTTAGGGAAAGACCTTCTATATTATGGTAACAGGAATCCCTTTTTCATATATAAGCTACAAATACCATGAGTCTTTCCTATTTATACCTTTTTCATCCCATGAAATATTATATATTCACTCACTAAACATGGCAGTTATTGTGTCAGGTTCTATTCATATAACTTAAACAGTACTGATCCATATAATCATGAAGCTAAGAGTCAATATTTTCTACCTAAAAGTTAAACTGACTAAACCACATGGATCTAGTCAATAAATACATTCTAAAACATCACTTAGCACTGGAGAATATTCACTCATTTACTTACTACACCCCACAAATAAACCTACATACAGCAAACACTATTTTGGGAGCTAGGGATACAACAATGAACAAGACAAAGCTACTTGACCTTGTGGAGTTAGCAGTCTTAACTGATGAGCAAGGTAGGCAATAATCAAATGATATAAGTCCTTACAGTGATTCCATTAAAAAAAATTAAACAGGTAAGAGAACAGTGCTTTACCAGTAGTACTTAGGGTACTTTGGAAGGGTACTTTGGAAGTGTGAGTTCTGAGCAAAATCCTAAAGGAAGCAAGAGTCCTATGCAGGCACAAAGGAAAATGTTCCACTTTGGAAAAAGCAAATATACGTGAGGAAAGGAGGGAAGAGAGGGAGAGGGAGAGTGACTGGGTTGGAGTGGGGAGAGAAAAGCCCATCTGTAGTTTCAAAGTGCTTATGCCCCCATCTATAAAAATCCTTCTAGATAAAGCAGAGATTTTATGCTATATACCCTTTCATTTATTCAACAAGTATTTGTTTGCCTGGTTTACTTTATTCATGGCACAATAAGGAAACAATCATTAGAAGGAAAATGGAAGGTTTTAATTGCAGTGCAAAAACCCGAATATAAGTAGAGAAAAATATTACAGTAAGAATGATTTATTTTTCCACCTCTCCTTCACTGCTTCCTCACCACGCGCAGGCCACTCCAAGAGCATTTGGCCTTTCATTCGTGGTATCCAGATTAGTGTTTGTTTTTCTTTATTGGGTTTTTCAGAACGGCCTCAAATTCATACACTTTGTGTGCCGTTTCTTCTGATCCTCAATTTAGAAAACATGCTCATTATTCCTGGTCATTGGGGCTCTACCTAGCTGCAAAGAGAGTCTCGCAGGCAACAGTGGCATTCACTCAAGGGTCACAAAAGAGCAGATAAAATACAGAATTTAGCGTCGGTAAATTTCCTTGGAGAACAAATTAAGAAAATGAGAGTCAAAGAAAGCATTTTCCCAACATCTGATAGGTAGTTTACTCTCACATTACGTTGCCTATTCTTTATTCGGGAGTTCCAGAAAGCACCCGGTTTAAATTTTGACCATAGTCCCAGAAGGGTCCCTCCAACAGAGATGCTGGAGCCAGATAAGTAAGGAAACTGGGAGGCCATGTTAGCCGAAATGTAACAGTGCTTGGATTAGCGCACAGGGATCCTGGCTAGGAGACAAAGCCAGGCTCGAGGAAAAGGACGCTGCTCAGGGCTAGGGCTTTCTGACTGCACGGCACAAACTGGTAGTATCTCTGAGTCTTACCTTCACTGAGGTTCCTACCCGACAAGTTTAACTGTCCGCTCTTCCTCGCCGCCTTTAACAGCCCCAGGGGTACAGAAGTAGAGCAGTCTCTCCCCTCAGCTCTGAAACCCGCTCGCGGATCCCGCCCGGTTACCCGCTGCAGGCGCGACATGTTCAAACCCTGGGTCTCGAAGCCGCAGCCCCACCTGTGACGCTTAAATGTGGCGCCGCCAGGCTGCCCCGCCCCTTCCGCGAACGCGCGCACTGTGCGCGGGGTTCGTGGCTTCGCACTGGGCCTTTAGCTCTGTGCGGCGCGGCGCAGATGTCGTCACCGCCAGCTCCCGGGGCTTCAGGACAGAGCAGCCCCTTCCGTTGCCGGTGCCGGCCTTGCGTCCTGGAATTACTTCGCTCTAGTAAGTGCGTTCAACGGGCTTAAGCGGGGCTTTCGTGTTTATTGTTTGCTCTGTTCCTGCGACTCCAGCCTTCTGTATGCTTCTGCCGTGGCGAGGGAGTTGGGAGAGGATAACCCTCTCTTCTCACCTCTTGTAGTCTGAACGTGGGCCTTAACTAAAACTTGAGACCTGGGCGCGGTCTGCAGCCTCTTTGGACCCCAACCTGTCTGTCGCTTGGGGTGGTGGCACCAGAACTCCGTCGTACGGAGTAAAACAGATTTCCTGGTCTTGGAGCCTGTACTCTTGACTTCGGGAATTAGTGCATCACTCGTTGTTGTATTGAAACAGCCCAACATTGGAGGCAATGTGAAATGAAAGGGTTGACAGCTTAGAAAAAGAGAGGAAAAAAGTTTAAAATTAAAAAAAAAAAATGTTCTGTCTACCGGACAATTTGAGGAGACAAGTGGACAGTAAAGGAGACAAGTGTGGTACAAGCTTTAGTGTATCACAAACAGCCCGGACTTTGAAGCCCCGGAAGTGCAACTTCAAACCCCACCTGCTTACTGTTGTGAGCCTAGGCTCCTGCCTGAATACCCGGTGGCTGGATTTGTCCCCTGCATAGGAAATAGACACAAGATGGAAAAGGAAAAAATGAACGTTAGGCAGTTTGATCAAACCTGGGAGAAGCAGCAAGATTGCTTCTCCCCCTCCATCCCACAAAAGCAGTTACAATTTATTGGAAAAAAAATACAGATGATACCCAGATGTAGAATTAATTTGCCGGAAGAGAGGGCGAAAGGAGACAAGAGGCAGGAAGTACACCAGCAGATTTAGTTAGCCTGTGTTAGACCTGAGTGGGCAATCTTCTCTCCTGCTCGCATCATCTTTGGAACCTGTGTGTGGGACGGGTGTGTGTGGGGGAATCACAGCCCTTCAGCTTCCTTTCTCAGTAGAAAGATTTTGTTCCCAAGAATGTCATATTCATTAGTTTCATTTCATACCGTGTAACTTCAGCAGTTTTACTGGACAGCTTTTGAAGCTCATTCTTTTACTTTAGGGATAACAATTCCTACCTTATAAAGTTTTGGAAATAATTTGATGAAAGTAAATTCATCAAATCAATGAAAGTAAATTCATTGATTGAGGGAAGGGACTTGAGTTAGAATAAAATATGGAAATTTTATCCAGTAAGTCAGTGTTTCCTGGAAAGTTACAGTTCATGTCTGAAATGTACAGTTCATTGAGTCATTCAACAGGTATTAAGATCTCATCCTGCATAGTACTGTTCTGGGTGCTAGACTTTTTCTTTAACAGAAGTGATTTTGTCTTAAAAAGAAGGCTGGAGGATATCCTCCTAACCCCCAGGAAATCTGTGGATTGGTAGTGTTAATTGAAAAGAAAAATGATGTCCCCTTGACAAATTCTGCATTATGCAGTTTTACCTGAGTTGAGGTTCATGTCCTTGCTGCATGTAAGATTTGGTTTTAAACACCCTATTCCTTTTTTATAAGTAGCATGGCCAGGCATTCAAACCTAGATCTTTCTCCAACCATGAGTTGCCTAGTAGCTTTTCATAATTTCCAATTTGCTTTTATTATGGAATCATTTTGAGGGATACTTTCAGTTGTATTTTGTTGTTGTTTTTGTGGTGCTGGGGACTGAACTTGGCCTTGTACATTCTAGGCAAGTGTTCTACCACTGAGTCACATCCCTAACCAGCTTCAATTGCTTTAAAACAAAACTTTTTCTCTTTCTAGGATGTAACACTCTACCTTAAGATAATAAATTGCTATAAAATTTTACAATGACTATTCCTCTACCTACAAAGATTCTTTTTTTTTAACATTTTTTTAGTTGTAGATGGACACAATGTCTTTATTTTATTGCTTTGTATGTGGTACTGAGGATCGAACCCAGGGCCTCACGCATGCGAGGCAAGCGCTCTACCACTGAGCTACAACCCCAGCCCCCTACAAAGATTCTTATTTAGTTTAACTGTTAATAGCAAGGTATAATTGTTTAATTCAGTGCAATTCTACTGGATGTTCAGTATTTTATTAGTGATGTTTAATGATATTATGTTAAAACATTGTTTCATTTTATATAAAAGAAGTGTATCCTATTTAATGACAAAGTAATCTGGAAAACCCAAGTGGCCATATACTTGTAAAGGTCAACAGATGTAACTGACATACATTAAAATTTTACTAGCCTATATCTGTAATAAAAGTGCAGATTGAGGAAGTAAAAATTATTACCTCCTGCAGTTGGGAAAATTACGTTTATCTCAAATTGATGGATACTGAAAGCTAATCCACTTGACTTAAACTTCTTTATGAAAAGTGGTTATAATTTTATATGGTTATATTAGTGAGAATTAGCTCTTTATATCAGTTGTATTACTTAAAACTGCATTAAAGGCTGGGCGCTGTGGCACACACCTGTAATCTCAGCAGTTTGGGAGGCTGAGACAGGAGGATCACGAGTTCAAAGCCAGCCTCAGCAACTGGCGAGGTGCTAAGCAACTCAGTGAGACCCTGTCTCTAAATGAAACACAATATAGGGCTGGAAATGTGGCTTAGTGGTCAAGTACCCCTGAGCTCAATCCCTGATACCAAAAAAAGAAAAAAAGCATTAAAAACAAACAAAAGTCCTAACCTTTTTCAACACAGGTATGTAAGTAAAATTGTTTGCTTTTTTTCATGGACTTTATATACATTATTAAAATAATATGAAAAGGTTATTTCCTGTGTCAGGCTGGCAACTATTGCACACCTACCTTTAGTAGCAGAATTATCTAGCTACAATTTCTTACGTTCATTTTATTTAATTATTATAAAGTTTCACTCTTTAAGCTTCTTTGCTAACTGAAAACAAAGTGAAGAAACCAAAAATATATTAAGCCTAACAATCATATGACCTGAAGAACTCTATTCTGTCTTATAATAAAAAATAAAACTTATCAAATTAAAATAGAGCAGCTTGTCTCTACATTAAAATTTAATAAGGTATTTTCAGATGTGTCTATATTACTCTAGAACATTGCAAGATATTAGATTTTTTCCCCAAAGGTGAAAGGTACAATTGATAAGATGGACTTACTGAAACAAGTCTAAAATTTCTACTAAGGGAAGATGAGGTTAATTTGTGTAGATTTCCTAAGCACATTTGTTTAGAAACTAGAATCAAGAGCAAAGCAAATCTGCTTTGCAAACATTTTCCTGAAGTTTCTTTTCATGTGAAATAACAGATTTTGCCTGTTTGAAGCACTATTACATTTATCTTTCAAAATATTGCCTCATCTATGAGAGCTTGCTGTCTTATGTAAAAGTTATTCAAGTAACATTTTAGTTCATGTTAAAAATACCAATTTGTAATTTCATATAGTTTTTCCCTTTAGGTGTTTAAGTACCAACTTTGGAAATTAGTCAGTAAAAAAATATTTCTGTGAAGACAATACATATTTTGCATTTTTATTAGTAGTTTTTCAAATGTGATTTTGAATTTAATTCTATTATTGTTATTAAGAGGTGAGTGGGATAATTATTTTTCTTAGTGGAGAAAGTACATTTCTTTAGGATTGTACATTTGTATATTCTTTGTGTTTTCCCACTGCTTTTCCTTCACACTTTTGAACCATGTAGCAGGTTGCCTGCTCTAGAGGTTTAATATTTAATTCTAATATTCGGTCTTAAATTCCTCTGTATGTTCAATATAGAAGAATTTTAGTTCTCCAGCTTTAGGAAAATAAAAGGGCTTTTATTACATGTCAACATTTTGAAAAAATGTGGCAGCACTAGTAAAAAAAGATGTATCCTAAGCCAGTCAAGGTGGCGCATGCCTGTAATCCCAGCACTTTGGGAGACTGAGACAGGAAAATCCCAAGTTGAAAGCCAGCCTCAGCAATGGTGAGGCACTAAGCAACCAGTGAGACCTTGTTTCTACATAAACACAAAGTAGGGCTGGGGATGTGGCTCAGTGGTCAAGTACCCCTGAGTTCAATCCTCAGTAACCTCCGCTCCAACAAAAAAAAGATGCATCCTAAATGATTTAGTTTTTGTTATTGTTGTTCATTTTCTTTCTACTGAAGAAAAATGAAAAAAGGTGATTGATAAACCATTCTTGCTAATGTCATTTAAGCAAAATGCTATGGTGTTGAGATTTATTAGTTATTCTAAAAATCACCTGAAAATGTTTCTTATATTCCTTGTCATTATTATTTCTAACCTTTAAGAGCTATTACAATATTCCTACTCTTTTTTCTAAGATTAACATGTTGCATAACTTAAAATATTGGTTTTAATATTATTATGGGTGTTACAAATGAGGGAAATTTAAATGAGTAAAGTAATTCAGAGGTAAAATTTGGGCACCACAACCTTATAGAGCATTCTTGCAGTATTGTTTTATTTTTGTCTTTGCATATACGAAGAGTAAGTTTTAATCAAAATCTACTTTATTTTTTCCGTAAGGTGCTAAGGATCAAACCCAGGGTCTCACACTTGCTAAATAAGCACTCTACTACCACTTAACTAAATCACAAGCCTGAAATCTACTGTTCTAAAATTTAGCTATCACTCCCTGAAAACACTTTTATTCAGTTCAATTCAGCTTGCCACTTGTGTACTTTCAAAAGAGAGTAAATATTTATAAGTGGCAAATATTGTTCCACATGAGCAAAGCTCCCCTATATTTTCTATAAGACATAATATGGTCTTTGAGGCTTCATCCTTACTGTCATCTTGTTATGGTTTGGATATGAAGTGTCCCCCTAAAGCTTCTGTATTAATGCAAGATTATTCACAAGTGAAATATTAGATTGTGTGATTTGTAACCTTCCTGTGAACCAGTGTTCCTTCGCCACACCCTTCAGCTATGCTGTTCTGCCTCTTTCTTGGGCCCAGAGAAATGGACTTGGCCAACCACAGATTAACCCTCTGGAACTTTGAGTCAAAAGAAACTTTCCCTCATCTAAGTTGTTTTTGCTGGATATTTTGGTCACAGCAGTGAAAAAGCTAATACATACTTGGTGCCCAGAATGCAGATGTGTAAGCCCAGCCTTGCTCTTCATCATTGTAGAAGTACCTATTAACACAAAGCATTCCTACTACTAGTATAGCTTTGTCTATATTCTCATCTTAAGGTGCTGTCCTTTTTTCTTTTCTTTTTAACTCATTGCCTAGAAATGTTACCTCTCCACCATCTCTTCTGTCTCAAAATAATTACTTGACAAATGTCTCTAAGTGGTTTAGACTTCAACATGAGCTAACTTGGCTGGAAATTAATGGCAGTTCTTAGTTTCAAGTGAATGGAATGGCTACTGGGTGAAAAAGCCTAATGACAGCTGGGCGCAGTGGCACACACCTATAATCCCAGCACTTTGGGAGGCTGAGACAGGAAAATCCCGAGTTCAAAGCCAGCCTCAATAACGGCAAGGCGCAAAGCAACTCAGTGAGACCTTGTCTCTACATAAAACACAAAATAGGGCTGGGAATGTGGTTCTGTAGTTGAGTACCCCTGAGTTCAATCCCTGGTAGCAAAAAAAAAACCCAAAAAACCTAATGACTTTTAAAAACTACTATGCTTTATCATTTATTTTTAGTTCAGATTATTTCAGGTACTTAGTAATATTTTGCTTTGTTGGTTGTTTTTAATTTGTGCTTAGTCATTTGCATGTCTGTTCTGATCCATACCACAGTAAGTTTAATATTATTGAAGGAAATGTGCAAGTGTTTGTGTTGTTTGGAAGTAAGAATATTAACTCTTACTCAAAAAATGTAGAAAAGTAATTGAAGCCTTACTAAAAAGAATTTTCCATAGAAACATTTGGAATTTATTAAGAAAATGAAAGTTTTGTTTAGCCATCATCTGCCTATGCATGCAATTGGTAATGTGCTGCTTTAGAGTCAAAATGATTATGAAAATGTGAAGCCTATTTACATTGTTGTCATGTTTGTATTGCAGCAACCTCTTAAAGGAGAGAGTACATCTGATATTATAATTCACATCTTTACCATCACTTAACAGTTCATAAAATATTTTGATATCAATTTAGTTTTGACACTAATGCTCTTTAATAAGTGTTCCCGTTCATTATTACTGTTGAATTCATCCACTGAAAAGTTGAAGAAATGTAGAGTTTGAAATTGACTTTCTGGGCTTCAGTTGTAGCTCAGTGGCAGAGCACTTGGCCTAGCATGTGTGAGGCACTGGGTTCGATCCTCAGCACCACATAAAAAAATAAATAAATAAATAAAAATAAATGTATTTTAAAAAAAAGAAATTGACTTTCCTGTAAGGTTATATGACATTTGTTGAATGCCTGTGTGCTGGGCATTATACTTCATCCCTATTGCATTTCTAATCTTAAAGCTAAACTTAAAGCTGTTTCATTGTCTCTATTTTTCATATAAAAGTAATGGAGATCACATAGTTAATTAGAGGTAGTACTTATTATGGTAGTTCAGAACATGGCTGGGAAGTAGAATGGAGATGGGGGTGGGTAAGAGGACTGCTTTTTTTTAACCTTCATATAGTTTAAAATTTTAATATTTAACACATTAGTTTACAATGCAATTTTTAATGTGTTTTGTTAAAAATAGGAAACTATACTATGTAAATTAGCTCTTCCTATTCATATTTTTCATGTGAATTCTGAAGTCAGAATAGCCCAAGAAAAGAAGGATGGTGGGCTGGGATTGTAGCTCAGCGGTAGAGCGCTTGCCTCGCATGCGTGGGGCCCTGGGTTCGTTCCTCAGCACCACATACAAAGCAATAAAAAAATAAAGATATTGTGTCCATCTACAACTAAAAAAAAAAAATTTAAAAAAAAAAAAAGAAAAGAATGATGGTATAAAATGGAGCCCACTTGAGGATAGCCTTCAAAATGAGAGGTTTTTGTCAGATAATTGAGAATGCAAAGCTAATCATTATTCCTTCCCAATTCACAAGTTTGATTTTTTTCTAGAATTATTATGACAAGCAGTAGTATGAAACAACACAGCATAATGGAAATAATAGGCTTTGAAGTGAGATACCTGGTTTGGTGGTGTTGTTTTTTTTTAATACCTGCCTGCCCCTCTGTTAACTTGCTTTATATATTAAGCCAGTTGCTTATTCCCTATAACTCAGATAAGGAAATTGAAGTACAAAGTAATGAGCCAGAAGTCACACAGTTATTTTAATTAGTAGTGGAAACCTGTTAGTTTAACCCTGGGGCCTGTGTTAGTAATTAGTCTGGCATCTTTTAAGTGTTATGAGGATTAAAGGCCATTTTAGAAGCATTCAGTTAATGTAATTTAGTCTTGTTACTAAGTTGAGTACACTTTCATTTTTTTCAGTTTTGTAGGTGTCTCAAAATAATTTTCCTTCATGAAGAGAACATTAATTGTACAGCATAGAAAAAAAGAAGTTAAAGGTCAAATGATGCAAAGGTCTAATTCCTTGATTAAGCAAAGCTAATATTGAAACACTTGAAACTGTTTACTTAATGATACACATAATTCTATTGAATCCCCCACCCCATGGATTTTTTTGATTGTGAAGTATTCCCTCAAATGGCCTTTGCTCAATTGAAATTCCAAAAGAATCTTATATAACTTAAAAATTCTACTGAGTAATCAGTGTTCCCCAGCCAAATGTTTCTGTTGACCCTACTCAATCCAAAAAGGAAAGCTAATCTGTACAGATAAATCAACTGTGACTTTTCCCCGCCCCAAGCTCTAAGTATAGCTGAGAATATTGTGCATATGAATGTTGGAAACAGTATCTTTTTAAAATTTTCTTTTAGTTGTAGATGGACACAATACCTTTATTTTATGTATTTATTTTTTAAGCGGTGCTGAAGATGGAACCCAGTGCCTCATACATGCTAATAAGCAAGTGCTCCACCACTGAACCAAAACCCTAGCCCCTAGAAACAGTATCTTAATGGTTACTTCTACATTCTTCCTCTGTTAATCATGGAAACAAGGCTGTGACAAATGACCACATACATATTTTTGCTTATGATTTCAAGGTGTTCTATCATTTTTAAAACATACAGAATCTCTGGTATTGGCAGAGAGTATAAACAATACAAAAGAAGTACTTGGAGGGCTGGGATTGTGGCTCAGCGGTAGAGCGCTTGCCTCGCATGCGTGAGGCCCTGGGTTCGATCCTCAGCACCACATACAAAGCAATAAAATAAAGACATTGTGTCCATCTACAACTAAGAAACAGTTAAAAAAAAAAAAAAAAAAGAAGAAGTACTTGGAGCCTGGCCAGGTGGCAGATGCTTGTAATCCCAGCACTTTGGGAAACTGAGATAGGAGAATCTCAAGTTCAAAGCCAGCCTCAGCAATGGCGAGGCACCAAGCAACTCAGTGAGACCCTGTCTCTAAATAAAACACAAAATAGGGCTGGGGATATGGCTCAGTGGTCAAGTATCCCTGAGTTTAATCCCCAATCCCCCCCAAAAAAAAGTAGTAGCAGTAGTATTTGGAAATAAGCTTAGGTAGGCTTTTTCTTATGTTCCGGTGTGTGTATCTGTCCGTGTCCATGTGTCTGCCCACCTGTTGGTCCCCATTTGGATGGAGAAGAAAAGGGAGCATGGAATTTATAATTTTTATTTTAAAACAGGTAATGTTTATAGAATTACCTAAATGTATAGAGTTAGAACTAGAACAGAACTTATAAATTATGTAATTTATAAGTTAGGAATAGAAAATAAAGTAGATCTATAGATGAGTTTTTCAGATTTACAGATTTATAAGTAGTAATTTATTTCCAGGGTTTTCCTTATTGCTTTGAATAGCTATAGGGGAAAACAAATTTATAGCCCTCACTTTGAGATTTTTTACCTCAACCAAATTTCCACTTAAATCTCACAGTTAACATTACTGTCTTCACTTACCCAGCCTTTGCTGCATGTATATATGGTATATACCTTAGTAATGAGCTACCTGCCTTACAAGACTGAACACATGGTTTGAAGCATTTGTAAAGTTTTAGCACATGATGGTGCTCAGTAAGTTTTTTATCACATGCTGTCTTTGGTCCAGTATAACGTTATTGGTTACCAGGCACCGTGGTACATGCCTGTAGTCCCAATTACTTGGAAGGCTGAGGCAGAAGGATCACTTGAACCCAAGGGTTTGGTGCCAGCCTGGGCAACATATCAAGACCTGTCACTTTCATAAGGAGGGAGAGGGAGATCAGAAACACTAAAGTACTTTGCCTTCGCTGCCTCAAAAAATGTGTTAAGGGGAAGACAACTAATTTTGATAAAAAGGTCTATTGCTTGTGCAAGATTTGCAGAATTGTATGGATAGGCACGACATCACCATCTTTTCCATTAGTGTTAACAAAAGTTGGTAACAAAAAACAAGTGGCCTGCATTATCTAAATGGGAAAATGGTATCCAGCAAATAGAGTGGTTGCATATACATGTATTACACGAAGAACTTCCATCTAAATGCACAAGATCTTTTACAAGCTTGACACTGGAAAGAACTAAGCTTGTTCTTTTTAGTATTGGTATCATAAAAGAATTGGTATTATTTTGGAGAATTGCATAAGCATTATTCACTGGTATTCTTAGGCATCTTTCTGGCATTCTAGTAATCAGTTTAAATTCTTATCAATGTAGTAGCGCAGTAGTGACTCCCTACCTACAAGTAGGAGGGCCCTGTGGGTCTTCAAAGTATTATGGAGAACTTGTAAATCATATTTTAAAAGCCTATCAGGAAACACGTACTTTTCCATAGTATGACTTGTGTTGTAGGGGGACACCTTTTTTTGATTAGAAATAGCATTAAATGTTAATGATCTACTCCCAAAGATGAGCTAAGTGACCTTTCCTTGTGCATACGTCTTTCACTATGACAAGATCTTTTTATAATTCTTCCTTGGAATAAAAAGTGGAAAGCAGCGGTCAACAGAGCGATTATATTTGAAAGCTTCAAACTTGTAATTTATTTTCTTTTATCTGGAATATTTTCCCCAAAAATTCAAATGGCTATAGATATAGATACCAAGTAGTTGTTTATTAAATCCTACAAGGATATTTAAAATTATTCAGTTGGTCATAAGTTTAATATAACGGAAATTCGTAGCAAATAGTCCAGGAAATTTGAAAGTGGTGAGGAGGAAAACCTTGGTAGCTAGGGTGGAAATATTAGTAACTCAAAAGATTGGTTAATGATAGCCTATAAAGAAATATCGTGGGCGCCGTTTAATAACAATAGTTGCTAAAGTGCAGTTTTTTGTAGGGAAGTGAATGCTTCTGAAGAAGGGGGGGAAAAATGCCTCCACTCGCTTCAGAGAAACAAGAGGCTAAAGGGGAAAACGCCCTCCACCACACCGCGCTCCCTTTCGCGTTGCTCCAGCGGCGGCCAAAGCCTGCTGCGCCTGCGCGGGGCGGAGCCGACGGTGACGCACCCGTGTGCCGCACAGCATTGTGGGTAGCTGGGGTCCGCGAGGGAGGTGGTTGGAGGCGAGGTGGGGGCGGTCGTTTGTTTTCTCGTGGTCTCGAACTCGCGCGCTCTCTTCCCCTCCCCCCGGCGTGCAGCGGGGAGGAGAAACGACGGCGGCGGCGGCAGCAACTGCAGTAGCATCGGATACCCCTCTTTCCTTTCCCACGAACCGGTTCCTCTTCCCCCTCCCTCTCACTGTTTGTTGTGTGTTTGATGTGTTAAAGCAGGAGCGAGAACTCGAGCAGCGCCATGAGCAACACTACCGTCGTCCCCAGCACTGCGGGCCCTGGCCCCAGCGGCGGGCCGGGTGGCGGAGGCGGCGGCGGAGGCGGCGGCACCGAGGTAATCCAGGTGACTAATGTCTCCCCGAGCGCTAGCTCTGAGCAGATGCGGACTCTCTTCGGTTTCCTAGGCAAGATCGACGAACTGCGCCTCTTCCCGCCGGAGTGAGTATCGTCCACCATCACCGCTTTTGCTAACGCCGCCCCGGCCTGGGCCTAACCAACACCATTTCCGTAGGCCCTGTGGCTGTTTTCCCTGCCAGGCTACGTTAGTTGGTGGTGGTGGTTTTGCATTTACGGACGAAAAGATTACGTTTTAGGCCTACAAAAAATGCAGAGGAGCAGAGACAAGACTTTGATTAGGAGAAACTGGCTCTTAATTTTAGGATTTTTTCCTTTTTACATTGTGCCAACGTGGTCGTTTTGCCTTGGGCAAAAGCAAGACAGTCTATCTTTTGTCATCTTGCGTATAGGTTAAATTCATTTTTTTAAAAAGTCAAAGTGTTTTTTTCTCTCCTGCGTTAATTTAGTGTTAAAATTTGTAGGCCGTTTATTTCTAAGTATTGATTTTAAGTGATTCTGAGCCAGCGAATATGACAGGACTGGTGATTAATTCAGTGAGTCTGAATATTATTTATCTGTATGTGTGAGTGTGTGTATATATACATACACATATGTATAAATGGATTATAGAGGAATCCTGATGTTTTCCCTTTTTTAATGTACAGATTTAAGATGTCATTTGTTTTTGAGAAGGAATTTTATAGACTGTCGACATTTTGTTTAGAGTAATGGCTTCATTTTGTCTTCCTTTAAAAAAGTTATGAAGAAAGATAAAGTATTAAAAAGTATTGGAGCAAACACTTGAAAATAGTTGTGTGGTGTTTGGAAATGCTTATTAGATAAAAGTGAAAAATCAAATGTTATTGTCAATATTCAGTACATCCATCATGTGTTGTGAGTTTTATGATGTCACTTAAATTCTAAACAGGAAATTGAGATCCTCAAGAAATCTGTTGTGGTTGGTGTAATTATTGATTTCTGTACACTTCTCAATAGAATAATAAAAGCAAATCATAACAGTAAATATTACCACATTTGATGACTTTCTATTTTTCAAAGACTATGTTCAAATTGATGTGCTCCTGATTTTTAGGGAAAATGTACATGTAGGGAAAGGATTCAGTTATCTCCTTGCCATGTGCTGTGGAGTTTAGGAACACACATTATTTTGAACGGAAACTTCTTTCTTAATGGACAAATTCATAATATGAGCTATAGAAATAGATGTGCTAATACTCAACTTTTTCATAATGTATCAAGTTGTAACATAGTAAAATGACAGAAAATAAGTGATATGTTTGAATATTTTATTACTGGGGTAATAAAATAATTTGAGATGCTCAATTTGCTACATAATTCCTTCTACAAGTTACTAAGAGTTTCATGTAGTTGCTGACTTTAAACTGCGTTTTGTTCTCTGAGGATACTCCTTGTGGTGCATTTGTAAAAAGTAGAAGTAAAATGTGCATTTGTGGGTGTTTTACTGGTTCATTTCTTTTTTTACTTAATGGATGGGCAGTATCTTAGAGGAAGCCATGATGGACAAGAATGTAGCTTTTTTCTTTGTCATCAAGTGAATAATTAGGTCCATCATAACCACTGATATTTGCTAGGGAATTCTTCATCCAGTTACATAACTTGGGGTGCTGTCCATTTGGAGGATTCTTTTCCTGTATTGGAAGATAAATGTTGACAGTAATGCTCTTTGGCTCCCTACTTTTATGTTTCCATATACAATAATTTTTTTTTCTGAAAATACGCGAGTTACAATACAGTAAATGGTATATAATTTAGTGGGCCTCCAGATTTGAGCAGTACTGTTTATTGGTGGTTAACTTTTATTAATTTAATGATGAGTTCTGTTTGTTCCTTTACTAGTTTTTCTCAATAGCTAATCTGACCTGCAAAAGTTGAGAATGCTTTCTTGACAATTTCTCTAAATTCACTAGTTAGCAGTAGTTTCCCAGGAATAATGTGCTTTGGGCTCCCAGTGGTCCAGATGGGCTCATCACTCCAAAAATACTTTCTTAATCATAGAATAATATTGAATAGCTCTATTGTGAACACTGATTTGTGTATGTGTGTGTGAGAGAGAGATTCAGATATATTTGTATGTTTTAAATTACCCCCAAGAATGGGTTCATATCTGCCAGGAATTCTTTTGTCACCCAATGTCCTTGACATACTCATTTCCCTTTTCCCTCAAATGTCACTTTAATCAGAGAAGCTTTCCTTGACCCTCTCTATAAAAAAAAAAAAAGTGACACCCGTGCTGTGTCATCTATATACTACTTAGCACTGCTTTGGGTTTTTTTCTATTGCCCCTGTTATCAACTGACATTAAGTTCAGACTTCTCCCTATCATCGAATGAGATTCTCGAGTTCATCAACATCATGCACAAGGCATTTTTTAAAGTATGTGCACCATACACACCTAGTGAAACTTCAGTTTTAAATGTCTATTTTGGGAACATTTTTCTGGGATTATGCTGTGTGTTTTATTGACAGACTGCTGGAGAAGGTTTCTGGTGTGGTTTTGCTATTGGATTTGTCTGCTTACTCAGTTCCTTTAAGCCAAAAACTACTGGCCTGTGATTTTACATAGAGAAATCTTGTCTAAACAGTACAGTAAAACAGCCCTGCATCTATTTTAAAGCATCCGTCATTGTTCCCTACATTTATTTTCTTAAATTGTCATGTTAACTAATTACTGAAACATATTGAAAATTCAACATTGTCTACTGTAAGATGCTTGCAAAGTTTTTCTTACCTCATTCCTTACAAACCCAGAAAGATATGTTTGACATTGTTTTCAAGTAGTGAACTGAAATTCTCATAGGTTGTTTTTTATATGCCCAAGCTAAACTATCAGTGTCAGAACTAGTATTTGAACTCCAGTATGTGACTTTTCCTCTACCACTTGAGCAGGGGTTTGTTGAATTGGTAAAGCAGTTTGTATAGTATTAAGTAGGAACTAAATGTTTAGTTTTAGTGGGATTTTACAGTGGGGAATATAACTAGTGCCTATTAGGTAATGATCCTAGTGAAGTGTGTCAGTTACACAGTAACAGAAAGCTACCATAACACTGAATATATTTTAAAAGAATTTCATTCACATTTGAAGAAATGTTTGTTTTAATACAATATTTTGCTATGTATTTCTTTATATAATGGGTCAGTAGAATTTTAAGTTTTTAGGTGAATGTCACCTTTCGTACACATGCTCCTTTTGGGGGGCTTTGGAGATACTTTGCTTTATAAGCTCAAAATTCTCCAATCAGAAATAATTGGCACAGTAAGAGTTTAGAGACTAGTATTGGTGGCCTAAACTAGAGGTTCACACTTAAGTGGTTATGAATACATACTAGAGATGTTGTTAAGAATTGGAACTCTTACAGAAGAAATTCACTGATTCAGTGAGCTTTAGATGAATATCAGGATTTTGAATTTTATGTGTGCATTCTAGAAGATTATGAAACAGCCCTCAGAGGACATTTTAAGAACAACTGGAGGTCTGGGAATGTAGCTCAGTGGGAGAGTACCTTGCCTAGCACTCATGAAGCCCTGGGCTGGATCCTCAGCACTATTTAAATGAAACAAAAAAACACCAAAAACAATACTACCAGCTTCTAAAGTGGAAGACAGAAATATCATACAGAGTTTTTCCTATCAGGCAAATAAACTTGAACTGAGAAAGTGTTAAAATCTCTTCATGGGCTCAAAACAATTAACACTTATTAAACCTCTTTAAATGAAGCCATTTCAACTGGTGGAAATATTTTCCCTTCTGAGTTAATCAGTTCTACAGTGTTTAGGTTTCTCATGTTTGATCTTAAACCTACCACTGCATACAGGTTTTGATATAGCCAAAATAATAATCATAGTATTCTCATGATGTGAGTGGGTAGGAAAAAAAGAATCATTTTAAGATTGTCCAGTAAATGGAAATAAACTGAACACATAAGCAGTTCTAAAGAACTATTCATTATATGTTCTTTAAGAACGTTATTTTTTATCATTATATTTGTCTTTTCTTTTAATCAGATAATAGTGTTAAAGAACTGGTAGAGGTAGGTTACTGTGTGTGCGTGTGTGCATATGCTGTCTACTGCTACACATCCAACCCTTTTTATTTAATTTTGGGACAGGGTCTCATTAAGTTGCCCAAGCTGTCCTCAAACTTGTGATCCTCCTACCTTAGCCTCCCAAGTCCCAGGGATTACAGGTGTATGCCAGCTACCACACCAAGCTGTTTGTTTTTTTGTTGAAGTTTAAGGAAATGACTTCTGGATAAGAAAAACCTTATTTCAGACATCAATTAAGAGCTCAGTACTTTGTCCTCTAGAAATCTTCATTTAATTGATGTGGAATTGAGAACCTGGTTTCCGGGGCCCCCCCACCCCCCATACTTATCATGTGTTACTAGGAAGGATGTGATTACTACTCTTTTGGGCATTGGTTTTCAAATAACTTTTGGTATAGGGTTGAAGAGCAAAGAAACCCTGCATTTTTAAAATCTTCCTTCCACAGGGAGTGTTATGACAGAAACTAGAATACTATTTTTTTTTTAAGCCCACTCTTGGCACTCTTTTTTATGCTATCACGGCTTGCATTTGCCACTTGTTTTTCTTTCATCTGATGAAGAAATTTGCTAAGGAAAGCAGCTCTTTCAATTGGTGAAATAACACAGGAGTGAACAGGCACCTGAAAACTTTAAACACTTACCTGTGTGCTTAAAATTTTTCTTTTCTCTGAAAGTGCTCCAACTCAAAAAAGACCTAATTGTTGAAAGTGCCTAGGAGTCATAGCTATAGGTTAAAAAGGTCATTGTACAGAACTAGTTCATTATGCAGGTCAATAAAACTCAATTGATAATCACATAGACCTCTTGAATAATAGTCTTTATTTTTGAAGTGGAAAATTCTTAAGCTTTTTTACTCTGAGAAATTAGCATAATGAAAGTTTTCTAAGCCAAAACTGTTAACCTGTGTTTAAAAATAGTTGATATGAGACCTGGTTTGTGGACATTGGGAGAGCATTTGCCTAGTCCTGGGTTCAATTCTCAGCACCACATGAAGGGGGGGGAAACGCTGATGTTATGAAAAGCTTGTTGATATTTTTGTGATCTCACTCTGAGATTAAGTAAACTTTCTAACCTGGCACATTGTAAATTTAAATAGGGATTATAAATATAGTGCAATTTGCTACATTAGTGTACAGTACATTATTTTTCTTTTGGACTGGTTAAAATATATGCAAGTACATGTTTTTAACTGATTATTTTACTTGGGGAATACAGGCATTGGTTTGCAAATAACCTTTGTGTTTTTGCTGATATTCTTTTTTTTGTTGTTTTTTGTTTTAGTGATTCACCTTTGCCAGTCTCATCTCGTGTCTGCTTTGTTAAGTTCCATGATCCGGACTCAGCAGTTGTGGCACAGCATCTGACAAATACTGTATTCGTTGACAGAGCTTTGATAGTCGTACCATATGCAGAAGGTTTGTGCTTCGTTTTAACTACCTGTGTGGGCATCCTAAGATGACCATCTACCTCAGTGTAGTTTTAGAGTGAGCATTAGTAGCATGTAAAACTCTAAGCAATTAACATTTTGAAACCCTTGTTATACTGCAGTACATAATTTTCACTTGCAGTTTTTATTCTAATAATTAGAAATCAGATATTTTTATAAGAATTTAATCTTTTACTTTCACATTCATTGAAACCATACTCCTAATTGTAACTCTCTGAGATACATCTACTTAGTTAATGTTAGGTTTTATGAAAAAGCCCCAATGGTAAATGGCTAATTCCATGTACACTTAAAAAAAAAAAAAATCCTTCAAGTGCATGTTGGTTTTGTTTGAAATAAGTGACTAGATTAGTCTTATTTCCTTAATGCTTCCTTGAACTGATAACTTGCAAAAAATAAAAAATATAAATCCCACATTGAATTCCAGTATACCAAGGGTTGCAATGATAATAGTTTTTGTGAAAGTTCAAGGTTTCCTATAGCGTAGGTGCCAAATGGGCACTGGGTATTTTGTTTTTATGCCAGATTTTCTTGTTCATTCTTGTTATATTTTCTAGAATATCTCTAAATAATAAATTCTTCTCTCTGTTATTTGTGTGTGTGATTTTTGTAGTGGAGAAGGCAAATGCAAAACCCTTCCAGATGACTGAAAAACAGTGGGTCCTCTGCAGCTACAGGGGATTCTAGACATTAACTAAAGGCCAGCAAGCACTCAAGTCCCCCAAGTGTTTTCCTGGTGTAATCATTTGTTAACTACATTTTCTCTCTTTTTACATTTTAGGCTGTTAATTTGACAGAAAAAAATGAGCAGGTTTTTTGGATCTTAAAAAGCCACTGTGACAAGACAGCACTATTTTAATGCCATTTTGTAAACATTTCTAAGGCATATTTTATAATTAGTTTGTTCCCAGTGTACTGCTACTTGATTTGCTTTTTGGTAACTATAAATTTTGATCAAAGAAATCACATTTGATAAAATTAATGGATTTTAAGTTAATAATTTAATATACTGACCAGGATTTACATGCTTTCCCCTTTGTTTAATAAACTGGTCAGTGGAAGCAGAATCTTGTTATTGTTGATTTTAGATGCTATTGGATCTTTGAATACAAATGTGAACATTTACACCATACCTGTAAAAGTTGTGAAATGTCTAAATTTAGAGAAATTGCCTCTGGTTTTCTAAAGAAATTAACTTATATTGAGATGGGTTAAGGCATGCTATTTAATAAGTACATTTATCTCCATGATATTAAGTGTATGGGCTCAGTTTTAAAGTTTTAAAAAGTAGATAAATTTTGAGTTAGTATGTTTTGGTTAAGCAATTTCTTTTATGTCACTTGTGCCTATTATAGGATAAGATTTAATCACCAAAAGAAAATGTACAGAGTTCAAATTCAGGATGAGTAAAATATGTATAGGTCTTGAAACAAGGGTCAAACCATGTGAGTAATATGCAAAACGTTTGAGTGAGCCATTAAATTTGAAGAATTCTTATTGGCAAAGTGTTACAGTTCCCGAGCCTGGAACATAATACAGTATATCATAAACTTGACTTTCATAAATATTTTTAGGCCCCAGTAATTTTTTTAGATCTAATTTTGAAAGTGAGGTTGGGGAATATATATAGAATTACAGAAATATTTAGCTCAGAAATCTATTTTTGCTGTATTTAATTATGGTATGATATGCTGTATTCAAGTTATCTCCACTAAGTAATTTGATGTATTCAATCCCTTTGTCACCATTCACTCTGATTTTAGCTCTTACACTTGGTGTTGGTTCTTGATCAGTTGTTTTAGAACAATAGACAAAAAGTTTACGGTAAGGAATAGTCTTAATTGATAAAACAGCCAGATTTGAAAGGAACTCTTTAATAGTAATGGATTTGGGGGTTATTAGGTTCCTTTGGTTAATGTTTGTTTCTTTTGTCTGTTTCTTTTTCTTTCATTTCTACACATTCATGCAGTATTTCATGGTTCTATCAAAGCAGCAGTAAAAAAAATACTCTTGACGCATGAAAATTAACTGGTGAGGGGCCTCATTGCTATTTTTAAATTGTAGTTTTATTTTTAAATAGTCTTTTTTTAATCAGAGGATCAGATGCATGACTTTTTTTTTTTAATGGATGCAGATCTTCTATCAGGTGTCTCACAATAAATTCAAGAGGATTTTAGTTGGCCAGAAATGTTGCAAATGCACTAATTTGACTAAGATGTTGATACTTAATATATCCTCTTGACATAATTTTGCATGCAAAATTATCCCTTAATCTTTGTAGGTTTGTTAATATTGATGCATAAATGCCCTATATCTAAATGATCTTCTCCCCCTTCCCCTCCATAACTCTTGGTATCTAAATTGATGACAGCTCTGACACAAGCAAGATAACAGTGCTGTGTAGTATACATTTGTTTATATTATCGGCACTTCTCAGTATAGGTGGAAGGAACCATTACCTTTATTTAACAGTGGTTTTTCTTTTTTGTTGTTGTGTTTTACAGTTCTTTTCCCTGGTTCAGCCTGAACTATATACCAGGCCCTGCTGAAAATACCACCCAACAGTTTTCTTCTGCAGCTTATCCAGTTTCTCTTAAGTGCCCTGTACATATTGTATGTTTTATGATGAGATGCAGTTTCTTAATATGTATTACAGAAATACTACTGGTATTTGCAAATATGTAGTTTAATTGTATTATTGAACTCTCATTTTGGGGGCTTGGGCACATTAACAGATTAATCCATCTGTATAGGGCTTTTGCTGTTGGATAGAATTTAAATTGTCTACATAAGTATTTGTCTTAGGACCCTTAGATTTCATCTGAATACACAGATTTAGGCTTTAATAACAGACATACATGTCATTTGGGGCATAAGAAGTTTGGTTCAGTTAGCTTTTGAACTGACACTCTGTAGCAGCTTTTTTTTTTTTTTTTTTTTTTTGGTATGGTTAGCATGGCACATGCTGGAACATAAAGCATTTTACTGTACAGGTAAGGAATGTGCCATGTTGTTTTACTCTACACTCACTCCCCCCACCCCCACCCCCACACACACATCCCCTTTGTATTCAGAGACCTTCAGAGAAACATTCATGTTCATTTTCATGAGTCAGCAAAAGCCCTACGCTTGATTTCAACAGAATATTTCCTTTACATACTTTTCTTCTCTTAATTTTTACAAAATTTGTATGGTAGGTGTAAAAAAATCATAGTAACTGTACCATATTATTAACCCCTAAATCAAACTTTTTTTGTCTTGTGTATCTTGATTTTTCTGTGTGCTTTATAGTGAAGCAGCCGACACGAGTCGTTGTTCATAAAACAGCTTTTGAAAGTTGAGAGCACACCCCTGGAGAACCGACTGTGCTTGCTTACGTTTGGTTCATGACTTAAAAATCGAGTACAGGTGATGAAATCTTGGCAGTGTTAACAAAAAAGTAGTGTGTATTGTGCTATTTTTTTTTTACTCTAGAAACTTAACCATATGTAGAGAAAAAGGAAACAAATTTTCACACATTGAAGTTTCATTCTGACATAAAATTAATGATAAATAATCATATAGAGATCAAGCTTTATATTTTAGCGAACAATAAGTACTTTCAACAAACTCAGGTGGTGTATCAGGGAGACATTTTCTGGGTGTTTTTGTGTGTTTTCTGTTTTACAAAAGAGTGTGTTCTCATGCAAGCATGTTTCTCTGCAGGAGTTATTCCTGATGAGACTAAGGCTTTGTCTCTGTTGGCACCAGCTAATGCAGTGGCAGGTCTTCTGCCTGGTGGTGGACTCCTGCCTACACCTAATCCACTTACCCAGGTACTTGTTCTCTTGAATTCTGAAAAGATGGAAAGAAACCCAGAACTGTGGATAAAACTTAAATATATTTTACTTTTTAAGTGCTATCAAGATTCTAGCACATGTCCTCTAAATTTAAAGGGCTATAGTATAATCAAATGCTACAGAGACATTCTCCAAAAGTTTGCACTTTAAGAACATCCTAAAAATATCTTCTGTAATATATATATCTTTTATATATATCTCAAAATAACCTATAAGTTAATTGTGGCAGGGGTGGGGTGATCTTATTTGGTGCTAACACTTGGGAACATGCTATTACAAATTTGTTCATTTGATCCAGGAAAGAAAATAAAGCTGAAGTTCAAAGTGCTTAAGTGAAGCCTTCAATTGCCCTGTGATTTTTGCTGTTATCTTGGGATTGGGATTAGGAAGGTGGCTTGAAAATGAAAATTCTGGATTGGGATGTTTGCTATGAGGAACAAAAAGTAAAGCTGATTTAATGTTTCTAATTGATAATGCTTTAAGAAGCATATCATTTTAGAAGTAAAAGGCACTCTGAATTTATCTTACTTTTTATAGTGCTGGGAATTGAATTCAGAATCTTATGCATGCTGGGGAAATGCTCTCCCAGTGAGCTATATCCCCAGCCAAAAAGGCATTTAAAATGCCTTTATTTTAACTACTCCAAGAGATGAGGTCTTTCAAAAATAATGGTGAATGATGTGCCTCAACTAGAAATTGGTAAAAATATCCTGTTACATCATCTTTTCTGTATAAATAATTAGTTTTAACTGTGACGAATATGTATATGTAGAATATGGAGTCATGGAAAGATAAATATCTCCTGGATTTTTTAGGTACAAATTTGATTAGTACTTAGCTTCTTGGCTTTGGTTTTGTAGTTTTGTCTTGCCTATAAGAAAATGGGTAATTTTTAGGTCATTTGGTATATAAAATTTTATGTAATAACTATTAGTATTAACATAGCATTCTACCTGTACGTAGTAAGCACTTAAATTGCAGAGTTTGGTGCTTTGTATTGATTAGATGTTATGTGAAATTAGGTGAACTTCAAGTACAGTTCTTGTGGAGAAAGACTGCTTCTGAAGTTTCAGAATTTTACATAATTTGTGTTAAATTATGGGCTAATCAGAATTAGGAAACAGAACTACATAGTAATTTGAACAGGTTAAATTTAATATAAAGAAATAATAACTATTGGGGAAGCAGTAGGGGAAATTTAATGAATACAGGAATCATTGTGTGAGAAACAGTGCTGAGGCAGAAGGAATACAAAGAAGAAACATATTTACACCACAGGACTTAGACTCCTGTAAAGATTTAGATGTCTGAAAGGAAAGTGATTTTCCTGGGTTCCCATAGAACAAACCAAGAAGCTGTTCAAGAAGATGGCACTAAAACTATCTGGGAAGAAAGGGCCACTGAGTGTCCCACATGACACTAGGTACAGTCGGGAGACACAAGAACTACTTCCTCAGCATCCTTCTAGCATTCTTAATAGATGGAGCTTAACATCAGTCAAGTCAATCATTCAAGGAGAAATGTGCAATGCCCTAGTAGCACAAAACACAGCAAGTAAAGTAAGTGCTGACCATTGGTATAAGGAACAAAAACAAAGTCTTAATGAACAAAACTTGAATTTTTTCAGATTGGCGCTGTTCCATTGGCTGCTTTGGGAGCTCCTACTCTTGATCCTGCCCTTGCTGCACTTGGGCTTCCTGGAGCAAACTTGAACTCCCAGGTACAATTTCTTCTTACTCTATTTTTAGAAAGTTAAAGTTTATTAACTGTTCATATGCATTTCATGAGCAGAATGCAGGAGTTTACTGCTATATGCAATAATTGTTTATGTCAGCTTGTTAAAAAGAGATTTAAATTGTCACTAAATTATTAGTCCTTTATCCATTAGAGAATTGTTTGTTGTATAATTTAAAGTAGAAAATAGGTGTGTAGGTAGCCAACACAAAATCAGTATGTCATGTAGTCAGTACTTATAAAAGGATTAGGACATGCTTTTATAAGTTGTTTTCCTCTTGCAAAGTTTAGTATTGTGTTTTGGTTTGATTGTTTTATTTTTTTATTGATATTTGGCTAACATTTTTTCTGAAATCCTTGCTTTGTAGCAGTATTTTAAAACTAAAAAGTTTTTATTTTACATGTGTATTTAAAACGTTAATTTCCCTTAGAAAGTCTTAAAATAAGCAAGTAGTTCTATAAAATCTAAATTGTTAGCTTTCACTCTCCATATAACTTGATAAAACGGTTCTGTTCACTACTGTAGCCACTAAAAAATACACTGCCACCTGTCTTTATTTTTTTAATGTGACTTGTAAAAAATTAATAATGTGTAGCTTGTATTTTATTTCTGTTAGTCAGCACGATTCATAGAATATGTTACTTTTTATAGGTTTGGCAAAATTGCCCCAGTACATTTCAGCATACTGAAAAAATAAATAGCATCATTTGTTCTTGCATATTTTCTTATTTTTGTTTTTTGCAGTCTCTTGCCGCAGATCAGTTGCTGAAGCTTATGAGCACTGTGGATCCCAAGTAAGGGTTTTGTTTGTTTGCAGTGTGTCTGAATGCCTAGAGTACTGTTACGTTTGGTAACTGTAAGTACATGCTCTCAAGGCATGTGGTTTTCTAGAACTGAGGGAAATACAGAAGTAAACCCACATATTAAGGGTTTTATTTTAGTGTAATATAGGTATTTCATAATAATTGTAAATGGCTTTTACCAGGATGATAGCGTAAAAAGCTATCCTAGATGCAGGCACAGTGGTGCACATCTGTAATCCCAGCAACTCAGGAGGCTGAAGCAGAAGGCATGTTTGAGGCCAGCCTCAGCAACTTAACAAGACCCTGTCTCAAAAAGTACCAGGGACATAGCTCAGTGGTAAAGTGCCCATAGGTTTAATCCTTAGTAACCCTCCCACCCAAATCCCTCCACCCCCAAAATTAAGCTGATTGTCATGAATAGACCCATATTTTAAGTCATTTATGCTCTAGTCAGGAGGAAGGGCATTAATATCTTAGTACAGTAAAGCATATGCATTCAACTAGGGAAAGAGAGATGCTTAGTTTAGGGAACTTAATATAAAGGGAAACTTAGTTTGAAGATCAGAGGCTATCCCTGAGGATAGTAGGACTTAGAAAAGCAAGGCTGAAAGGAAAACTATCCCAAAGCAAAGTCATGCTAGTTGTATAATCAGTAGCTCACACATTCTTTAGGGATTTTGATAAGTGTTGTCGAAGCTGTAACTGAAATGTTTTTCTCGTAATTTCATCAAAGACATTACCAGTAAGTGGGAGGACATGAGGGAAGGGAAGATAGACTCTTTAGTGAGTGACTTTTTTTCTTAAAAGTTAGAGTTAAAAATTCAAGCATGGCTGTGTGTGGTGGCACATGCCTGTAATTGCAGCAGCTCTGGAGGCTCAGACAGGAGGATCGACAGTTCAAAGCCAGCCTCAGCAACATAGCAAGGCCTAAACCACTCAGTGAGACCCTTACTGTAAATAAATTTATAGAAAAGGGCTGAGGATGTGGCTCAGTGGCTAAGTGCCTCTGGTTTTAATCCCCAGTACCTCTCCTCCCCCCAAAATTGAAGCCTGTACCCACTACCCAACTTATAAAATGTCACCAGTACATTGAAGTTCGTTCTTTCTATACCTATTTTATATGACATTTCCCACTATTCCTTCAAGTCTCCTGTACTAAATTTGGTGTCTATTAATTCTTTTTTTTTTTTTAACATGTATAAACACCATTAAGAGCTATCTTTAGCCTTTCTAGTCAAAATTTTGTTTTTTGGGGTTTTTTTTGTTGTTTTGTAACTGGAAATTGATTCCAGGGGCTCTTGACCACTGAGCCACATAACCAGCCCTTTTTATATTTTATTTTGAGACTGAGTCTCACTGGGTTGCAAAAGCTGGCTTTGAACTTGTGGCCTCAACCTCCTAAGCCACTAGGATTACAGGCATATGCCACCATGCTTGGCTCCAGTCAGGATATCATGTGTAACTTTGATGAGCTATTGTCCATTGCCTGAGTTTCTCTCCATCTACAAACAAAGTTAATACCCGCTGGGCGCGGTCACACACACCTGTAATCCCATCACTTTGGGAGGCTGAGACAGGAGAATCGTGAGTTCAAAGGCATCCTTAGCAACAGCAAGGTGCTAAGCAATTCAGTGAGACACCCTGTCTCTAAATAAAACAAAATAGGCTGGAGATGTGGCTCAGTGGTTGAGTGCCCTTGAGTTCAATCCCTGGTACAAAAAAAAAAAAGTTAAAACCCAACAAATATATTGCAGTTTTTTGTTTTGTTTTGTTTTGTTTTGTTTTTGTTGGTACTAGGGATTGAACCCAGGGCCTTGTGCATGCGAGGCAAGCACTCTACCAACTGAGTTGTATCCCTAAACCCTGGATATTATAGAAATTTCGTAAAAGTTTATGGTAGTTTTTAGCATTTCCACATTCAGAATTTGTTTATGGAAAGTTACCATTCAGCAAAATTAAAAGGTATTTTACCTATTCCAGAACTCCAGACCTTTGTGAACCATTAAAATACATCTGTCTGTTGTAAATATTCAAAACTATGCTATACTATTTATTAAGGTTGTGGAATCTTCCCCTCCTCCACACCTACCCTTCTTATTTTCAAGGAATATTTTACTAAATTATGTACTTTATGAAACTAAAGTACACTACTTACTTTCTTAGGTGTAGGATTAAATTTTTAAATATTTTTCTCCTCAGTTCTTTGTTCTGTTTCAGGTTGAATCATGTAGCTGCTGGTCTTGTTTCACCAAGTCTGAAATCAGATACCTCTAGTAAAGAAATAGAGGAAGCCATGAAAAGAGTACGAGAAGCACAGTCCTTGATTTCTGCTGCTATAGAACCAGGTAAAATTGTTTTATGCAATTTTGTTGGAAATTAAACTAAAATTCTTGACAAAAATAATGATGGCCTGCATGTGAAAATGTGTTGAATAATACTCTAGTCTTTTTTTTTTCTTTGATGTGTGCAAATTCTGATAAGTAAAAGATCATGTAATGGAGTGCCGCCCAGGCATATTTGGAAATATCTGGAGAAATTTCTGGTTGTCACACTGGTACCAACTGCATTTAGTAAGTAGAGACTGAAATGTTGCTAGACCTACTACAGTGAACAGGAGTAACACTGAACCATTATTCCAGAATGTCAGCAATGCCTAGGATTACGTAATATCTGGTATGATATTGTGGTTGTTGTTAATCATTTTTATTTATTTAGGTTGGTATAGCCTAATCAGAAGAGCCTAGTGAAAATGCTTCTATCATTTGTTGAAAGAAAAATGAATTGTCTTATTCTTTGCAGATTTTTTTTTAACATTTTTTTAGTTGTCAATGGACTTTTATTTATTTATAAATGATGCTGAGAATCGAACCCAGTGCTTCATACATGCTAGGCAAGTGCTCTACCACTGAGCCACAACCCCAGCCCCTAGATTGTCTTTTAATCAATAAAATTTCAGTAAGTAGCCAAGATCACAGGGAAAGCAGCAGGAACTTTGGATACACAGATAGTTCTGTGTAACTCAAAACTCTTGGGCACTTGTGCTCTTAACTGCTTTAGTTGAAAACTCATGACTCCACATATGAAAAACTCAAAACTCCACATATGAAAACTGCATTGCCTTTATTTTGCTCTTTACAACCTAACTAAACTTATTTATTGGATATATTTATCCTTAATGCCGTTTGTGAAGATGTTACTTACATAGAAACTTGAAAATCAAGGTAGGTACAGTGGCACACACCTTTAATCCAGCGATTCAGAAGGATCACAATTTCAAGGCCAGCTTAGCAAGAAACCCTGTTTCTGAGTAAAAAACTGGGGTGGCGGGGAGGATGTGCTCAGTGGTAGAGTGCCCTGGTGTTCCATACTCAGTACTGCCCCCTAGAAAAGAAAAACACATGAAAATTAAAGCAAACATTAATCTGACTGATTATAGCTGTATTTGTAAGGAAATCCAAAAAAGGAAAAAGGACTCAAACCTTCTAAAAAACAAGAAAGAGCCTACAAATCAGAAAAATAACCCTTTTTGTTGGTTTGTAGAAAATACTTCACAGCCTTCTAATTGTAGCAGATGAGATAGTAAAGTCAACTGTTAGCTGAGAATTAGAAGTCTAATAAAGATCTATCAAAAGTCTAAATTATTTGTGTCACTTCTGCAAGCTTCAGTGGATTATGAAATGATCATTTATAATATTTAAGTATATATGTAAAAACTGAAAATTCAACTAGTAAAAAAATTCTTTGAATAACTCCTGAATGGGAGTAATTTTTTTGTTGGATGATTTCTAAATATAGGTTCCTTTTTTTAAAAAAAAAAAAAATCCAGATAAGAAAGAAGAAAAAAGAAGGCATTCAAGATCAAGATCACGTTCTAGGAGGAGGAGGACTCCCTCATCTTCTAGACACAGGTTAGATTCCTTTTTGAAGTCAGTTATACTTTATGCAGAGGTAGTTGCTGTATTTCTGAATTTGCTGTTTGCTAACTAGTTCCTGGTTAAAATGTGTTTTGGTAACCATTGCTGTTAACAATATTAATGAGTTCTCACACATATAAAGGGAGGAAAGATATGAACTAAATATATGATTCATACTGTTTAAACTCAAAAATCTGTAGGTGGTAGGAAAGCATTGGGACTTGAGCATCAAAATGACAGTGCTGTTTAAAGAGCACTGAGCTTGAAATTTTGGAATTGAACTCTAGCTATGACTTTTTCTCTAGATTCCTGAAACTTTTAAATTGGAAAGTTACTTTTGTAACCTGCACATATCTAATGTATGAATATTTGCAAATGATAACTTCCTATTTTTATATTTTATGAATTAACTGGATAAACCAGTTGATAGTATCATTCTACCTAGAGTAATACTAAATTTGTTGTTATTTCCATATGACATTCCTCTATAAGTATATTAGATTCTGTACAATCCAATCTTCAAACTCCTTTACACTTAACAATTGGAGACAGTGGCTTTATTTTTACTACTTTGCAATCTCTAATGTTTGACTTAAAAGAAGACCATAGGATTCTGTGTTCAACTTATTGCAGTAAATTTTGGTTAATGTGTTTAGAAAATCAAGATTCACACAGGTAAATAATTAAAAAAGGAAAACTAATTGTATAGTCCTCTCAGGTAATTGCAATTAATATTCTTAATTAAAATACCAAAATTTGACAGGCGATAGTTTCTATAAAGGTAATTGCTGTGTGGAACTGAAACCATAATAATGAGTTTTTTATATTTTAAATTAAAGTCAACTCATCTCTCAGGCTTTCAATGGAATTTTTCCCCAGGTATAATTTTTACAAGCAGGCATTGGTCATTCAAAAATAACTGATCCATTGCATTATGAAAATGTCCAGGTATTTATTTTTGTTATACAATGTCAATAATTACATATGGTAATATCACCTCAGATCTCTTCAGTAAAACCAAAAAATTAGGAAGCTCTTAAGCTGATAACAGGAATTTTAGATTTTCAAAACTTAATTTCCTCTTGAAAGCTCATATTTTATCATTGACAACAAATCCTTTATAGTATGCTTCATTCATTTTTCAAGAAAATATCTGCCAAATGTTCAGTTTTAAACAACCAGTTGTTTGTTTTTAAAAGTGATCCTTCTTGGAAAAGACAGCCAATTCAACACAGTCATAAAAGTCCTTCTTGATATGCCATTGTACTTTAATCAGCATCAGAAGTGATTGTGCATGATTTAAATATTACTCAAGAATTAATACTACTGTTGCTTTAGCAGTATTCAAAGAACTAGATGTAATAAAATTGATAATTTTCACTGTTTCAGCAAATCCTCCTTACTAGAAGTAGCATTATTTTTTTCTTCTACCACAAGTGTATACAGAAGTGCCAGTGATCTGTACAGTACATTTGCCACTACCTTGATAAGAAAATGCCAATACCTTTCCCTACCATTACTTTTGCATCATTAATGCAAATATCAAGACAGTGAAGAAGGCACATAATATCTATTTTGAAAATAATTTTGACCATGTGGACCCCATAAAAGGGTTCCATAAGTTCCAGTTTCTAAAACATTGCATTTGATGACTCATCACCAGTCATTTCAACCATTCTTTATTTTACCTAAATTCCCTGTTCAAGTTACCTTAATTGTATTCTAATCTAAGCCCTGGCAGAGTAGCACTTAAAACTGATAACTCTAGTTGTCAATTATTTCACCTAGTTTTCAGCTTTACTTTAGGTACCACTTGATTCTTATATCCCTGGGGCTTTTTTTTCTGAAACCTAGTTCCATACCTTGTCTGCATTTAGTATCATCATCATCATAATTTATTTCATGGACTATTATAGGAGTGTTCTATATGATGTCTTTTATTCCCTGTCACCCACCTTCTCCCTGACCATCTCATTCTTAGAGATGCTATTTAGAAACCCAAATATGGATCATGTCACAGCTCTTTTAAACCTTGAGAATCTCCCTACTGCCTTAATGAGGTGATAGAGAAAACCGTAGAATAGCTGTCAATTTATTTGCTATTCAGTATGACGTATCTTTCCACGCATTGTCATTTGCCGCTCTAAAACAGTTACAGAACTTCATGCCTTACCATTGTTTTCTTTATGCCTTTGTGTGTTGGCTCATCATGTTCCTTCTTATCTAATACTCTTTCTTATATCTTCACTTTCCCTTGAGGAACTTCTTTTTCTTCTTGAAAGATACAGCTTAAATTCTACTGTTTATGTGAATTCTACTGTTTAAATTCTACTGTTGGTACTACTCACTATCTTAATCTTCCAAGACAGTGTTCTCTCATAGTCTCATCTCTAATAGAATATATTTTGTACTGGGATTGCCATAATTTGTTTTCTAAATCATACTCTTAAAAATGAGAGTCTTCTCTTTGCCCTTTTCCTTTTTTTTTAAATTACAAACTCTAGCAGCTTTATTCCTATGTACTAAATACTAGGACTCACAAATTTTAATAATGATATACTTTGACCAATGAAAAACAGTATTGAAACATTCTTCTGAATTCAGATGCTTATAGTATATCATAGCATAACTATTGTGTTACAGTATCTTAAGCTTTTGTTTTTGTTTTGTTTCTTGAGACAGGGTCTCACTTGTGCCCAGGGTGGCTTCAAACTCCTGGGATCAAGTGATCCTCCTGCCTCAGTTTCCTGATGCCAGGACACTAGGTGTGTCCCATCATACCTGATTTGTCTTAGGCTTTTTTTTAATAATTTATTTAAATGGATTTCAAGTCATAGTACATATATAGAGCTCAATTTTTCCATTTCTCTGGTTGCAAACCAGATAGAGTCACACCATTTGTGTCTTCATACATACACGAAGGATAGTAATGACGATCTCAATCAACCATCTTTACTATACCCATTCTCCTTTCCCTCCCCACCACCTCCCCACTGCCGCATCCAGAGTTCCTCCATTTCTCCTACGTTCCCCATTCCCACCTCCCTTACGTATCATCATCCACTAATCAGAGAACATTCGGCATTTGGTTTTTTGGGATTGGCTTACTTCACTTAGCATAATGTTCTCCAATTCCATCCATTTGCCTGCAAATGCCATAATTTATTCTCTTTTATTGCTGAATAATATTCCATTATGTATATGTACCACA
>CM053400.1:52738256-52765274 GCA_028644305.1 Xerus rutilus
TAAAATAGGGATTATAATAATACTTACTTTATACAGTTACTATTTCTAAATTATGTAGAAAGCCTAATGTAAGTATTTGATAATAAATATTGTTTAACCTTAAGTGTTGAGTAATAAAATTAAAAATTGTGTGTTCAAATGCTGTGTACTTGTTTAAAATAATTCCAGAGAATGTTTTTGGTCTTCCTTCATTCTGTAGTAGTGTTTTTAATCTCTGAGTTGTAGGTATAGTGAGAATAGGAAGACAGGTCTAAAATGTTGAGCAAAACATTGAAAGGTGAGGAATTCAAGTGTTAAAGGCATCAAAGATGTTTGTAGATTGAATAATGACAGCAACTGGAAAGGGAAGATTATCCCCACTTGATTCACAGTCCATATGTCTGAGGCTGAGTAAATATTCACAACTAGTCTTTACAATATACATATATTGCTCTGTTACATTATTAGGCGATCGAGAAGCAGATCAAGGAGGCGATCACATTCTAAGTCAAGGAGTAGACGACGATCCAAAAGTCCAAGACGGAGAAGATCTCATTCCAGAGAAAGAGGTAGAAGGTCAAGGAGCACATCAAAAACCAGGTATAACTGATTATTAACATTTGGTAAGAATGTACATTTTAGGGTTCCTATGACCCAAATACTGTGCTAGTTGTAACAAAAAGAGGTGAGGTATAGGCAGATAGAGCTAGACAGGAGAAGAATTACTGGAGATTTGAGTAGGCTGACATTTTCTTGTCTCCTATAAACTAAAACTTTAGACCATAGGTGTGAATGCCTAGGTAAAATTTCTTAGTAGTAAATATTCTTAGCTCTTTCTACTACCTTGTTTCATTTTCTTCCTTCATTCAACTACTGCAAAAAATTTAGTGTTACCTGCCATTCTTCGTGGTATGCCAAAGAATTTAAGGCAGACAGTTATGCTTCATTTCTCTTTGTATATCTCCTTGTCAATGACTTAGAAACATGCATTATGGATCATTATGGTGCCAGACATTGAACCGTACTAGAAAATCTCTTATCTCGTGATTTGGGACCAATAGAGAGTTAGAGATTCATAAGGAAAAGAAACATATACCATCTTAGTGTTCATTTCCATTTACATATACTTTCAAGAACTAGACTTTTTGGGCTGGCAATATAGCTCAGTTGGTTAGAGTGCTTGCCTCACATACACAAGGCCCTGGGTTCAATCCCCAGCACCAAAAAAAAAAAACTATAGACTTTTTATAAAGAGTTAAACCTTTTTTAAATTGGTGTGTCTAGTTTTGAGTAACACATACCATATCATTTTCATTTTGTAGTGGCATGAGAGCTTTATCGTTTGAAAAGCACACAGATTTTTACTATTTTTCTCCCATTTATTTATTCTTGGTAAGCATATAGCTTGACAGTGGGAATAGAGGAGATAGGAAAACTGAGTATTCAACCCATAATGGGATTAGGAGTGTAAAAATAAGAGAAAGATCATGATGGTTGCCATATACATTGGAAGAAATTGGAGAAGTGACTAGAACATTACATTCTGAAATATTTAACTTGACTTCATTAGGACACATGATATCAGGTTGAAGATGGCATTTGCAAAGTTAGCCAGGCATTGTGGCTCATACCTATAATACTAACGATGCAGGAGGCTGAGATAGAAGGAGCTCGAGTTTGAGGCCTGCCTCAGTAATTTATTGAAGCTCTGAACAACTTAATGAGACCTTGTCTTAAAAAGTGGTAGGCCTGGGGTTGTAGCTCAGTGGTAAAGCACCCCTTGGGTTCAATACCTAGTTAACCACCACCAACCCCCACCCCAACCCACACACAAAAAAGTAGCATGCAACACATGACTGTAATTTGAAATATATTTGGAGGTACGTGGTCAATTTGTGGAAAGCAATAATTGAAACCTTTTAGGAAATTGATATTGCAATGGAAAAATTAGATGAAAGCCAGCTGGATGAAAAGAAGATGAATGCTGGAGCAAGATAACCAGAGAAGGAATGGAATGAAATAGAGAATATACAGTGAAAAGATGATCATACAACAGCAAAGGGTATATTTTAATCCCTAATTGTTGAGGATAGGTGTGTGTGTGTTTCTGGGACTTATTTAGCAAATGTATTGACCATCTACCCTTTGGTAGGAGTCTTGGACAACACAGTGATCTTGGGAAAAAATACTATTGAAATAAAAATAAATTTAAAGAAATGTGTAAGAAGATGCGGTATGAATGTAGTACCAGTTCAGTATATTTTTCTAGTAGCACTGAATAGCCCAGAGTGTAGCACTAGGGAAAAATGGAAGCTTGGCTTGGTCCATGAATATACCACATGACCTATTATTTCTAAGATGGTATCTGTCAGAATAACATTCATGTTTTTAAGAATGTGGTTAATTTGATTGTACTTTCATCTTTATTTGTAGCACTATACATGCTGTCATAAGCTTAGTCTTATTATACATTCTTACATTATGTTTATTTATTAGAGATAAAAAGAAGGAAGACAAAGAAAAGAAACGTTCCAAAACACCACCAAAAAGTTATAGCACAGCCAGACGTTCGAGAAGTGCAAGCAGGTAAGGTGGAATCCTGAATTCTTTGCATTTTTACTTGATAAGATTATCAGTAGGCTATGAATGTGAAATATGCATCAGAACATAGATAAATACTTCAGTGTTTAAAAAGCAAGGCTTTACCAGAATTTAACTCAGTTCTTCAAGGCAGTTTGTGAAGAATGATCTGAAGTTCACCTTTGGATAGTCTTGTAGTGTAGTTATTTAAGAATATGGAAGTTAGCCAGGTCAGTGTTTCTGTCTTAATGTGAAGTTTTAATCCCTAAAGCATATTAGATTGTTATATTAAATTAGCTTTGTTACACAGAGTTACATTTACTGTGTCCACATATTAGTACTCAGGAATATTTCCTTCTTACATTGTGGTTAATTGATAAATTAAGGGAAGGCAGTGGAAGTTCTGATTTGTGTCATTAACAGATTTAAAGTCTGTTATTAAATTGTCATAGTGAAAATTAAAACAGTGTCACAAACTTTTCCCCACATAAAATGTGTTTTCCATGATTAACTTGGATTTTTTGTGATTTTAATAAGGGCTGGCCATGCTTAATACCATATCTTTCAGATACTATTTATGCTTTACTGCATTGTTTGATATCTTATGCCATATATTTAAAAACTCAAAAGTGGATGAAAGACTTCAAGAGCTAAAACTATAAAATTTAAAACAGAAGTACATTTTCATGACCCTGATTGGCAGTGGTTTTCTATATAATGACACCAAGAAAACAAGCACAACAGAAGAAAAATTACAAAGGAAGAGCACCAGAATTGCAGATTTTTGTGTTTCAAGGGACATTCTCAAAAAAGTTAAAGACTACCATGTACAAGATCTGATAAGGATTTTGTATCTAGAACATACAAAGAATTCTTAGAGCTTAGCAATAGAAAGGCAGATAACCCAAGTAAAAACTAGTCAGAGAATCTGTATAGGCATTTCTCTAAAGAAGTATGCAGATATGGTTCATAAGTACATGAATATGGTTCAGTACTATTAGTCACCAAGGAGAGCAAGTAAGTCACAATGAAATACCACTTCACACCTTCTAGGATTGTTGTAATCAAAAATCTGATCAATGTTGGTGAGGAAGTAGAAAAATTTGGCAACAGCTTTGGGAAAAACGGGCTGGCAATTCCTTAAAAAGTTAAACAGGTTTTTAACCCTGCCATTGCACTACTAGAGATAAAAAAAATATGGACTTATGTAAATACTTGTAAATATATATTTATATTATTCATGATAGCCAAAAAGTCAGTGGAGATGTCCACGAACAAGTGGATAAACAGATTGATGTTCTAATAACTTAATAAATATTTGATGAATGACTGTTGAGTTGCGTGTAATGTTTCCATGTCCAAGGGGATCATAAAGAGATGAGGGTAGGAAAAGGTTTCATTTGGAAATGGAACAACTGAAAGTGCAAGGTTTCATTTATTTATTTATTTATTTTATAGCTTTGTTTGACCCAAAATTACACGTGGCCATCTTGCAAGTCTAGTAACTTGAGAATCCAAGAACATTTTTTAAAGCCACAATAAAAAAAGAGGAGAAAACTATCTTAATTGTTTAAGGCAGAATTGGTAAGATTTTGCTGGGGTGTAGGGAAGGAATCAGTTTATACTTAGCAACTCTATTTCTCTGAATTTCATCTAATGATTTAGAAGCTAAATTTTTGGATATTAACGACTGCTTTCCCAGAACATATTGAATTATCCTAAATCTGTTATAGCTACTAAAGATTTGAATCTAAAACTTCACTTCTGTTAATCAGTTATTTCTCAAACCTAAGAGTATTTCTGCTCAAGACAGTTGTGTGAAACAGGTCTTGCATTATTAGAATCATGTTATAGAAGTTCCCAGTGGAGCTAGTTAGATCGCACTGTTTTTGTTTTGTTTTGTTTTGTTTTTTGGTACTAGAGATTGAACTCAGGGCACTTGACCACTGAGCCACATTCCCAGCCCTATTTTGTGTTTTATGTAGAGACAGGGTCTCACTGAGTTGCTTAGTGCCTAAGAGTTGCTGAGGCTGGCTTTAAACTTGTGATTCTCCTGTCTCAGCCTCCCTAAGTGCTGGGTAGATCGCACTGTATTTTAAAGTCTAGTTTTCACGTTTGTGATTCTAGAGAGAGACGACGACGAAGAAGCAGGAGTGGAACAAGATCTCCTAAAAAGCCTAGGTCTCCTAAAAGAAAATTGTCTCGCTCACCATCCCCTAGGAGGTAAAGATGTTTGTTGTTTTGATCTGGCCTTTATCATTTTCAGAAGTTCTAAAGTTTTAAAAACTGTCCTTGTTTTTTATAACTACCCTATATATATTTTTTTCCTTTTGGTGCATTGAAAGTGCTTGAGAAGATATTTCATATTCTCTTTATATTCTTGAGATTTAAACATTTCTTAGAATTGAATATTTTAGACTTCTTACTAGATTCTGGTCTTCTTGCCTGTGGTACCTGTGCACAAGTTTATACCTTTATTGTCCAGTGTTTTGAAATTGGATCTTTGCTGTCTTCTTTTTTATCTTGTGCTTATGTTCAAGGTGAAAAACTTCTTGTGAGGTTCCTTTAAAGGATCTTTTGAGCACATTTTAACTGTCATTCTAGACATAAAAAGGAGAAGAAGAAAGATAAAGACAAAGAAAGAAGCAGAGATGAAAGGGAACGATCAACAAGCAAAAAGAAAAAGAGTAAAGATAAGGAGAAAGACCGGGAAAGAAAGTCAGAGAGTGATAAAGATGTAAAAGTATGTATACAAAATGATTTAGTTTGGAATTTGGGATGGTGTTTGTGTTTTGAAGAAATTCTTTTTCTTTGAAGAAACTTACTTTTATTATTCTCCTTGGCAAAGCAGGTTACACGGGATTATGATGAAGAGGAACAGGGGTATGACAGCGAGAAAGAGAAAAAAGAGGAGAAGAAACCAACAGAAACAAGTTCCCCTAAAACAAAGGAATGTTCTGTGGAAAAGGGAGCCGGTGATTCACTAAGAGAATCCAAAGTGAATGGGGATGATCATCATGAAGAAGACATGGATATGAGTGACTGAATACTGCCTCTGTGGGAGTCCAACTGTATACATGCATCAGTGTCATTCCTTTGTGTGATTTCTTAATGCTGTATTTGTTCATCTCAATCCTAGATGTATACAGCTCTGAGTTATAAATGGTTATAAAGCTCCTGATATTGATATTAGTTATTTACATCAAAAAGCTTTTAGAAAATGGTACATGGGTAACCAACTCTTGTCATGGTGAAATCCGATTTGAGTAACCAAGCAGTTTTACTATTCTGGTGCTGCTTCATAACAAAAGTGAAAAGCTGCATGCATCTACAGCAGGCATGGATTGTTTATGTTGTATGATCTCCTTTATTACGTAAGTTCACTTATAGTATTTCTAGAATTTGATTCATTGCCGTAATAGAGCAATGTAGGGAATGCACTGATTGCATGTTATTGTGGCAAGAATATCCTAAATGTCATTAAAATCCTCCAACATGATGGATCTACTTATGGTCTTGTTCGTTGACATGACAGATTAACTTTCTTAGAATTACACCTGGAAATGAGCATTTGAAATAGATAATCCTTTAAGCCTTGTGGCTCAATTTTTGTGGCTTTTGTTTAACTTTTGAAAGGTTATATATGCACTAACCTTTTTTGATGGCTAATTAGGCTTTAATTACAGAAACAACATTTCAAATAAAATTCTTCGGCGGTGAGTACATAGCAACATATTTTGAAGTAGAGTTGTATACTTTTTCATAGGTGTTTGGGAATTTTTTTTCCAGAAGTAATTTATTCCATATCTACATCAATGAAAGTTATCCGCCTATCCTCAGTCCATCTGTAAAAGAAAGTTGTCTCTTGTCCTGATTTTCAATTTTTATTTTTAATTTGTTTTAAGCTCACTTTTGGAAAAAAGGGGGTAGTGCATTTTAAATTGACTTTCCTCTGCTTTTAAAATAAGACAGATCTACTTGATAATGTACTTTTATTTGATCTCAAGTTGTACAAAACCAAGAAATTTTGTGTTACTATTACTACAGTAGTAATCTTAATGTACACAGTGATTCCATGTTATATGCAAAGTAGTTAGGCAACTGTTTTCTTAGTTACAGGAGTTTCAAGCTTCACTTTTGTGCAGTAAAAACAAAAGTAGGCTACAGTCTGTGCCATGTTGATGTACAGTTTCTGAAATTGTTTTACAAGACTTTGATAATAAAACCCTTAAACTTATGTTCATGTTCCTGTAAAACTGTATTTGTATTTATTTACATTATTGAATGTAAGACATTTACCTCATTCGTTTTACCAATTCTTTCCCTTTCTATCCACGTTTAAATACAGTAACAAGATGAAATCCATCACCTTATAGTGGTATTTGCCATTAGAATTGTCAAAAATAATTGAATTTCTATCAAAAACAATCTTGATATAACGTTCTCATATTTTGGATGTGGGAATGGGGTTGGATCACACAATGAACTTTAGGATAAACAAATGATCCACTTATAATCTAGTAAATTTATATTTTCAGTGAAATATTTGCCTTTTCTGAAATAGAAACTGTCAATGATATGTATACTGTACAATACTAAATAGTATATTTATTCACTTATGAAATTTTAGTAGTGTTTGGCTAGGATTAAAGAAAGTTGAGACTTGGAGTTGTAGTCTTATCCAAGTTTTCAGTAAAATTTGATTTTTTAAAAACTTAAAGTTGAAACGCCACATAGAAAAGCAGTGTTTTTATAGTTTGTAGTAACTTTTTTTTAAAGATTTTATCAGAAATTTTGTCTATGGCAAGTTAAAGAAATACTAGAAATGGTCCAAATAATCACTGATTTTTTTTTTTAAGTTGAGTGCAAATGACATTTTAAATTTAGAAGAAAAAACTTTTAGTAAAGGTTGAACCATATAACAAGGCCATTTTTCTGAGTCAAAAAACAGTACTGGCAGGTTTATGGGGTAAATAGTATTAAAACTGCCCCCCCACTCCACTTGTACTCTCTGGATGCAAACATATTCTTTTCTAAAGGGATTTTACAAATGGGGATTTTAAAATAGTGCCACTGACTTAAGATGCTACAGTGAAGGGAATTATATTTAGGATATTTTTCAGTGTACATTCTCTGCACAAAGGTAGTGTTAATACTGGGACACAATCCTTTTAACAGATGAGATAACCAGTTGAAATCAAGTGAACACTGCCTTCACACTGAGTTTTGTTCTGTATTTGGTAGTAAAATGATCTAAAAATAAAAGTGGTTTTGTTAGAAAAAAATGTTTGTTCTTATTTATTTTCCTAAATCCTTTAGTAGTTAATTCTTAAGTAGTTAGTAGTTAGTGGCTGTTGGAGGAGACTTGAAAGATTTAACAGTCTAGTCATGGGTTTGCTTTACGTGGTCTGCTTGGGGAGACCTGTGTTGACCTCTGCAAAGTAGTTGCGGGGTGTGGGGAATGTAGCCTGGATCAGTGAACAGTAGCTGCTGCTTTTTGAAAAGACATGTAGTAATTTAGACCAGGCACAGTGTAAACCCAGCTACTCCAGACAATCAAGAGGTTTCAAGATCTGTCTCGAATTTTTTAAAAATAATGGGGGCTGGGGATGTAGCTCAGTGGTAGTTCATTCCCCAGTACTAAAAATGTTATTTAAGTAGATGGTAACGTAAAACAAAAACACTAACATAGGACATAGGGCACATGTATGTATGGAAAAAGCTGTGTTGCCCTTTATATTTCCATTATGATAAGTTAACTCTTAAAGATTGGAATGTAAACTGAAAAGGGAAAAGCCAGTACTGCAACATTAAAAACTAATTTTAAGCTTAGAGCTGCATCTTACAACTCAAGTTTGCACAGTATTATCAGTAAATCTAGTAACACTTTCAATTGGGTAGCAGATAAAGACCCATACTGTTTGAAGATTGATGCTCTGGATTTTTAAACTGGAATTAAGATTTCTGTCCTTGGTCTCAAAACTCTAATGTTTCTCATCTTTGTGGTGCTCAAAATCAAGTCCATATTTTGTGTTTCAGTTGAGTGTAGATCTAATGGAATTGCTACTGGAACTTTGTTTTATGAACATCCAGAATTCGTTCATTACTAAGACTATTAGCAGAAGTAATACTTTCCTAAATGTTTTCTACATAAGTGATTAATTTTGTATCTAATAAGTGGATTTCTAAACATTATTAGCAAAGTAATTTACGACCTATGGGAATATTCTTAATATTCTGTAAGTGTATAGTGTGACATGTTTAGCACTATAAAACATTTACAGAGAAAGGGTCTAATAGGACATTTTCTAAGAACTGTAATTTGTAAAGGACATCTTTTGGTTTGTTTTTTGTAGTACAGGGATCAAACCCAAGACCTGCATGTTAGGCAAGTACTGTATCACTAGCTACATCCTCTGCCACTGACACAACATTTTTTTTTTAAATATTTTTTTTAGCTGTAGATGGACGTAATGTATTTTATGGCTTTGTATGTGGTGCTGAGGATGGAACCCAGGGCCTCATGCATGCGAGGCAAGCGCTCTACCGCTGAGCTACAATCCCAGCCCCTGACACAGCATTTTTAAGTGACCAATTTAATAATGTCTTTATTAAAAAAATATATTGACATTCGTATTCTTTTCAAAAGTTGAAGCTCATTTTTGTAGTGCATTGTCACTAAAATTGGTGTGATGCAACTTGTAAAAGCTAACTAGAAGCTGGAGTATGGTTGCACATGGCCTGTAACCCAGCAAGATGATTGCATGTTTGAGTTCAATCTCAGCAATAGCAAGATCCTGTATCAGAGGACTGATGATGTAGCTCAGTGGTAAAGTGCCCCTGGGTTCAGTCCCCAGTACCTGATCCTCCCCACTGCAAAAAAGCTAAAGTGATTGATTGGTGCATAAGAAATTGAAAGTCTAGGATCACAGAATGTTCCAAATGATGTTTAAATTTACTGTTAAGTTATCCCAAGCTATAAAAGAATTTTTCTAATATTTTAGATAAAATTTGGTTTAGTTTTTGCAGATACACTAAATGTACTTTTAATAATATATTAAATGTAAAAACAGTTTTTAAATTTACTAAATTGCCACAATTTGTTAAAGGCCAGATTTATCTTTACACAATTAGGTCATCAATCAATTTAGTCAGAGGAACAGAACTCCTAGTTTTTTTGTTTTGTTTAACGGGGATTTGACCTTAGTTGTGTGAGATGGTTAAGCAGTCTACCTTGGTAAGGCTTTTGCAACTGATGCTGGAGTTTAAAGTCCACAGGCAGCTGAAAAGTGAAGATACATAACTGAGAATAAGCTGGAGCCAAACCACAAATACAAACTAAAACCTACAAGGATGGACTGAAACTGTTACTTGTTACTTCTGTCCTTGGTGGCAAGGTTGTCCTGCAGAAGGCCAGAACTCTTCATCATGGAGCTAATAATAATCACACACAACTGGCTCAAAATTCTACAGAGCTGAAGAATTCAAGAGAAGGTGTAGCTGACTTTCCTCATCCCAGGAAGAAGCAGATCAACCACAATATGTATGACCTACAACATCTGTTTGACTTCTGTGCTCCAAAACTTCTACACCATCCATATTCTTTATTTAAAACATCCTGATTGATTAGTCTCCCTTCTTTAATGACCAATAACTATGGAAAGAACAGGTAAATAAATGGTGGGGTTTTTGTTTTTGTATTTTTGCTTTTCTTATATAATGCTTCTCCTTTAAGCTTATTAAGTCATTTTGACTTGAAAACCATGATCAAAACCAAGGTTGATTAAAGATTCCTTTCTTGAATACCCTTGAGGAAATTTTCTTTCGAGATTTTTATAATATGGCTGAAATTACTACTAAAGTGGGCTATAACAATTAAAAAGCTCATCATAAAGTAGTCCTGTAAGTACAGTGCTATGAAAATGTGATAATATTTCACGTTACATTTTTAGATGGCAACTGAAGATGATAATGCCCCAGATTTCAAGCATAAAGTAGTTTCAAAAGTCAATTTTGCTAAATTATGCCCAAGTCATGGACTGTTTAGCTTTGGTATCTTCATGATTTAGTATCTCCTGTCCATTTCTCTTGCAGGGCAAGTTTTAATTACTGTTGTCTTTAAAAGTTCTCAGTTCCTAAATACAGCAACTTTAGTAAAAAGTGTATTTTGTTAATTTTAGAAAACAAAATTAAGACACTATTTGCTGAAGTTAATAGCAAAGGAATATTGTATTCACTATTGATCTTGAGAGATTTCTTTCACTCAATTTTAAAGCCTAGGCTATTTTAAAGGCTAGCACACAAGGAGGCCTTTGAATTCACCTGAAAATTTCTACTCCGTTTTGCAAATTGTTGCTTGCAAAACACAAACACAAAAAGCTGGGTGCAGTGGCACATGCCTGTAATCCCAGCGGCTCCAGAGGCTGAGACAGGAAGATCAAAGCCAGCCTCAGCAAAAAAGCGAGATGCTAAGCAACTCCGTGAGACCCTGTCCCTAAATAAAATACAAAATAGGACTGGGGATGTGGCTCAGTGGTGGAGTGCCCCTGAGTTCAATCCCCGGTACCAAAAAAAACAGTAACATAAGTGAAGAAAAGGAAGCATTCCTTAATTGTTTTCTTATTCCTTAATTGATTTTTCCAGCCCTTTCATGGCATCAAAAATGAAAGTGCGTTCAGGTTATTCATCTGATCTGTATACTTAATGAAAACTGGAGAGAAAGCTTGGTAAACAGTCATTCACCTTCCACCAAAATGTGAATAATAAAATATGTGCATAACAGTATGAAAACCCATTTTTATTAGTGTAAGTGAGCTTAAATACCAGTCTAAGCAGAAGGAAACTGGTTTTTCAGCTTCTATCAGCTATCAGCTGAGAGGTGTCAATTTCCAAACCATCATTATGTACTTAAAACCCACAACAATCAGGGCATGTGCTTTATACTTCCCTTTTATGAATTTTGACAATTCTCTGTTCTAAGAATGTCTACAAAGGGCAAATTATCAGAGAATAATTTCTTGAGGACAGAAACTATAAATACCACACAAGTGGCAACAATAATGGGCTTGTCTGCATGGCCATTTGACTGTTTTATGCCCCCAACTTAAAGTTTCTAAAATCACAAGACAATTTTATAAACCCACATTACAAAATCTTGATTTTTGTGTGCAATTATCAAAATATATGGTGCTGTGATCTATTCATTTTAAAAGAGCCTATAGCTTCATTCATTAACTGCATTAAGAAGCACATTTTGAAAATCTAATATTGTGAAAAGTTTATTTGCATTCTTTTTTTCCACCATTATAATAGATATATTGACATTTGTTTGTTCTTCATGATCAGAAGACATTCTGGAATGGACAATTTGTTTCTACTATTTCTTAAAGAAAAAAGTATTAAAAACAAAATCCAAGTGCAAAAGTTTTCAGTAGTCTTCCTATCTCCAGTGTACCCCAGCATTAATAGTCATAGCTGTTAGGAAATTGATAAATCCCAAGCTGCAATCTACCATGTCTTTTTTCCTCTCCAATTTGTCTGCACTTATGTAAAAAATCTGCATTATATTCCGGAAAGTATACCAGATTCCTACAAAGTGAGGCAGCCTAAAAGCCATAGTGGTCACTGCCACTTAGAGTCTCAAATCTCATAATACAGAGACAGGATATTTCAATCTCTAAGTATGATGTACAGCCATTCCCTAAATACGAGTGATCAACTTCTATTCAGCAAAGTTAGCTCTCCATTTACCAATTCTTTCCTCAAAAGTCAACAGACCCACATACAGTAGTGATTAGGTCTTTGAATTCTTAACTATGAATATTTTTCTGCATTACAAAATGTATTTATTAAAAGGTCAATGTATGTATGGAAGATGCAGTTTTAAAGATGTTTATTATAAAAATTTTCTTATGTTTGATACTTTAGATTTTTAAATAAATCTCTTCAATAAAGTCTCTACACTCATTTCAAATTACCTAAAATTCTGCAACAAGTTTAAACTACTGGACACTCTAAAAAACTTCACAGATGCATTCTTGACAAATTTATGAGGACAAATTTTTTAAAAATTTAGCTAAGCTCTTTAATACAACATGATACTTTATGACTGTTATACATTATTCTCCCTAATGTATTTTCATTCATGGACCTTCAAACCATCTTGGAATAAATACAATTTTAAGTCAGAAATGATTGATGCATGATTTTTAACACTTTGGAGACAAAATCAAATATTTTCCTGTGACTAAAAAAAAAAAAAAATAGGTATTGTCAATCTTGCATATGTTTCTGGACTTCAGCTTGTAACAAATATATTCTGTTAGCATAGAAAATGTTTTACCTTACTTTGAAAGCATTAAATATGTAGAGTTGTCCAAAATATGTGGGTTATCTTTTAAAATTGACACCAATGATCCATATTCCACTAAAAACAAACAAAATCATCAGACTTATGTGCACTTATTAGGAAGCAAGTTTAAAAATTTGGAATTTGTTTAAAGTGCTGAGATTTAGAAGAGGACTACCTATAAGCATGCTAACCGTACCTTATCATGAACATAACAAGGACTCTTAAACTCAAGTGTAGGAAAAGAAAAAAAAAAAATAGAAGTTCTATGAAAGGAGATTAGTAACAAACATTTTCCATTGAAGAAAGAATTCAGGTAAAAACAAATAGCACCACAATGAATTGCACTAAGGTGCTAAAGGAGGTACCATATTCCCTGCAGAGTGAACGCTTCCTCTGAAATGTATTGCAACATATAAATGCAATTGTTTAATGGTTACCATTTGGTTCATTCATCTACAGAAAACTGCATTCCTTCTAGTTCATTATATTGAACAAACATTCAAATTACTGAACTATACATAATGTTACATAGTTTACATTTTATGAAAACAAAGCTTGAAGGAATATTTATAAATGTCACCTTGAATATAAGATGACAAGTTTTAAAGGGCTTCATATATCTTAAGACATTTAATTTACGTTAATGGTCCAGGAGTGTTTTAGATATAGATATATAGATATATTTATATGCATATATATTTCAACAAGAAGTGTAAAAATTTTTAAAAACAAATCACAGCACTCATAGCTGCTTTACATACGAAGGTCTTAGGGTTATTAAGGTGTCAAACTATTACACTTATAAGTATATTTTTAAAAAGACTGAAAATGGCACATCAGGAAACTTGCTAAAATTCATATTAGAGGCCCATTTCTTTATCATATTACTGATGTGTCAATTCAATGTATAATTCCCTTTTCTTTACTCAAAGCATTTGTCCCTTCTATTTGCATGGACCTCTGGGGTATCTCATTCTCTTTTCTTGTAGATGGCATATTTTCCATGTCAGTTAAAGGTCAGGAAAACGGCTTGGATCTTCCTTGTAGTCATCAGGTATGGTAAAGATGGAGCCATCAAATTCATCATATCGAAACTCCTGAAAAGTCACAGTGGCTGTGATCGTAGGAAATACAGGTATATCTGTGGAAAGAACAATCAATGATAACATTGTAAAATCAATGCTGACAACCTATACTTTATAGACTAGACATATCTAAATATAAGTCTAATACTGAGCAGGTGTGTTTTGGGGAATGGTTGGGTTAATGATGAAGAGAAAACACTGAGATATCAAGAATTTTAAGATCTTTCTTAATGTGTGAATTTATTGCTATAAAACTTCCCCCTCAGCACTGCTTTATCTGTGTTCCACAATTTTGATACATTGTAATTTCATTTTTACTCAAGTTCAATACATTGTTGTATTTTCCTTGAAGCTTCTCCTTTAATATATAGATTACTTAGAAGACCATTTTTTAGTTTCCAAGTGTTTAGAGATTCTCTTTTTCTATTATTAGTTTCAAGGTTGATTCCATTATACTCAGAATGGACTGTGTATATGACCTTTCGTGTTTACTCAGGTTTCCTTTATGCATCATATAGCCTACCCAAGTATATATTCCATGAGTACTTGAAAATAATATGGATTCTGTTGATGTTAACTGGAGTGTTCCAGAAATGCCCATAAAATCCTTTGGTTTATGTTGCTGAACTGATCTATATACTTGCTAATTATTATTGTTTTTAATATCAACTTTTTTAGAAGTCTCCAATTTTAATTACAGATCTTTTCTATTTTTCCTTTCAGTTCTATTTTTGCTTTACCTATCGTACAGCTCTGTTGTTTCATGTGATTTGTTTTTAAATCTAGAATTATGTCTTTCTCCTGGGATGACCCTTTTATCATAATGTCCTTCTCTGTATCTGGTAATTTCCTTTGTTCTAAAACGTACTCTATAATTTTAATACAACCAGCTCTGCTTTCCTTTGAATATTTGCATGATGTATCTTTTTCCATCCTTTCACTTTTAAGCTTCCTATAACATTATATTTGAAGTGAGTCTCTTGAAGACAACATATAGGTCATAATTTTTGTTTTGTTTTTAGAGACAGAGACTCACTTGGTTGCCGAGGTTGGCCTTAAACTCCTGGACTCAAGTGATCCTCCTCCTTCAGCTTCCTAAGAAGCTGGGATTATAAGCACATGCCACTGTCCATTGGTCTGGATCCTTAGATCCTTTTATTCCCTTCTTCTTTGTGGTGGTGGAAATCAAATGCAGAGCTTTATGCATGCTAGGCAAGCATTCTGTCACTTAACTGTATCTCCAAATCCCTGGCTCATGTTTTTTAATCTACTTTAGCAATCACTGTCTTTTAAAGTCTCCTCTTAGACCAGTTATTTTTAATAGTATATTAATATGTTCAGACTTAAGTCTGTTATTTTGTTTTCTGTTTGTTCTGGTTTTTGTTTCTTTTTCCTGCCTTGCTTAGGTTGACAATTAGGATTTCATTTATCTTTAGTATTTTTCAGTCTATCTCTTCATAAGCCATCTTTAGTGGTTGCTCTTGAAATATATTATACACATCTAATTTATTGGAGTTTCCTAGTATCATTTTACCAGTTTCGAGTGAAGTAGAGAATCCTTGCCTCTTTTATGTCCCTTTACTTTCCTCCATTTAAAATATAATTGTAAATAGGAAGTGAAAAATAGAGAGATAAAGTAGACATTCAAATAGCTTGGCTATGAAAAGTAAGAATTCAAGCAAGAGGTAGCTAAGAGTGAAGTTATAATTTTTTTTTAAGTTGGATAGTTGAACACTAAATGGTAAAAGAACAGAGAGGAAAAATGTAGTAGAACTAACAACTAACAGGAAAAAGATAGTAGAAAGGGGAATGTAAGGTAAAGCAGAAACGTAAGTGACAGCATACTAAAAAAGCTGGGAGAACAGATACATATCACAAGAAATTATTTAAGCTATGCAGTAGAACACCATTTCCACTGAGATAGGAAGATGGAAGAAAAGATGGGGTTGGGGGTAGGAAAACTGAAAGGGGGACTGAGAACATTGAGGAGAGGTCTCTTTCTCAGTCTCTTTTTGTAAAAAAGGAAATAAAAATCATCTGTTTGGAGTTATAAGAAGTAGTGGAGTAAAATGGAGATTTGATGAAAAAGGTTCAAATTTAGCCCTGTAGCAAAACAAGAAAAACAACAAATCTGAGAAAAAAAATCACTCATAATCAACATGTAAACTTTTGAAAATTTTAAAAACAACAATTTCGACTTGTTAAAATTTTCTCCCAATTGTAGTTTTTATCCTAAAAACAGAACCAGGAATGGCAGAAGATTAAACCAACTCAGGAATGGGTTTAAACAGGGCTGGTTCAAGAGGAGGTCAAACAAACAAAAAATCAATAAATTCCCTATAACTTTTTTAAAGTATAACAATAAAAGATTGTATATACTTTATTAAGAATGTGGATCTATGTCAGAGAAATGCCTGCAAAAACATATTGTAGAGTTTGTTCCTTCCCATATAATCAAAGTAATTCTTTTGCATAAAAATCTACACTGCATTATCAAGTTTGATTTAGGTTTGGAAGTTATAATTAAATGTGAATGCAGGAATAGCTTGGAATTTTATTTAATACCTTTCCTTTGTCCTAGTTTGTCACTGCAACTAGAAGGGAATCCTTTCTGGCCATGGAAAAGAGAAGTGGAGATTCAAGCATCTGTAGAAATGCTCAACTATCCCTTTTTCACAACTGGAAAACAAGCCTTTGCTTGCTTTAGTTTAAAAATCTTATCACTGATTCCTCCAAATCAGATACTGGGTTGCCAGTGTTTTTTTTTTTATGCAAACAGCAACTGGCATAGCATTGTGAAAATCATTTTAAAAATAATTTTAATTCAAAAATGTTTATGTCCAAGTCTGGAAGTTAAGATGGTTAGATTTAATTTTTAGCAATGAAAATATTATCTCTGAGAGTAAGGAATTTTGAGTAATTATTATGTGATTTTTAAAATATGGAATGAAACAAGATAAATATATATGAAGAATTAAATAAAGACCACACTTACTATCTAATTTTTCTCTCCCACTAGAAGATAAGCACCACAAGGACAAGGACTTTTGCTTTCTCCTATCCCTGAAAGAGTACCTGGCACATAGCAAAGATTCATTAAATATTGGGTGGCTGGCTGGCTGGATGACTGGAAGGCTGGATGGATGGCATTAAAGACTCTACTAAAGCTTAATGTTACATCTTGGCTTAAATTCCTTAAATGTTTTAAAATGGTCTTTTGTTCCATTTTCTAAGTTAGAAAAATTAAAAAATGTGCAAAAAACAAAAGTTTACTTTTTCTAAAGATCATTGCTTAAGATACAAGTTTAAACATTAAGATTAAAAAATAAAATGTATAATTCCTTTTTTTTGAATAATGACTGCTGTCTCACAAAAGCATTTATAATAAGCAGAACCCTAAAGAGTATGCAGAAAATTCGGACTAAACTTCAGTCTCCCTATTTCACATTATTATACTGTATCATTAGTTAACCCACACTTCTTGTATGAAATATCCCTTACATTTCATTTGAAACACATAGAACTAGAACTCCTATCAGGTATTTTATATACATGATTACACAGAACATCAATGTATCTTAAAGAAAAACTTTATAAAAATGTATGCAACTAGTAAATGTATTTTCTTTTAAAATGTATTTCTTGCCGGGTGTGGTGCAGCATGCCTATAATCCCAGCAGCTCAGGAGGCTGAGGCAGGAAGATGGCGAGTTCAAAGCCAGCCTCAACAATGGGGAAGTGTTAAGCAACTCAGTGAGATCTTGTCTCTAAATAAAATACAAAATAGGGCTGGGGATGTGAGTCCTTGGTTGAGTGCCCCAGAGTTCAATCCCTAGTACCCAAAACAAACAAAAAGACATATTTCTTATTAAATAAACAACTCCATATTTCAAACAGACACTAAAATTATATCCAAATTTTTTCTTACCTAATTTTACAGGAAAGCCTGGAGGAAGCTTCATCTGAACAAATTCTCTAAGCTTGTTAAAGTGCTTGAAGGGAGCTATTACTTCTAAAACATTCAATAATCTGAAAAATAGAAGAAGAAAAAACTATTTTCATTGTTCAAAATATTATTTCTGTTGCTCTTATGTTGTTTAACTTCATGCTTCAAACTAAGTAATACTGACTTTCAGATCTTAGATATGAGGAAATTACACACTTTCTGCCTCCTGGATTTTTTTTTTTAATTGTTTTATTTGGGAAAAGTGCTTCTTACAAAAGGGCAGCTACAAAATACAGAGACCTCTGCCAACAATTACTTGCTTTTTCTTAAAATGAAAGAATGGGTGGGATCCAAGGAACCAAAGCAATAGATGGACAAATCAAGAGCATCTCCCAAGTTATTTTCTGGAAACAAAGCAACAAAATGCAAAGGTAAACTTTCCCATCAAGGAATTCTTCTAACAACTTAACTTCAGCTTGTCTTGTGGATTACCACATCCTCCCCTTTAGTGGAAAAAAGTGTGACTTATTACTGCAAACCAATCACTCTACTACAATAAACATCTTAGAACACAGTTTTGAATGACTTCTGTCTACTTGCAAAGCTCAAGAGTGGAAAGAGGCAATATCCACAAAAACAAACACAAAAACCTGACAATAGAACCCCTCAAATGAGGACAAAAGTTTTTTCCAAAAGTGCCTGGACTGAAAAGGCTACACCATGAAACATTAAATAAAACTGTGCATCCAAGACCCAGTCTGTGTCGATACATGGAATAACGGGTCATTTATCCACTATGACTGACCCTATTCCACTAGCATATAGACAGAGCAAGCACTGTTATAGTAACTACCAACAACATATTGCTTTGCCCTTTAAGATCTATCTGCCACATGAGGCTGTAACCACTAAACCAAGTTTGTCCACTAAGGCTAAAAATATTGCATCTATGCAGGGACAGGAAGCTTCTCACACAGTCATATTCACACCAAGCCCTTGGGAGTCAACTCCAAACCTGCACCGATGGTATGTCAACTGTATCTTTCATGTGTGTTCTTTCAAATGTTCCTAGCATGCTAAAGTTAATACATTCACACCTGGTTCTCCTTACCCAGTAGTACTTCTTACGTGCAATTAAACAAGAGAACAAAACCACAGGACAAGTGCATGTGGAGGGGATTATAGGGGAGGGAAATGATACAAAAACACAGATGTGCACATTTTACCAGAAACCTCCAGGACCCACCTCCTATGTCTGCAGAAGGCTATTTGGCAGCCAGCTTAGGTCCCTTCACCTATCCCCCATATTCTTGGACCCCAAAGCATGGCTGGTGCTTTCGCTTCTGAACCTGGGGTCCTGGAAATGAGTGCTGAAAGTTCATAGACACGAGCTGGCTGAAAATAGATGATGCAACAAACCTACCCTAACTGTCTGACAGTTAAATTCCTATTACAAAAAAAAATAATTTCAAGATTTATGTTTGTAACTTTTTGAAACAGAGAAAACCGATACTCCTTGGGAAAAAGGGAGGGGAGCAGCAGGCCCTGGGTAAGTGATTAGAAAGCACCTGGAGCGGAGAGGCCTGCCTCGGAGAGCAACATGTACTGCCACGCGGCAGACCAGTTCCCATGCCACGCAAAGCTGCTTTATGTCCAGGTCATAAAGATCTTCCAGTTCATTGTGAAACAAGTCCCACTTGTCTTCACAGTCTGTCAGCTCGTCATCCCCACCTGCAGCCAAAAGCATAAGCAACATCTCACCCAGCTCAAAGGTGACAACCTCCTCTTTGTCCTTGTTCTCTATCCTCAATGAGCTCCCAGAAGTGGTTCTTCGTGGGGCCCAGTATCTGCTTGATGTTCCCACTTTCTGTCTCTGTGGCTCCTCTCTATAGCCATCAGGGTATGCACGCTTGTAAAAACAGTTCCTTCCAAATGGACAGCTCCCACGTCCATCATCAAAATACTTGCATGCTTTGTTGCTCATTGTCTCCTTGTATTTCTGAACGAGTTTCTGCTTGTCTTCTTTCTCTTCCACCCAGTACTCACTTGGAATGACAAAGTTAGATGTGATCCAGCATTCTGGGCAGGACTTTAGGATCTTGCTCTCAAACTCCTTAGCATTCCTCCACTTGTGAATACACTTGAGACAGTAGGTGCAATTGGAGAGGATCCCAAAGCGGTGCTCACTGGGGTTGGCTTTTTCATAGACCACCTCCATGCAGATCCCACACACCATGTCCTTACTGTGTTGCACAACAAAAGATGGTCCATGTCCTTCTCATGGGCCTCAATGCAAAATCTGATGTACTGTGACCTCTGGGCTGCATCCATCGGGTGGAGGACCTGCAGCCCACACATGTCACATGAGTCTCCATGGAGATATAGTTCTCCCCATAGTGACACTCTCCCAATACAGCATAGGAGCAAAGCTCCTTCTTAATTTCCACTGCAGTTTGCTCTTTCTCTAATTCTTCCTTGGTCACTGAGCCCTGCAGGGGTGCTTCAGTGCAGGAAGGGGCAGTATAGCTACAGTAGGGTTGCCCAGGAACAAACTCAATGGCATTCTCTCAGTCCTCTGAACCTGCTCCTACTGTTGGATAGTTTGAATTTCTTGACTCAGCTTCACCTGTGTTCATTTCGACAAGTGGTCCAACCACAGATGAGAGACTTGAGGAAGCAGCAAGAGATAGTTTTGCAATTAGATCTGTAGCAGTAGCTTCTTCCTGTTTCAATGGCTTGCTATGTTCATATCTGCACGGTCTCCATAAATACAGTACCCTCGTTGAAAATACTTGCACACTACACCATATGGACTGTCAGAGAGGTCATGCTTTACAAACCCCGTGCATAAAATACCTGCAGGTGACCTGTTTGGTCCAGCCACTGCCCTTCCTCCCGCCCCTAGGGACAGGGAAGCAACTGTGTCCTGGATTTTTTAATTATTCTTTTTACTGTGCAAGTTTTGTAACTTTTGTTTGTCCACCCATAGCTTTCACAGTTGGATGGATTTCTTTTTGGTTTTTTTTTTTTTTTTTTTTTTGGCGGGGAGGCAGGGCAGTACTGGGGATCAAACTCAGGATCATTCTACTTTTAAGCTACATGCCAATCCTTTTTTAAATTTTATTTTGAGACAGGGTCTCACTGGCCTCAAGATTATGATCCTCCTGCTTCAGACTCCCAAGTCACTGAGATTATAGGCATGTGCTACCATGCCCAGCTCGGGATTTCATTTTTAAGTAGCATTATTTTTCCTTCAAAAAAGGCCTACGGCTACTATAACTCCTTGAATTCGTTTGTGTCTGAGAATATATTCAGTTGCATTGCATATAAGGGACATCTTAGCTAGATATACTATCGTATCACCCTTTGCTTTTTTCAATGTCAAAAATGTGGAGGGACAAACTTTACCCATTTTCTGCCTTTATGCCTCTTGATTTACTTACAATTAAAGCCCAATAGTTTAATCAGATAATTTTTGTTATTGCTCATTTAATATTCATTTTTTATAACCTAATGTTATCCCACAGATTCAATTCTTTGTTACAGAGAAATTTTCTTTTATGATATTCTGAATACTATTTCAGTTACATTTTGGAGACTTTCTATTTAAGGGAACACCAGTGCTTCTTATATGAAACCATCTTTGTCTTCCATATCTACTGTTTTCTTTAATTCCTTTCATGTGTTCTTACATTCATTGAACCTGTCAAAATTTAATTTCCAGTCACATCTACTCTTTTATTGTTGTTTCTAGTATATTTATTTTGTGATAGTGCTGTTTAGTGCTCAATCTATTTCTCTTTAGCTTACAATCTCCTTTTCATTTCGTTCTATTCTTTCATCTCAGAGTGTTTTAGTATGTTGATTTCATGTTCTTTATGTGTTTTTCCGTACCAATTCCAGAACATTTTCTTTGGTCCTTCTAGTTTACGATTTCTTGTTCTTTCTGTGTTTTTCCATAGCGTTTACAAAAATGTTTCTTTGGTCCTTCACCCTGTTTTTAATTTAGAAATGATTTGGAATGATTTCTTTGTATGGCTTTTGGAAGTAGTATTCCTTATATTAATTTGTTTCAGAAATAGTGGTTGCAACTGCTACATCTTATCTATAGTAAGTAAGAGACCCAATTTCTTCACAAAACATTTTCTAAAATTAGGATAATTCCTAAAATTGATGTTATCACAAAATTAGCTCCATTTTCTTCTTCAATAGTACATAGAATATAAAACTGATACATCATGGAGTCAGCTGGGTCCATGATTACGGCCGGTTTGTACATGTGGTTAATTCTCTTCTCACATTTTCTGAGATTCTCTTGCTCTTGTTTATATAAAACATTCTATCTACTTTTCTAAGTTATGTGGGACAAAATCAGGGAGTATGCTCTATGTACAGACTTTGTTGAAAAATATGGGTCCTACTCCTCCAAGAAAAACTTTTTGTAGCCAGGCATGGTGGCGCATGCCTGTAATCACAGCACTTTGGGAGGCTGAGATAGGACGATCGCAAGTTCAAAGCCAGCCTCAAGTAACAGTGAGGCGCTAAGCAATTAAGTGAGACCCTATCTCTACATAAAATACAAAATGGGGCTGGGGATGTGGCTCAGTGGTCGAGTACCTCTGAGTTCAATCCCTGGTACCAAAAAAATACAAAACTTTTGAAGTATTAGGCCAGGCTATTTTGGGTCTTTTTGTACCAGGGATTGAACTCAGGAGCACTCAACCACTGAGCCACATCCCCAGCCCTATTTTGTATTTTATTTAGAGACAGGGTCTCACTGAGTTGCTCAGCACCTCACTTTTGCTGAGGCTGGCTTTGAACTCACAATCCTGCCTCAGTCTCTCAAGCCACTGGAATTACAGACACGTGCCACCATGTCTGCTTTTTAATGTGTTAGGTCAGATTGGAAGGAGAAATGAGGAAGAAGAAATAGCCTGGGGGCCATTCCACTTTAGCATAAAGATTAAAGGGAACAGTTCTATCAAAAGTGGACTGTAGTTACCCACCTCTTATTTTACCCATTTATCCAAATTGATTTTTTTTTTTTAAGGAGCATCTAGTTGAGTACAGATCTAAGGATATATTCAAACAAAATGCAAAATTGTTTATAATAGGGACGAGCTGAAAACAAAATGTCTATCCACTGGAAAATGATATAGTAAATGGCAGTAAATCAATACTGTAAGGAGCATATGCTACAGACATGCCTGGACATGTCAGACTCACTAAGTTGCTGGCCATAAGGAATAGCAGCCACTGACATGCTTAGTCATGCCTGCTTACAATTGATAAGTGGCTGTTAAGGGGCACTAGCCATAGGCATGCTTAGTAATAACTGGTTACAAGTGATAGGGAGCACAGCTCCATGGACATGTGCACAGAATTATGTCCAGTTGTAATTATATCATCTCACGGACATAACCAGTGGACACTGACTTTCATTGGATGTAACCAATCACCAGTTTACACCACCAACTTGGAACTGTATTTAAACTGCTTGTCCTGCCACACTGGGGGCTTTTGTTCCAAGGACATCAGTGAGACTGGCAGCCTTGCTGTCTCTGGATCAACTCCACCATTCCCTGACATCCAGCCATCAGCTAAAGAGAACCACCAGGCAAAGACAATGTCTGCTCTTTGGCTAAGAGAAGTCACATGGCACTGGAGGTATTTTGGAGCTTGTGGTTGCCCTAGGATATTGTGATTTTCTTGTAGTGTTTAATTAGTAGGCACTGAATGCCAGTTAGGGTGCTCCAGCAGACCCAACACTTTTTGCATTAACTGTTTATATTTGATGACTGGTGTGATCAAATATACGCTTGCATTTAAAGACAATCTGCCTCCAAGTAATTAATAGCACCGCTTGTAACAAATACTATAAAATACCAACAAAGAAGGAAAAAGAGTAAGAACACAAAAATGTGACCACTGTAAGAACTCAAAGATACACTCACTTTTGAAAGAGATAAAGGAATTCATAGAACAAAATGTGGACTATTTTCCATTTTTTATAAAAAATGCAAAACACAAGTCTGAAATAAAATAAATTGGTTATTAACTATTAATACAGTAAAAGAAAATTACCACTTTTTGGTCTATAAACTTCCATACTTTTAGAGTTTTAAAAAACACATATTTACGTATCATTTTAGTAATTTCTTAAAACTATTCAATAATTTCTCTGGAGAAAATAACAAAAATATTAATACTCTGGTGAACAAGAAAATTTCTAGAAGGTTCACACATATCAAGGCAATGGCTATTTGCTTTTACATTTCAAAGATCTCAAACTCAGCACTCAAATGCAAATATTACTATAGCCTTTAGGGTTTAATAGCTCTCTTTATAAACAAGTATAATTAATAACAAACTTACGACTCAATCCCTAAGGGAAATTCCTGGCTCATGGCTATGGTGGCTTTAAAAGTTTTCTTACTCTCTTTGCACACCAGTTCTCTACCCAGATGTGGAGCTCTGAAATGGGAGGTTGTAGGGAGAGAAAAATAAAATGTTAGAAAACTTATTCCATAGGACATTCACTATTAATTCAATTTTTCTTACTCTGTAGAAATAAAATAATGCTAAAATAAGATATGTGTAAGAAATGGGACAAGGGTAACAAAAAGAAAACAGCAAAGACTAAAAGTTTAGAAAAAATTATTAGACCTCAACTAATTTCAAATTCAATATGATTGAATTTTAATAATCACTATTTTAATGGAACAAAAACAACTGCTAGAAAAACAAATTTTAAAAGTATTATTGCATTTCTTTAAAATCTCTTACTCGAATAATCTCCTTTACTGTCTACTAGCCTCAGCCTTCATCAATAAGAAGCCTTAATGAATAAAGAATTCTATAGTAAACACTGTCAAAAGACAAAAGTATAACAACTTCATTAGTTCAAAGATCTAATTTGCCTCCCTGGCCCATTCTAGACTAGGGCAATGCCTTGTTCTATAAAATAGCATGAACATTCCAACCACACACCCCCACTGCAATTAAGAAGATACAGATGCTAGCTGCTGGTTGCTGGCCCCAGGATATCTGGACTCTTTTTGATGTGATAAGGAGGCTCTAGGAACTCCAAAGGAGGCAACATCTATGAAACTCCTGATGGCCACAGACTCAGAAATTAGTGCCTTTTGTCTTAATGCACTCCCTTCCTGTGGAACACAGACTGATTAAATCTGTATAGGTACATTTCGAACCTTTTGTCTCACTGAACTATAGTTGCCTCCTCTCTCACAGTTTTGCTCATTTTTAGGGATTTCAGAAATAGAACTTTTGAAACAAGTTTCTTCCATCTAACTTCAAAATTCGCTTTGAGGGGCTGGGGTTATGGCGCAGTGGTAGCGTGCTCGCCTAGCACGCGTGAGGCACTGGGTTCGATCCTCAGCACCACATAAAAAAAAATAAAGTAAAGATATTCTGTCTGCCTACAACTAAAAAATAAAAAAAAAATAAAAAAAAAATAAAAAAATAAAAAAAAATTCGCTTTGAACAAAATTATTTTCCTACCAATTTGAACAAATATTTCTGGAGCAGAGAGTATTATGGTCTAACCTCTTCCTCCACTGGTGGAATCTTGTCCAGCCTGGTAACAAGCTAACTAGATTTTGGTTTTATAGACACAAATGTGCAGAAGAAAGCAAAACAAAAGGCAGACTGGTAGTTCCAAAGCTATTTTCCTTACAGGGTTAAAATGGGGGACTTTCTTATTTTACACTACCTAAGGTTGACTGGAATTTCCTCAGTTCTTTTTTCAAAGTTCAGTTTGATTAGGTGACATATAGCAGAAGTGATTACATTCTGGGTTTGGTGTGATCTTCTGGAGCCTAGTGTGAAAGGCTAGTCCAAGCAATGGCTATAGAATATTCAGACAGAAACATTATGGAGAAGTTAGAAAAATACGAGCCTTTTAATAAGAAAATCAAAATCATGATGGCTTCTAAGCATGGGGGTAGGTGATATTTTATTCTCCACCAAAAGGAAATACTAGTTTGCTGGAATAAACATTTTATGTATTCATGCATTCAAAATAAACCCTATCTTGATCAATTCATCATTCTTTTAATAAATAAATGTATACTGAATACAAGTTAGGTTAACTAGTACACTAAGTATTGATAATATAACAGGAAGCAAAGTGTTTTGTTTTGTTTTTTCTTTTTTTGCAGTACTGAGGAGTTAATCCACGGTTGCTCTACCACTGTGCTACATCCTCAGCCCTTTTTATTTTTATTTATTGTATTTTTTGTACCAGGGATTAAACCCAGAGGTGCTTAACCACTGAGCCACATTCCCAATCCTTTTTATTCATTTTTTTTTTTTTTAAATATTTATTTATTTTTTTAGTTGTAGGTGGACAGAATATCTTTGTTTTTATATGGTGCTGAGGATCGAACCCAGTGCCTCACGCACGCTAGGCGAGCACGCCACCACTGCGCCACAATCCCAGCCCCTTTTTATTCATTTTTAATTTTGAGACAGGTTGCTTACAGTCTCACTAAAATTGCTGAGCCTGGCTTTGAACCTTCCATTCACATGCCTCAGCTTCCTTAACCCCTGGGATTACAGGCATGCAGCACCACGCCCCGCTTTTAATTTTTATTTTGAGACAGGGTCTTCCAAGTTGCCCAGGTTGGTCTTGAACTTGCAATCCTCTTGCCTCAACCTCTGAATTGCTGGGATTGCAGGCATGCAGGACCATGCCCAGCTTCAAAGGTCTAGTATAAGTTGAAACAAAAAGGGTAATAATAGAAGATAAGCTTGGAAAGGCAAACAGGAAACAAATAATGAATGAACTTACACACCATGCTAAAGGATCAGGACAATCACTAAATACAAAAGTTCATCATACAAAGGAAAATCTCAAATAAGCAACAACATTATGCAATTCCCTATATTACATTTCCTTAAAACAAGTACTATAGTTTCTTTCGGGGGGGTGTATGCATAAATGGGCAAGAGGAATGTAGAAAGAAGGCTCTACAATCCTATTCAGAGTACACATGATTCAGTATATTCTTCCTCATCATGATTAATTTCTATTTTCTAAAGTAAAAACACTGCTTC
>CM053400.1:52765374-52800472 GCA_028644305.1 Xerus rutilus
CTCAAGCCTGTAATCCCAGCACTTAGGGAGGCTGAGACAGGAGAATCGCAAGTTCAAAGCCAGCCTCAGCAATGGCGAGGCACTAAGCAACTCAGTGAGACCCTGTCTCTACATAAAACACAAAAATAGGGCTGGGGATGTGGCTCAGTGGTTGAGTACCCCTGAGTTCAATTCCCAGTACCAAAAAAAAAAAAAAAAACCCACTGCTTCAAATAAGAGAATATACTATTGATTATCTCTCTAAAATAAATTCTTATACCTAGTCACACATTCTGTTTTTACAAATTATTCTTTCTAAAAACCAATGAAAATATAAACCAAAAGAATCCACCTACTTTCCATTTTCAGCAGATATATATTCTTCCCATGTAATAGTGTTCTGAGGAGGAGGGGTAAGGGACTGTCTTCGAACAGGCTGCCAAAATATAAAAGAGAAATAAAGAGAAGGGGAGGAGGGTGGGTGAAAAAGTAAAAACATTATATATTTAAAATATAAAATGAAAACATGTAGTAAACTGGGTGCTAGGGTTGTAGAGCACCTGTTAGCATACAAGAGGCCCTGGGTTCTATTCCCAACACTGGAATAACACCCACACATACACACAAACACACACACTGAATTATTTAAAATCACCAATCTCCTTAATTTCTTCAATACAACACTTAAAGAGGTTCTTTCCAAGACCAAGAAAGTATCATGGTGATTGAAGCTCTAACAGAAATATTATCAATTTTTTTCTAAATCTGAATACTAGTATCAAAGTAATGATACCATGCATTCAACATTTCAATCAGCTAAAATGTAAGCCTGGCTTTACAACAGCTACTACACATGGGAGTTAGAGAAATGTAAGAACTCTGACTTCAAGAAACTTATATTCGAAAGAAAAAAACAATATGGAGAAACAGTTAACCAGAAATCCATAAATACAAATTGTGTGTGTGTGTGTGTGTGTGTGTGTGTGTGTATGTATATATATATCTTTTTTAAGAGATGGAGTGCCATTAGAGAGTATTAGTAGAAATTGAAAATTGCACAAGAAAAACTAAAAGCACAAACTGTAGACCAAAAGGACAACAAGTGAAAGATTGGTCTAAATAACAAGATAAATAGTAACACTGGCAGAGTGCCCATTCAGAGAAGTGCAATTTTGAACACATAATGAGTACAAGATGTAATAAGGCAGTCTAAAAGAGTTGTTTAAATCAAGGATATTTTAAAGACACAGAATCTAGTTAGAATCCCAGATCCAATACCTAACCTGACCATGAGGTGCAGAAACCTTTGGAACTGGTTTGCAGGAGGAATTTGGAAAAATTTAGAGATGTGGACTGGAGAAGCCTTGGAATGTTGTAAGCAGAGCTTAATGGGCAATTCTGGGATAAACTCAGAAGACAAAATGCTGAGAGGTATGCAGACAGTAAAGACCATGCTCCTGAGGTTTCAGAAGGGAATGAGAACTCTATTGCAAATTGGACTAGAGGTCATTTGTGTTACATTATGGCAAAGAACTTACCTACATTTTGCCCATGGCCTGAGACTTTTTGAGGCTGAATTTAAAGGTGATGGACTAATTAATCTGGGAAAGGAAATTTTGAGGCAGCAAAGTATTCAAGCAGTAGCCTGTATATTGCAGGCAGCTTTGAAGCAGATTTACTATGAGAATCAGAAGAAAAAAGCAGAAAGAAACAAAGATTTGAGAAATTTATAGTTTGACCAGAAAAGTGCATGTAAAATTGGGGCAAGGAAGATATGGTTGTCAAAGAGATTATCAACACTAAAAGGAAGTTAAATACTTCACACAGAAAAGAGTAATGGACATCTCTTGAGGTTATCTCAAGAATCAGCAAGAGCATACCCATTACAGAATAAGGATATAAAAGTGAAAACTCATTTTAAAGACCTTGGGAGTACCCTGCTCCCACGGGAGTGCCTAGGAAGTAGGAAGTAGTTTCCCCAGGATTTGGTTCAGCACGCTTGGTCCCCCTGGCACTCAGAGGCTACTGAAGCTGTGGTCCACAGGGGTCTAGTTACTGCCTGAGCTGGTGGCAGACCCTGGCATTGTTCATATGGTGCTTGCTCTGCAGGAACACACAGCATACTGCAGTTAAAAGTATCATGGAGGTTTCTACCAAGATTTCAAAGGAAGGGCTGGGATTGTGGCTCAGTGGTAGAGCGCTTGCCTCGCATGTGGGAGACACTGGGTTTGATCCTCGGCACGGCATATAAATAAATGAATAAAGGTCAAAAAAAAAAAAAAGATTTCAAAGGAAAGTGTCTGAGGTTAAACAAATTGTAGCAGGGAAGAAATCCCCCACATGAAGCCCATGAAAGGACAATGTGTGAAGCTGTGAAGGTGAACTTGAAGCTTTACTAGAGAACCCCAAGAATTAAGAGATGCCAGTAATGAGAAAAGCTGCTGGCTACAGACGTTGCCAGGCTGAGAGAGGCCATGAGCACTGAAACAGGCAAAGCCATAAGATCAAGACTGCCCAAGCCCTTTGGAGTTCACATCTTGTCAACAAGACAACACCTTGTCTTTGCCCTGAATGCTGAACATGGAATTACAGAACCTAATGTTTGCCTAGCTGGGTTTCAGCTTTACTTTGGTTCTCTCTTCTTTCTATTCCCCTATTCCTCCCCTTTGGAATGGAGATATTTGTGCCATTATATATTAGATGTATGTAATGTGATTTTGATCTTTTTAGAGACACAGAGCCAAGAGTATGCCTAATGTCTCAGATGAGACTTTGGATTTGGACTTCTGGCAATGCTGGAACTGCCAAGACTATGGAGACTTTTTGGAGATGCATTGATGCATTTTGCATTAGGAGATGGAAATGAGCTGTTGAGGGTTGGGGCAGAATGTTATGGTTTAGATATGAGGTATTTCCCCAAAGCTCCCATGCTAATATGGGAATATTCAGAAATAAAATGATTAGATGATGAGAGCTGTAACCTAATCAGTGGATTAATCCAGCTGGGATGTTAATAATTTGAAATAATTGTTGTGCTGGGTGGTAATTAATCATAGGCAGGTGGGCATGGCTGGAGAACTCATGGTCACTAAGGTCATGCCTTTGGCGATCATACCTTGTCACCCTGGCTTCTCCCTCTCTGTCTCTGTTTCCCAGCTGGCTGCCATGAGCTCAGTAGTTTTCTTCCACCAAGCCCTGGGCCTACTTGGTCAACCATGAACTGAACCTCTCAAATCATGAGCCAAAAATAAAATTTTACTCTTCTAAGTTGTTCTTGCCAGGTATTTTAGTCCCAGCAACAAAATGCTGACTAGCACAGCCCCAGACACCATAGTTAAAAATTTAAGGAGATAACAAAGAAAGAACTTAATTGCCTAGCACAGAATAAAGGGTTCAGAAACACTGGGAAATTCCCAGAGGGCAATTACAAAATAAAAAAGGAAAAAGGAAAAAAGAAAAGGAATTCACTGAGAGACAAGAAATTTTAAAAAGAGGGCTAATGACTAAGTCCTAAATACTGCCAAGTTAGGGGGGATTTTTTTAAAAAAGGAAGCCAGGTGCGGTGGCTCACGCCTATAATCCCAGCAGCTCGGGAGGCTAAGACAGGAAGGTCACAAGTTTGGAGCCAGTTTCAGCAAGGGTGAGGCACTAAGCAACTCAGTGAGACCCTGTCTCTAAATAAAATGCAAAATTGGGCTGGAGATGTGGCCCAGTGGTAGACTGCCCCTGAGTTCAATCCCTGGTATGCCCCCACCCCCAAAAAAGGAGTGGGTCCAGAGAAATAGAGGAAAAATGAGAGCATCAAAGTATTGAAGGAAGCCGGGCGTGGTGGCTCACGCTTGTAATCCCAGCACTTAGGGAGGCTGAGACAGGAGAATCGCGAGTTCAAAGCCAGCCTCAGCAACGGCGAGGCGCTAAGCAACTCAGTGAGACCCTGTCTCTACATAAAACACAAAAAATAGGGCTGGGGATGTGGCTCAGTGGTTGAGTGCCCCTGAGTTCAATCCCCGGTACCAAAAAAAAAAAAAAAGTATTGAAGGAAGGTAGACTCTGTCATCCCAAAATAATATTTTGACATAAAAATTATTTTTGAGCTTAAGGCAATTAAGAAACAGTAGAGTGAAAGCTTTCTCTATTCTCCCCATTTCCTGCCTAAAGACAGCATACAATGGGTAGAGATGTGGCTCACTGGTAGAGAATTTGCCTAGCATGTTGGAAGCCCTGGGTTCAATCCCCACTACCAAAAAAAAAAAAAACATACGCACACACACATATATTCTCCTTTACTAGTGGCAACGTTAACCTCTTAGCCAGACACAGCACCAGAGCAATCTACAAATGTTTCAGTTACTTTTCATTGTTTCTCCCATGTGGCGTGAAGTGCATACATACATACATACATTAATTAATTAATTTTATGCCTGCGTTCATTCATTCATTCTTTCTTTGTTTATTTATTTATTTTTACTTTTCTCTTATTAACTTGCCTTTAGTTACAGGGTTCATCCCATAAGAACTGAGATTGGTAGTTATATTTTAGCCTCCCTTACAGTATCATGAAGGTCAGAAGAAAAGCCTGTTTCAGTACCATGCTACGAAGACATTAAAGAGAGAGAAGACTGAAAACAGGCCACAGATTTGTTAGAATCATTAATAATCTTTCAACAGCAGCACACATTGTGGGAAGAAAAGAAATTAAGAGGTTATTAGTATCAGGAAATATGAAACACATGTTCCTTAAAAAGATTAGTTTATAATTCAGGGTAATAGGAGCTATGGTAAAAAAAAATCTAGAGGATGATAAAAAGCACATAGGAGTTTCTGACTTAGTCTAGGGTAGCCAAAAGATGTGGACTGGTAGCAGGGCATGGTGGCGCAAGCCTGTAATCCCAGCACTTAGGGAGGCTGAGACAGGAGAATCACAAGTTCAAAGCCAGCCTCAGCAACAGGGAGGTGCTAAGCAACTCAGTGAGACCCTGTCTCTACATAAAACACAAAATAGGGCTGGGGATGTGGCTCAGTGGTTGAGTACCCCTGAGTTTCAATCTCCAGTACCAAAAAAAAAAAAAAAAAAAAGATGTGGACTGATGACTCCTGAGCTGATAGAATAACCAATTAAAGGAAACTGAGGGAAGCACAATGGTCAGGACAAGCAGGCTATACTGAGAAACTACAAATGTAACATATCTTGTTAGTATGAGAAACACACATGAAGTTTAGTAGAGATAAGGTAAGTGGCAAAACAGACAAAAGTATGAAAAGATTTTGTTACTAACTCAATTCTATTTTACTTTGGAAGCAATATAGAAATATTTTGAGCAATACAGTAGTTGGAACACAAAATTCTGGAGTTATGCAGATCAAATCTTGGCTTTGCCAATTATTGGCTGATTTGAACTAATTGTGCAACCTATTTTGCTTGTTTAGTAAACTATATTTCTGTTTTTGTCAGCTTTTGCATCACTATGACTAAAATACCTGAAAGAACAATAAGGAGAAGAAAAAATTTATTTGGGAATCATGATTTCAGAGATCTTAGTCCACAGAAGGTCAACTTCATTCCTCTGGGCCCAAGGTGAGGCAGAATATCATTGGGGAAAAGCCCAGTGGAGGAAAACTGGTCGAATCATCATGGGGTCAGGAAGCAGAGAGACGAATGCACTAAGGGGCCACATGGGAAGATGCACCCATCCAGGCAATGCCCCCAGTGACCTACCTACTTCAGTCATGTCCCACCTGCCTACAGTTACCATCCCGTAAGTCAGTTCAAACTAGGATGGACTGATTAGATCACAGTTCTCATAATTTAATCATTTTCTGCAGTGACACAGAAGCTTCTGGAGGAAACCTCATACGCAAACCATAACGATAACCTCATAGAATTATTGTGAGGATAAAAATGGGCTGGTAATACAAAGTGCTTGAACAGTCCCTAAGGACACACTAAGTATGCTATACATGTTAGCTTCTGAACACAGGCAACTATTTTAGGGTTATCACTCTGGCAGTTATCCAAATGAGAAGTGATAAGGACATGCTGTTTAGAAAGGGAAAGAGACGTGGGTAACTGAGTAGATATGGAGCCACTATTCAAGATAAGGAAAAAGGAAATTAATTGATCAATTTAAACATACTAAATTTTAGATATTGATGTTTAGCCAAGTAGAGACAGGCAAAAAGCACTGGGTGGTGATTAGGTCAAATATCAGGGTTGAAGGTAAATATCTGGGTGAGAAATATAAGCATGTATTTATGTGGTGAGTAAAGCATCAGGTTATGTACCTACTGATATCAGAGACTGCTAGTTGTCTCTCAAATATCTGTTTTCCCATTTTTCTTTATAAAAGAACTTTCATTTTTAATTTCTGGATGAGCACATAACTTTCCAGAATAATTTCTTTTCTAATCACCCTCAGACAGATGTTACCATGTGACTAATATTCAAACCAATTTATGTGTACAACTTCTGACTGGGTTCTCAAACAAAACAGGAATGCATCTTGCCAAGTCAATCACTTCCATACTGAAATGCCATCAAGTCCTTTCCTCATAATTAAAAATAAAAATTCTGGTGACTCTTTTCCCTGTGCATATAAGAAATACTTTATTTCTAAGTTCGCTATTATTCTGGTATTTTATATGGTAAAAGTTTATGGAAGTTCAAGGTATTCTTATACACAGTGAGCCCTCTGTATCCATGGGTTCTGCATCTATCAGTTCAACCAATCCTGGATCAAAAAGATTAGTGGAAAAAACTGCATTTGTACTAAATGTTTTACAGACATTTTTTTCTTGGCATTGTTCCCTACAACAGTACAATATAAACACAATTCAAATAGCATTTACATCACAGTAGGTATTACAATCGATCTACAGATGATTTAAAGTATATGACAGAAAACGCACAGATTATGTGCAAATACTACACTATTTTATAAAAAGAACTTGACATTTGCAGATTTTGGTATCCATGGAGGGTCTAATACTCCACAGATACCAAAGGACAACTACATATTATATCTAGTTATTCCTATATGGATTTTACATATACAGGGAAAACATCCTATCACTAATAAGGCTTGACTCAATATTCTGAACATGTGTAGCCAACACACAATAATGCTTTTCATAATGATTCAAAAGTATAAATGAGGCACTGTTCCCTCCCTTCAATAGTAACTGGCTGTAATGAAGGTGCAGACAGGAAGCCAATATACAAAAATACAGGCAGAAGTATACATGACTTAATAATTTCTTGGCAATTAAATTCTACTATAAAAAATATACACTAGGGCTGGGGTTGTGGTTCAGTGATAAAGTGCTTACCTAGCATGTGTGAGGCACTGGGTTTCATCCTCAGTGCCACATGAAAATAAATAAATAAAATAAAGGTATTGTGTCCATCTACAACTAAAAAAAAAAAATTTATAAAAATACTCTAAATATTAGAATCACATCTGAAAGAAGAGAAAGGACAAGACTTGGCAAAAGTAGTCGAATGGCAAATAAATCTTCCCAAATGCTACCCGCAAATCTCTTCTTATGGAAATTAAAACAAGCTGGGTGTGGTTTGCACATGTCTATGATCCCAGGGAATTAGGAGGCTGAGGCAGGAGGATGGTAAATTCTAAGCCAGCCTGGGCAAGTTAGCGAGACCTTGTATCAAAATAAAAAGGGGCATAGGTATAGCTAAGTGGTAGAGCATCCCTGGGCTCACTCCCTAGAACCACCCAAACAAATAAACAAACAACAACAAAAAAAAAAAAAACACAAAAAAAAGGAAAGAAAAGAAGTTAAAATGAATGTTTGGAAAAAAACACAAAATAAAAAAATTCAAAATCTATTTATTTACAATAAAGAATATAAATTGATTGTGAAAAGGACGAGATATTTCTTTTTAAGAACATAAATTTTGGCCGGGTACAGTGGTGCACACCTATAATTACAGTGATGCAGGAGGCTTAATTCCAGTGACCCAGGAGGCTGAGGAAGAAGGGCCACAAATTCAAGGCCTATATAGGCAATTTGGCAAGGTCCCATCTCGAAATAAAATAAAAAGGGATGGAAATGAAGCTCAGTGGTAAGGCACTCTGGGTTCAATCTCCCAAACCAAGAAAATAAAAAAAGAACAAATTCTATTAAAATGTAGCTTTTAAATATATTTTCATGTCTTGAAAATAAGAAACTGTATATTTTCCAAGTTCTTGAAACCTTCAATAATTCCAAAAACATATTTACTACTGTATATTCTATTAATGCTTATTACATTTACCAATAGCATTTCTCCAGGATTACTTTTTAATTCACCTCCCTTCCCACCTTCAACTTCCCAATATCTTTATAGAACTGCTAAGACATTTTAAGTGTCTGGATATATAAAAACAAGAGATAATAACAAAGTCAGACTGAGAAGTAAACTAATTAGTACAGGAATAGGCTTGTAATCAGGGTCCTAAAATCAAAACCTATCTGTGGTACTCTAACATTGTAACTTCAGACAAGTTTAATTTATTTAAATATCAATTTCCCTTCAGGGCACAATGGCACATGCCTGTAATCTCAGTAACTCCGGAGGCTGAGACAGGAAGATAATCACTAGCCTCAGCAACTAAGCAAGACCCTATATCAAAATTAAAAAGTTTAGGAATGTACTTCTGTGGTAAAGTGTGCCTAGGTTCAATATCCAGTACAAAAAAAAGAAAGAAAAAGAAAAGAAAAACTCAACAGGAAAACAAAGAAATAAATAATCCAATTGGGAAATGGGCAAAGGAAAAGAACACTTGTCACTGAAAAAGATATACAAACAGGAAATAAGCCTATCAAAAGGTGAAATATCCCTAGGAAAATACAATTAGAATCACAATGAGATAGCATTGTACACTATCAGAATGGGTGATACCAAAAAAGGCAATACCAATACCAAAGCAAGCAAGGATTTGGAAAAATTGGATGATTTATAAACTGCTGATGAAAATAGAAGACAGAAAATATTTTGGCAGTTTCTTATAAAACTAAACTGCCATATGACACAGTAACTTCACTCTTGGGCATTTATCCAAAAAAATGAAGAATTACGTTCACACAAAAAACTACATGTAAAATCAGCATACTACAGTGATGCAGCCACATTAATGTTTATAGCAGATCAGTTCACAATAACTAAACTATGGAATCAACTTAAGTGCCCTTCAAGTAGATGAATGGATAAAGAAAATGTGGTATATATACATGATGGAATATTACTCAGCCTTAAGCAAAATGAAATTATGGCATTTGCCAGTAAACAGATGGATCTGGAGAATATCATGCTAAGCGAAATAAGCCAATCCCAAAGAACCAAAGGCCAAATGTTCTCTCTGATAAGCCAATGCTAACACACAACAAAAGGTGGGAGGAGGGAAGAATAGAAGTTCATTGGATTAGACAAAGGGAATGAAGAGAAGGGAAGGGGGTTGGGGGTAGGAAGGATAGTAAAATCAATCGGACATTATGACCCTATGTGCATATATGATTACATGACCACTATAATTCTACACCATGTACAATCAGAAGAATGAGAAGTTATACAACATTTATGTATGATGTGTCAAAATGCATCCTACCATCATGTGTTAACTATTTAGAACAAATTTTTGAGAAAAGATACAAGTAATAATAAATGTTGATAAGAATGTGGGGGAAAATGTATACTTATACATTGCTGGCGGGACTACGACCTAGTACAACCACTATGGAAAGCAGAATGGAGATTCCTAAGAAAACTCAGAATGGAATTACCATTTGACCCAGTTATCTTACTTCTCAGCATATACCCAAAGGACTTAAAATCAGCATACTACAGTGAAGCTGCAACATCAACGTTTATAGCAGCTCAATTCACAGTAGCTAAGCTATGAAACCAACCTAGGTACCCTTCAATAGATGAATGGATAAAGAAAATGTGGTATATATACACTATGGAATATTACTCAGCCAAAAAGGATGAAATTATGGTATTTACCAGTAAATGGATGGATCTGGAGACTATCATGCTAAGTGAAAAAAAGTCAATCCCAAAGAACCAAAGGCTCTATGTTCTCTCTGGTAAGTGGATGCTAGCATACAACAAAGGGTGGGAGAAGGGAAGAATAAAAGTTAACTGGTTTAGACAAAGAGAATGAAGGGAAGTGAGGGGGGATGGAAACAGGAAAGACAGTAGAATGAATTGGACACAACTTTCCTACGTTCATATATAAATACACAATCATGTATAACATGTATTTATATCATGTACAACCATAAGAATGGGAAGTTATATTCCATGTATGCATAATATGTCAGAATACATTCTACTGTCATGTATAACGAAATAACTAATTCGAACAAATAAAAAATGAAAATAAAAACCTACGTGTGAATATTTATGGCAGCTTAATTCATAATAGCCAAAAAACTGAAAACAACCCAGATCTTTAACAGCTAAATAGTTAAATAAACTGTGGAGTATTAACACCATGGAATGCTACTCAGCAGTAAAGGCAACAAACTATTGATACAACTTAGATAAATTATTAGGGAATTATATTAATTGGAGAGAAAAGACAATTTCAAAAGGTTACATATTCGAATATGATATCATTTACAAAACATCCTTGAATTAACAACCTTTAAAAAAGGAGGAACAGATTAGTGGTTGACAGGAGTAAAGGACAGTGAGGGAGAAAGTGAGTAGGAGGTATGTCTATAAAAGAAGAATATGAGAGATCCTGTGGTGATAGAAATATTCTATGCCTTGATTATGAATTCCAATATCCTGCCTGTAATCTATTTATTTATTTATTTATTTATTTATTTATTTATTTATTTAGTGCCAGGGATTGAACTCAGGGGCACTCAATTACTAAGCCATATCCCCAGCCCTATTTTGTATTTTATTTACAGACAGGGTCTCACTGAATGGCTTAGTATCTTGCTTTTTGCTGAGGCTGACTTTGAACTCATGATCCACCTGACTCAGCCTCCTGAGCTGCTGGCTGCTTGTAATCTTATAGTACTGTTTTGCAAGATGTTACCATTAGGAGAAACTGGGGGGAGCATACATGGAATCTCTATATTATTTCTTATAACTATATGTACAATTATCTTCAAATACAAAGCTTGGTTACTAGGCAACAAAACTAATCAAATTATATTGCTCTATTATGTACACGTACAAATATGTAAGGATTTCCACTTCGTGCATAATTATAATGCACCAATAAAAACAAAAAATAATGTAATCTAAACCAAAAACAAATCAACAAATACAAAGAAAAAGGTTGGGACTGGGCATGTAATGTTGGAACCGGTTTGCCTGGCATGCATAAGGCCCTAGGTTAGGACCCCAGAACCGCCCCCTCCCCCTCCCAAAAAAAAACTATGATGTTTAATTTTTTAAAAATCAAAAAAATCCAAGTAGGCTTTTGTGGAGAAATTGATTTATCTATAGATTCAACACTATCCTAGTCAAAAGCTCACCAAATGTTTTATCTTCTGTAGAAATTGACAGATGAATTTAAATATTCATAAAGAACTATAGCTAGGGGCTGGGATTGTGGTTCAGTGGTAGAGCGCCTGCCTCGCATGTGTGAGGCACTGGGTTCGATCCTCAGCACCACATACAAATGAATAAAATAAAGATATCTGACCATCTACAACTAAAAAAATTAAAAAAAAAAAAAAAAAAAATGAACTACAGCTAGGTACTAGTGGCACAGGCCTGTAATCCCAGTGACTTTGGAAGGCTGACACAGGAATTTCCAGGTTAGCACCTGCAACTTAGTGAAACCCTGTCTCAAAATAAAATTTAAAAAGGGATAGGGATGTAGCTCAGAAGTAGAACACTTCTGGATTCAATCCCCAGTACCACACACACACACACCAAAAAAACCTACAAAGTTCATGATGCTATGAAACTGTTTAATTTCTGATTAGTAGTTCAAAATGTATTTAATATAAATCATAATCAGGGCTGGGTGTGTAGCCTTAGGGATAAAGGTATAAAGCATTTAAGCTTTCCTAACATGGGCAAGGTGGTTCAATCCACAGCATTACTAAACAAATAAATAAGCATATATGAAACCATCAGAAACAACTGGTGAATGGATCTGTGAATTGCTCTTCCATAAAATATTGTTCCATATACTCATCCCAAAATGGTTTGTTGCCAATATTAAACAAAGGTAGCAATAACTGCCACAAAAATAGTTTTTAAAAAAAACCCTAATAAAATTTAAATCACAACACAAATCTGAAGAGTCATGGCCTTTTTGTCTGGTCCACAATGGGAGAAGGTAGTAGCTTTGTCAATCACTACTCCCTCTATTTATCTTTATTTCTATCTCCTGAGCATATATGCATCAAGAGATCAATAAATAAATGAAGAAAGAATCTAATTCAAGGCAAGAAGAAAAATGAGGAGCAAAAGCAGGATCTGGCAGAAAGGGGATAGATTCACACTAAATTGGCATCATCACAATTTTAACTTAAACACTTGATATATATTGAACTCAAACTATGGTTGACTCATTCACTACATGAACCTTCTGAACATTAAAATATTTCCCTGGCATACACAGTATTACCATAAATTAGCTGGAACCTGGCATACTATTCTGGAAAATTTGTCCATCTTTGAAATGTACCATCTGGAACAATATCATAGGAGAGGAACTAAATATTCAAGGAATTCAAGTCTCTGGCAGTATCTTTTAATTCTCTTATGAGGGTGACTCAGTTTATACTACAATCTAACATTCACACATAGGAATGTTAACATAATACATATAACCCTGAAACTACCGTTTCATAAAGAAAAAATGAATCTTATCATGTGTAATGAGGTCTTTTTTCCTATCACTTTTTAATCACTAATTTTAAAAAAGAAAAGGTCAGAATGGCCCACTAAATAAATATCATAATATTGGTAAAGGGGTCCCTATCCTGCAGTTTCTAAAACAGCACTATTCAAATTTAATAAAATGTTAATACTTGGGGAATCTTGATGAAATATATCCAGGAATTCTTAGTATTCTATAACTTAATATATTATTTTGAAAATCTAAAATTTTCAAAATAAAAAATAAACTTAAGAATCCACCCAATTATTTTTTTATTTTTTATTTTTTTATTTTTTATTTTTGGTACTAGGGATTGAACTCAGGGGCACTCGACCACTGAGCCACATCCTCAGCCTTATTTTGTGTTTTATGTAAAGACAGGGTTTCAATGAATTGCTTAGTGCTTCGCCATTGCTGAGGCTGGCTTTGAACTCATGATTCTCCTGCCTCAGCCTCCCAAGTGCTGGGATTACAGGCGTGCCCCACCGCACCCAGCTTCCAATTCTCCTCATTAGGCTATAAGATGATTAGTTATCATATTTCATGTATTTTTTTATTTCCTAATTTCCCCTCCCCTTTCTTTACTCTCACATGACTGTATATACATGCTTTCAATAAACAGATGCTCAATAAAATTTATGAGATAGTATAGGCTACTGATGACTTCATGAAGTGGGCAACAGATTTGAGTGAATTAGAAGACTATTTGTAAAGGAAAATGGAATAAAATTTAACACTGAGTTTCAGGCTTACAAAATGATTTTATCTACTTATTAAAGAAGAATCAAGGACCAAGTACAGACTCAAGAAACCACCAAAGTTAACTTCTTTCCTTTATTTTTTTTATGCTAATAACGTAAAAAAATGAAGACTCACAGAAAAACAAAAGGTAATACACAGTGAACAAAACATGTGAGTACTGGGGCTGGAGTTGTAGCTCAGTGGTAGAGCACTTGCCTAACATGTGTGACGTACTGGGTTCGATTCTCAGCACCACATATAGATAAATAAAAAAAATAAAGATCCATCAACAACTAAAAAAAAAGAATGTAGATGCATCCTCAAAAGTATTAAAAAAAAAAAAAAAAGTTTGAGTATATTTATATACATGCCCGGAATGAAGTCTATCCCCTCTCTCCTTAGAAAACTATAAATTAGAAGTAAAAATTATACCTCAAAATTCTGTTCCATTATGTTTCCACCTTTGCTCAAACTCTCCATGATGGCCTTATTTCGAAGAATATCCTCTTCACTGAGATGTTCTCTTCTTTTCCTTGATTCTAAAACAAGTCCATTCACCAGATAAAAGTCTGCCAAAAAGTTTCCTACTCTTTCCTAAAACAAAATCAAATATTCCAAAATAATAAAACTTAAAATAAATGTCTTATATCCAAAATTTCAAGGTAACATATTTTCCCACAAATGTAATATGTAGGTGAAAATAAATATTCCTTTAGTACAAACTATTCTATTAAATTAAAAATTTGAAAATTACACATTTCTATTTTATAAAGAAAAATTTTAAATGCACAAAGTGTATGGTAGTTAATCTGCAAATGAGTTAAATCTAAATAAAAATACCACATAGTATTTCTTTATAATCTACTCCCAAGTAGCACAAAGCTATCAGAAAACTTTATTAAACCAACAATTAAATATCATTAAGTAACAAGGAGGGGTCAGGGATAATACTGTTCCCATTTTATAGATAGAAAAAAAAGTAGAATTAAAATAAATAATTTAATTCACATAGGAACCTAGTATAATTAGAATTAATAATCAACTCAAATTTTCCATTGTCTAACAGAACCAAACTGCATGTGACAGCAGCCTGCTGCTTTCCAAAAAGAACAGAATAGCTTTGCTTACCAATATAATTATTTAAATTATGACCGAGGATAGGGAAACTCAAGTGACATTAAAGACAAGTAAGGAAGTGTTATTTCTTTTTAGTGAACTCTTCCTAATCTTTTTAATATTAACCTTCACCTTTTTTTCAAACCCAGAATTGGTCAGAGCTTAAAATACCTTACTTCGAGGGGTGGGGGTGGGGGGGCGGTGGTCAATGACTTATTAAAAACAAGCTTCCCATTTCTACCTACATGCAAAACAAATAATCTCTACCTTGCTGCTGTTTTCTGGTTTCTAAAGCTATGTGCTTAAGTGTTGTTTCCAGGTCTACCTTGCTTCAGTGGCTCCTTACCAGTCACTAGAAAGCAAAGCACTTTGTACCAGTTTCTACCTACAAAATGGGAACCATAAGGATTACTGACACCCTCCTTACCTGGCAAAGATTAAAGAAGATCACCTAGACGCTGTTCAAGAGCTTTGAGCTGCTTAGCAGTAATACTAGATGAATAGCAGTTTCAATTTTTATCTTCTCTTGAAGTGATCCGTCTAATTCTGTCCAGAAGAACAGAGTACAAATAAGACTTTGAACCAACAAATGGATTGCAATGTAGGATCTCACAACCTGGAATCCTATAATGCCATTTGTTGCCAAATAGACTTGGAAAGGAAATTGATGAGCCTAGAGCTCAGTTAGAATTTTATCTGTGATTGGGTAGTAATTACCTGTTTTTGAAGCCATATAAAAGTATTTATTTATTAAATATAAATTATCATATCAATAAAAATTTAATCCATCCATTCCATATCTTGCTGCCTATAACTCACAATGCAAAGGTCATGTAAAAGAATAGTAACATATCATTTGCAAAAGCAGAAAACTGGATGTAAATATGTGCCTATTTATCTACAAGTCCAAAAATACAATTGGATAAACAAGTCACATTATATCCATAGTATGAATACTATGTAGTGTCTAAAAAGAATGAAGTACTACTACATGTAAAAAATAAGAAAAGGCTTCTTTCACATTCTACAGAGTGAAAAAAGCCAGTTGTAAAACAATAGATATTGATGATACTTTATAGAAAAATAAACATTTAAACAAAAAGCTACATACTACTATGGGTATATATTAATGTGTAGAAACAAAAAAGGGCTAGGATATATACAGATAACCTTCAGTAAGGGGTTTAGAGATTACGGGCAGTAGTCAAGGGAGATTTTTCAGCTATGTGCTATGTTGTATGATGGTTAATTTTATGATAACTTGGCTAGGGTAAGGTGCCGGATGCCAGTCAAGAGATTATGGAAATATTTTATCAGTGTAATTAACACTAAATCAGTTGACTCTGAGTAAAACAAAGTATCCTCTACAATGGTGGTTGGCCTCATGCAATCAAGGACCTCATGTCCTTAAGGTCTTAAGGACAAAGACAGGTTTCCAGAATAAAATGCAATTCTGCTTTAAAATTGAAACTTAGAAACTTGTCTGAGTTTCCAGGCTTAAACTTTTGACTCAACACTACAACATCAACTCTTACCTGAATTTCTAGCCTGAGGGACTACTGCTATACAGATTTCAGACTGGCTGCCAGTTTCCACAATCAAATGATAACAATTCCTTAAAATAAATCAATTTTTTCCTCTCTTTTTCTTTCTCTTCCCTCCCCCTGTCTTTCTATTCCTCCCTTCTATTCCTGCCCTTTACCTTTTCTATCTACTGCTAATTTTGCTTCTCAGAAAACTAACAGGTCAGTTTTGTTTCTCCAATGTAAACACATTCATTTCCACTGTGTGTAACAAAAATATAATTTTTAAAAAACAATCTTGGTCCTCTCCTATTGAGGTTATTATTCTTGAATAAAAATTTATAAATATATTTCATTCTATATTTTATTAAAATTCATTAAATATATTTTTGAACAGATTTATATAACCTCTTGCTGGCATACACAATGGAAATTATGGAAAGAAATTTACAATTCAGTGATGCACAAACTTCCACCAAGATTTAATTTAGTGAGTGTTGTAGAAACATAATTTACTTTTGAGTTTAGAAAGAATATTGAAAAACAGATACTAACTAAATGATTTAAGTCTAAAAGTGGAGAGCAAAAAAAAGATTCAGTAAAAACAAATTTAAGTGTATCGCTACTATAGCCTCTTTAAGAATTTGAAATAAAATGGAATCTTATGAAAACTAGGCAGTGATCAACAAGAATTCTCTTTAACATAGAATTCAAATGAGCTAAACTTTCTCTCTCGGCTTCTCCAAAGATACATTCCAACTCTATAAACCAAACATTTTAGTTACCTATCTGTATTCAAGGAAGAGAGAATAAAAATACTTGAAGACAATTCAGTAAGCTACTTCTTTCTGCATTGTGATCATATTATTTTGGCAATATTAAATACCAACTTTTAAAGTTTAAAAATCTAGATTTGCACATACTGTTTTATCTTCCCGAAAAAGCCATCCAGTTTGGGCACGTGTGAAAGAAATTGATTTGGTTGATAAAGTTGCAGAGTAAATATCGCTGCTCATTAAAATGTCAACCTCTTCTTCTGTTTCCATCTCTGATTCCTAGGATATTGGTAAAAATTAAATATAAGAACCTAGGTTTTATCTAAAAGTTATTAGTGATACATATGAAAATATCCACACATCGTTACAGACTTTGAAAGACTAAAAGGATAGCTTCTAAAAAACATAAAGTTCCTGTTATTCTAAAAACAATTAGATGTTCAAATTTTATATATTTAGTACCTTATCTAATAAGAATTATGATTAATTTTAAATATTTAAAAGAAATTCTCATGAAATACAGTATTCTTACACTGTCAGAGATATGGAATAGAAACAGTACTAGATGACCCATTTCAGAACTATCTAGATCTGTAGAACAATTTTTTTAAATTTTTTTTTAATTTTTAAAGGATTTTATTTTGTTTATTCATATGCAATGCTGAGAACCGAACCCAGTGCCTCACACATGCTAAGCAAGCACTCTACCACTGAGCCACAATCCCAGCCCTGTAGAACAATTTTAAAAGATTACCTTAAAAACTAAAAGATATGAGACAAAATGCCCATACAAAAGATTTCCTTGAAATACAGATGAACCTGACTTTGGTCAAATGTTGTTAATTTGAAAAGTTATTGCTGTTATCTGAGTCTTTATAAGTTCTAAGAGGGAGGGAGAGGAAAATTCTTTTCTGTACTTCTCCTTTTTTTTTTTTCTTTTGGTAATATTAGGGATTAAACCCAGGGGTGCTCTACCATAGCAGTGGTCAGCATTTTTTATTGCTGTGACCTATTTATTACTTTTGAGACAACATCTCACTAAGTTACTGAGGCTGGCCTCAAACTTGTGATCCTCCTGACTCAGGCTCCAGTCTTTGGGATTATAGGTGTACTCCACTGCACCCAGCATTTTCTGTATTTCTTACAAAAAGGGAAGGAATCCATGAATATCAGTCCATGATTTCTAAATTAAAAAGCAGCCCTGCTTCAGGTTTTATCCTTCACATATTCTCTAGAGCTGGTAATTAATGATTGAGTAATAATTAGTGGGGGTTAAAAAAAAAAAAGCAAGCAAGCTTTGTGCCTTTGTGCTTGCTTTAGGGACAGAAGAATAAGTGCTCAGGAACAGAAAAGTAAGATGAGGTTCTGTTTCCTAATAGGCCAAGAAATACTCTAACAAGTAAAACCTAGACAGCAATCTAGGGACGGAGAACTATCCATAGGGTTAACAATTTTTGAGTCAACAGAAAACAATAGCAATGGCTTAGAACTAGGACAATATTATTTCCTCCACCCTTACAAAAGATGGAGCAAAAATCTTGATATTGCTGGGCAGGGTGGAGCATGCCTGTAATCCCAGCACTTTGGGAGGCTAAGACAGGAGAATCAGGAGTTCAAAGCCAGCCTCAGCAACAGTGAGGTGCTAAGCAACTCAGTGAGACTCTGTCTCTAAATAAAATACACAAAATAGGGCTGGGGATGTTCCTCAGTGGTTGAGTTCCCCTGACTTCAATACCCAGTACCAAAAAAAAAAAAAAATTTGATATCACTACTAAGTGTAACAGGTGAAAACACTGCTGGGTAACAAATTAATTCTGAATAGTTTTCTAAAGAAAAACTTTGGTTAAAATACACCGAATACAACTGTCAAAACATTATACTTCAAATATATTACAAATGAACTAGAATTTTATATATCACCTTGGCAACTAACACTACTAAGGCACATTGTTATATACAAATTTCACTCTATTTTCAAATGAACTTCCAGAACAGAATTCTTCCATGAATCAGAGATCTCCTAACCACAACATTAAAAAATATCTGCTTTAATTACATTCCTTCAAAATTTAATGAAGAATTATTATTTATGTATGCACATTAGGATAAACATAGTACAGTACTCCCTCAGCAACTACAGGACCCAGTTTTGTATAAAAATGGCATGTTTGCATATAATCTATGCATATCCTCCCATCTTTACTTGTAATACCTCATATAATATAAATGCAATGTAAATGGTTGTTTTTACAATACTGTTTAGGGAATAATAACAAGAAAAAAGTCTGTTCATCAATATCTAAAAGGTAAGCAGAGAAAAAGAAATAGGTAAAGGAAAATCAGGAAAAATGGGAAAAGAGCAACAAGTGGTCAAGGTCAAATCTGAAGAAAATGGAAATTCCAAAAATTGAATTACCAAATAACAGCAAGTACTTCCAAGAAATTTAGTAAAAAGAGAGTTCAGTATTGCCTCTTCAAGCCAGCTTCACTATACATAGCCATTTTCTCTTCTTAACTTACTACCTGTAAGTTATTAGAAATTTCTATAATGGCCACCTTAAAAATAGATGTCATAATTTAACTATTCACTATACCATACTAGTATATCATCACCTCTCCAATAAATAACTGTAAAAACTTCACAAATAATTTCCCTGCCTTCAATTTCTTCCTTTTCCAATTCATCTTGTATGGTAGCTGTGTGATCTTTAGAGCTCTCATTTAAATGCCTTAAGCCTTAATTTTCTTACCTGTAAAATGAAATACTACCTTATTTGGTAGGTTCTGTAAGAAGTTTATGAGGAAAGCTGTAAAGCACTTATAATCCTTGTACACTGTAAATTACTACTTAACATATAGTATAACTGGTATGCATTATTAATACTACTATCCATAGCACCTAGCAGTGTCTACCCTTTTAGTAGGCCCTTGGTAAATATTTGAGGAAGGGAGGAGGAAAAGTGAAATACCTAAGAACAATGCACATGCATTACTTTTTGATTAAAATAGCTTAAGAATCTGTGACATCCTGTTGCCAACTGCAACAGACCCTAAATTATCTCATCTGTCTTTTTTTTAAGGCCTTTTTCATTTCATAGGAGAAACCTTCCCTACAGACAGATCATCTCCTTTCTGTTTCCCTGACTTTACTCATCCTATTTCTTCTGCAAGCAATACTCTTTTTTCTTCTCCCTTTCTGTTCTAAATCTTGACTGCATAATGCTAGTTAGGAACCTATTTATTTCAATAGTGCATATACCCCAAAGTAATTAAGGTCTTATAAATAGATATGACAATATGAAGGTCTAATCTATGAGATATTGAGGAATGAACCACAGATGTTGTGAATGACAATGATAGCATAAATAAGTAAATAAATACATAAGAAAAAGACAAAATAAAAACACCAGTGACATCCCCCATCCACACCTCAAAAAAAAAATGTTGACTTAAAATATACATATGTGACTACCAATGACGTAAGTTCTTTTTTTTTTTAGAATATAGAAGGAAAAGGGAACAAAGGATAAAGATGATGCGCATTGTTTTTAAATGCTAATTGTGAGGCAATACCAACATAAAGATATGATATAACAGAAGGTACAGTAATGCTGAGGGGAAATAGAGAAAGAAAAGGGTAGCCAAAGAGACAGAATAAAAGAATGCAGAAACAGCCAAAAGAGGAGTCCATATTAAGGAGATAAAGAAAGTCAGAAACATTAGAAGAAATCAAAGCAGAGCCAGGTGCAGTGGTTCACGCCTGCAATCCCAGCACTTTGGGAGGCTGAGATGGGAGAATTGCGAGTTCAAAGCCAGCCGCAGCCACAGTGAGGTGCTAAGCAACTCAGTAAGACCCTGTCTCTAAATAAAACACAAAAAAATAGGGCTGAGGATGTGGGTCAATGGTCCAATACCCCTGAGTTCAATCCCTGGTACCAAAAACAAACAAACAAACAAACAAAAAATCAAAGCAGTATGACAATAAATAGTAAAACAGTCAGCAAAGAGCCAGGCATGGTGGCACATGCCTGTAACCCCAGTGGCTCAGGAGGCTGAAGCAGCAAGATCGTGAGTTCAAAGCCAGCCTCAGCAACGGGAAGACACTAAGCAACTCACTGAGACCCTGTCTCTACATAAAATACAAAATAGGGCTGGGGATGTGGCTCAGTGGTCAAGTGCCCCTGAGTTCAATCCCCTGTACCCCAAAAAATAAAAATAAAAAAATAAACTGTAGCAGAGATTCAACAAACGAAAGCTTCAAATAACAACCAAAAAAAAAAAAATCAGAATTCATTTATCTAGGAGATAATCAATGAATTCTGAGCAAAGAGATTTTATGAATTGGTCAGAATGTAGACCAGATGATGCGGGGGTGGAGGGGCTAAACGAGCCCAGTGTGCAGAGAAGCAGAACGACCCCAGCCTGTCCCACAGAGGAGAAGACCAACCACACCACGGCCCCTCGATCTACCAATGCATGGCTGTCCTGGCCTGCTTCAATCTAAAGACAACTTCCAGGATCGAGAAAACTATCCACCAAGGTCCTTGCATTCCTGGTTACACCAGAGGTGAGGTATTGGTAACCTGCAGGGATACTGTAATACCTAAGATCGTTAACTGCTAGAGAGGAAGACACGTCGACAACATGAAAAATCATGGAAATAAAATGCCCCAAACAAACCAAGATGCTACAATAATAGAATCCATTGACAGCACAGTAAATGAAACGTCAGAGGAGTTCAGCACGTATATAATTAAAATGATATGTGAAGCACAGAATAATATAAGACTGCAATTACACAGGCAACAATTGATCAATCCAACAAAGACATTAGATAGCAAATACAGGCAACAATTGATTACTCCAACAAAGAGATAAGACAACAAATACATTGAGTAAAAGATTACTTTAACAGAGATACACACTCTGAAAAAAAAACAAAACAGAAATCTTTGAAATAAAGGAAACAATAAACCAAATAAAAAAATCAATACAAAGCATCAGCAACAGACTAGATCACATAGAAGACAGAATCCCAGGCAATAAAGACAAAATATATGATCTTGAAAATAAACGACCATACAATGAAGATGATAAAAACCATGAACAGAATGTCCAAGAATTATGGAGTAACATTACAAGACCAAATCTAAGAACTGTTGTGATAGAGGAATGCACAGAGGTATAAACCAAAGGAATGCACAATCTCTTCAATGAAATAATGTCAGAAAATTCTCCAAACATGAAGAATGAATTGGAAAATCAAATACAAGTGGCTTATAGTACACAAATGTACAAAACTATAGAAAATTCCCATCAAGGCACATTATAATGAAAATGCCTACCATATACAATAAAGATAGAATTTTAAAAGCTGCAGGAGAAAAGTTTCAGATTATATACAAGGGGAAACCAATTCAGATCTCAGATTTCTCAACCCAGACCCTCAAAGTCAGGAGATCCTGGAACAACATTCACCAAGTTCTGAAAAAAAACAGATGACAACCAAGAATCTTACATCCAGCAAAATTAAGCTTCATATTTGATGATGAAATAAAAACCTTACACAATGAACAAAAGCTAAAATAATTTACAGTGAGAAACCTGCACTACAGAACATTCTTGGCAAAATAGTCCATGAGGAGGAAATGAAAAACAACAATGAAAATCGGCAAAAGGAGGAACTACACTAAAGGAAAAGCCAATCAAAGTAGAAACCAAGTCAAGTTCAAAAACAAAAATAAACCAAAATGACAAGAATATAAACCATATTTCAATAATAATCCTGAACAATAATGGCCTAAACTCATCAAGTAAAAGACATAGACTGCCAGACTGGATTCAAACAAACAAAAAAAACCAACAACATGCTGCCTTCAAGCGACTCATCTCATAAAAAAAGACATCCACAGACTGAAGGTGAAAGGATGGGAAAAAACATACCACTCACATAGCCCACGTAAACAAGCAGGAGTTTCCATCCGCATATCAGATAGAGTGGATTTCAAACTAAAGTTAGTGAAAAGGGATAAAGAAGGTCATTTCATACTCTTCAAGGGAATCATACATCAATATGATATAACAACCATGAATATCTATGCCACAAACAATGGAGCATCCATTTATATCAAACAAACCCTTCTCAATTTCAAAAATCAAACAGACAACAACACAATAATACTGGGTGACTTTAACATACCTCTCTCACCAATGGACAGATCTTCCAAACAAAAAGTAAACAAAGAAACCTCAGAACTCATCAATACAATCAATAATTTAGAATTAACATAGACAGAATATTCCATCCACCAACAAGTTAATACACTTTTTTCTCAGCAGCACATAGATCCTTCTCTAAAATAGACTATATGTTATGCCACAAAGCAATTCTTAGCAAATACAAACGAACAGAGATACTACCTTTCATTCTATCACACCATAATGGAGTGAAAATAGAAACCAATGATAAAATAAAAAAAGAAGCTACTCCAACACCTGGAGACTAAATAATATGATACTGAATGATGCATGGATAACAGAAGACATCAAGGAGGAAATAAAAAAATTCTTAGAGGTAAATGAGAACTCTGATACAACATATCAAAATCTCTGGGACACTATGAAGGCTGTGTTAAGAGGAGAGTTTGTTGCATTGAGCGCATTCATTAAAAGAAGAAAAAGTCAACAAATAAACGACCTGACATTACACCTCAAAGCTGTAGAAAAAGAAGAACAAATCAACACCAAAAGAAGCAGAGACAGAAAATAATTAAAATCAGGGCTGAAATCAGTGAAATTGAAACAAAAGAAACAATTCAAAAAATTGACAAAACAAAAAGCTGGTTCTTTGAAAAAATAAATATAATTGATAAACACTTAGCCACTCTAATGAAAAGAAGGACAGAGAAAGCTCAAATTACTAAAATTTGTGATGAAAAAGGAAATATCATGACAGATACTATTGAAATACAAAAGATAATTAGAAACTCTTTCGAAAATATATACTCTAGTAAAATAGAAAATCCTGAGACATTGACAAATTTCTAGAAGCATATGATCTGCCCAAACTGAATCAGGAGGGCATACACAACTTCAACAGATCAATTTCAAGCAAGGAAATAGAAGAAGCCATCAAAAGCTTACCAACCAAGAAAAGTCTGGGACCAGATGGATTCTCAGCTGAGTTCTACAAGAACTTCAAAGAAGAATTAATACCAATACTCCTCAAATTATTCCATGAAATAGAAAAGGAGAGAACCCTACCAAACTCATTCTATGGGGCTAGTATCACCTAGATTCCAAAAACAGACAAAGACAAAGAGAAAACTTCAGACCAATGTCCCTGATGAACATTGATGCAAAAATTCTCAATAAAATTCTGGCAAACTGTATACAAATACATATTAAAAACGATAGTACACCACAATCAAGTGGGTTTCATCCAAGGTATGCAAGGTTGGTTCAACATATGGAAATTAATAAATGTAATTCATCACATCAATAGACATAAAGACAAGAATCTCTACAGATGCTGAAAAAGCATTTGACAAAATACAGCACCTCTGTATACACATGATCAAAACACTAGAAAAACTAGGGATAGTATACTTCAACATTGTAAAAGCTATCTATGCAAAACCAAGGCCAACATCATACTAAATGGAGAAAAACTGGAAGCATTCCCTTTAAAAATGGAAACAAGACAGGGATGCCCTCTTTCACCACTTCTATTCAACAGAGTCCTTGAAACCTAGCCAGAGCAATTGGGGAGATGAAAGAAATTACAGGGATACAAATAGGAAAAGAACAACTCAAGCTATCATTATTTGCAGGTGACATGATTCTATACTTAGAGGATCTAAAATATTCCACCAGAAAACTTCTAGAATTAATAAAAAATTCAGCAAAGTAGCAGAATATAAAATCAATATGCATAAATCAAATGTATTTCTGTACATCCGTGATGAATCCTTTGAAAAAGAAATTAAGAAAACTACACCATTCACAATAGCCTCAAAAAAAAACAACTTGGGAGTCAATTTAACAACAGATGTAATGGAATTTCAATTAAAATCTCAATGTCATTCCTTATTGAAATAGAAAAGGCAATCATGAAATTCATTTGGAAAAGTAAGAGACCCAGAAATAGCCAAAGCAATCCTTAGCAAGAAGGGTAAAGCAGGAGGCATCACAATACCAGACCTTAAACCATACTACAAAGCTATAGAAACAAAAATGGCATGGTGTTGGCACCAAAATCGATATGTGGACCAATGGTACAAAATAGAATATACAGAAACAAACCCAAATAAATACAGTTATCTCATACTAAACAAAAGGCATCAAAAACTTACACTGGAGAAAAGACAGCCTTTTCAACAAATGGTGGGAAAACTGAAAATCCATATGCAGCAACATGAAACTAAACCCCTATCTCTCACCATGCACAAAACTCAACTCAAAGTGGACCAAGAACCTTGGGAATTAGACCAGAGACGCTGCACCTAACTGAGGAAAAAGTAGGCCCAAACCTTCATCATATTGGATTAGGCTCCAACTTCCTTAACAAGACTCCTAAAACGCAAGAAATAAAAGCAAGAATCAATAAATGGGATGGATTCAAACTACAATGCTTCTTCTCAGCAAAAGAAACAATCAATGAGGTGAACAGAGAGCCTACATTTTGGCAGCAAATTTTTGCCACACGCATGTCAGACAGAGCACGAATCTCTGGGATATATAAAGAATTCAAAACCACCAAAAAAACAAACAAATAACCCATTCAATATATGGGCTAAAGAGCTGAACACTTCTCAGAAGAAGATATACAACAGACCAACAAATATATGAAAAATGTTCAACATCTCTAGCAATTAGGGAAATGCAAATCAAAACTACTCTAAGACTGCATCTCACACCAGTCAGAATGGCAGTTATCAAGAATATAAGCAATAATAATTATTGGTGAGGATGTGGAGAAAAGGCACGCTCATACACTGCTTGGGACTGCAAACTGGTGCAACCAATCTGGAAAGCAGTATGGAGATTCCTTAGAAAACTTGGAATGGAACCACCATTTGACCTAGCTATCCCACTCCTCGGTCTACACCCTAAAGGCTTAAAAACAGCATACTACAGTGACGCAGCCACTTCAATGTTTATACCAGCACAATTTACAGTTGCTAAACTGTGGAAGCAACCTAGATGTTCTTCAATAGATGAATGGGTAAAGAAACTGTGGTATATATACACAATGGAATATTACTCAGCATTAAAAGAGAATAAAATCATGGCATTTGCAGGTAAATGGATGGAGTTGGAGAATATCATGCTAAGTGAAGTAAGCCAATCCCAAAAAACCAAAGGCCAAATGTTCTCTCTGGTAAGTGGATGCTGATCTATAATGAGGGAAGAAAGGAGAAACTTTGGTCAAAGGGGAGGGAATGGGAAGGGAGGGGACACGGGGGCAGGAAAGATGGTGGAATGGACATCAATGACCTAGGTACATGTATGACTACACATATGGTGTGACTCTATATTGTGTACAACCAGAGAAATAAAAGTTGTGTTCCATTTGTGTAAAATGAATCAAAATGCATTCTGCTGTCATGTATACCTAATTAGAATAAATATTTTTTTTTAAAAACCTAGTGGTAAAGAAATGAAAGTTTTGGAAATAAATCATCTCAATTACATCTTATACTTTTAAAGCAATTATAATGGAGACTTGGCTAAATACATTTTTCTAACCATTTAGAAAAATATTGATAAGACAACATGCTCACCTCATGATGTATTCGCTGATAAACTTTTTGTTCATTGTCTAATACTACAAAAGATTCAGAGGGTGCTGCATCCCCATTGAAAATGAAGCTTAAATCCCCTCGTTGGCACTTCATATCAGTAAAATCTATGAGAGTTGTGTCAAGCCTGTTAGAAATACAGGTAAGTGAGAAATTGGCAAACAAAACTTTCACAGAACTTCATTAATAATTATACAAGCATATGTCTTCTAAACTCAAACTAACATGCTAATATATTTCAATCCAAATCTAATGGTAAGTTAAATTTAAAATATTTTATTTTTAAAACCACTTAAATGCATATTCCATTTTATCTACATTTTACTTTTCTGAGTACATATTTCATTAACTCAACAAGAAAAAAAGTATTTCCCCACTGCTGAAATATTTCCCTTCATTTTTTACCGTTTCCTTTGTTATAGCTCCTCAATAAGTTACTTCCACAGGGAAGGGCAGAAAAGAAAAATAGACCTAACATTCTTTGATCCCTTCAAGACCATGTTACTAGCTCAACAGAGTATTTAAGATGGGTAGAGCAATATATGGACCACATCCTACATTTAGAACTGCCCTTTTGATCTACATCCATTTTATGCTTAATCATTTGATATTAAGCCTTACTTTATCCTTCAATGTGATCAATCCCTCAACCTAGTATAAATTCCTGGCCTTTCTATATTACTTGCCAGATTCAGACTAGCAATTTCTTTCCCCAGACCACATTTCCACAGCCTGAAAAGTGTATGGATCACTTTTTGCCAAGTACTTGTGGATTTGCACATGTGTATGGTTATTGTGGTCTTTGATACCCCAAACCTGGCATGGTCAAGCCCAATGAGCTAGTCTGAGATAACATTCCATAAATTACTACATGTTGAAATTAGGGAAAATATTGGAATAAAAAAAATGTGTAAGTACCCTTAAGTATTTCAATCTTGCAGAAGACTTTATATGTCATCAGATATGGTTCATCCTAGTTGACCGGCTGCTCAAAACACGCAGTTTTTAGACTAAGAAATTGGTTGGCTTAACTCTCAAGAGATGTTGATCATACCCACCAAAAGCTTCTCTAAGTCTTTGAGACTCTCACCTTGGGCTACTGAATTTCTAACACAATTCTAAAAGTTAATTACTGTGTAGGTTTTTCAGTTCTTATCACAGACAAAGCAAAGCGAATGGGCATTCTTGGTTTCCCAACATAGGAAAAGCTGAAAACACTGCAACATAATTTGAAAGTATGCTGCATCAAAAGAAATACTATGGTTACATACAATTTGTTATTAAAACTAATAACTTTTAAAATAAAGGTGATACTATTAATAATTTTACCATGACAACAGGGATGAATGAGAGCAAAAAAGTATTGGTTACCCAGGTATATAATATACATACCATATGAGCCATACAAACTATTTATATCCCTCAGACCAAAATCAAGAAGCTCTACGAAAAGCACATCACCAACTTCTACAGGGGAAAAGCCTCACTGCTGCTTTATAGCTGAATCCTAGCTCCTGGTCCATTCACAGTAGCCCACCACCTATACTATTAAACAAGTCCTATCACTGCTTATCCATGTGGTCCAAGAGGAAAAAAAAAAAAGTCAGTAAAGGGGGTTCATTCCTACTATCTCTACAAGATATGGCTTCCTGATAGCATCAAAAAGGAACAGATCACTTTATATGTAGTAAGTAGATTATTTGAGCTCCAATCTTCAGCTACCAGGGATTTCTATGCTCCTCTACACTTTAAAAAAAAATACAGAGGCAGTCTCCTTCCTCCATTTCCTTTTTGCCCATCCTAGATGAGAGTGGTAGCAGGCTTCCAGGAGTGGGGATAGGAAATGTAAGGAAGGAGATGCACAGAAAGTCAGAGGCAAAAAGATAAACATGACTGATAAGGTAATATCTGGATCTTAGATCTAGCAATGTCTATAGTCAGTCATAGAAATTTCCGAGTTACTTAAGCTAATGTACTCAATTTTTATTTCATCTGTGTTTCTATCATTTGCAACTGAAAGAAAACTAATACGTCTTCTGCCAATAGCCCTGATATGGCCTAGTAAGCTATTTAATATTCAGCTCATAAATGATATAATTTATCATGATGGTATTTTAATATGTTGACTATTAACTACTCCTTGGCTTTAAGCCCATGAGCCTAAGTATTTTTGATTCTTGCTATTTAATTAGCCAGGAATAACAAAAAGTTCTTTATACAAATGCAAAAACTGGAATATTCTTTTTGAGATGAAAGCTTAAAATGTCACATAACACTGAAAAAGGCAAAGTTTGCAATGTTTTAATTGAGGAAACTATAATACACTGCTACCAAAAGTCCACTGAATTAAAACTACATCATTATAAAATCCTATTCTGCTTAATTTTTTTTCTATATCATTCTGTATTTTCCAATTTTTCTAAGATAATGTGCATGAGCACTTTTATAATTAGAAATACCTGAAATGGTTATTTTTAAAAACAAAAACTTCAGAAACATCAAATTCTATTGTTTAACTTGTTTACTGATAATTATCCTAGAATTTACTTTCAGTGAAAGGTCTCTCTTCCACAATTGAAAATATTACACAATAAATTTTCTCATAAGAAGCCAATTTTAAATCAGAATACTATAGTGACGCAGCCACAAGTGTTCATAGCAGCTCAATTCACAACAGCTAAACTGTGGAACCAACCTAGATGCCCTTCAGTAGATGAATGGATAAAGAAACTGTGGTATATATACACAATGGAATATTACTCAGCATTAAAAGAGAGTAAAATCATGGCATTTGCAGGTAAATGGATGGAGTTGGAGAACATCATGCCAAGTGAAGTAAGCCAATCCCAAAAAACCAAAGGCCAAATATTCTCTCTGATAAGTGGATGTTGCTCCATAATGGAGTGTGGGGGTGTGGGGAGAATGAAGGAACTTCGGGCAAAGCAGGGGGTATGAGGGCAGAAAAGATGGTGTAATGAGATGAACATCATTACCCTAGGTACCTGTATGACCGCACATATGGTGTGACTACATCGTGTACAACCAGAGAATTAAAGTTGTGCTCCATTTGTGTAAAGTGAATCAAAATGCATTCTGCTGTCATATATAACTAATTAGAACAAATTTTTTAAATGGCCAAAAAAAGGTCAATTTTTAAAAATTTCTGATTGTGACATAGTGAAAAGAACAAATAATAAGAAATCCAGCCATTATTTCTAAAATCCCCTTACAGAAAATCACTTGAGCTTTCTCATCTATAAATAAGTTTATATAAAATGATTCCTTCAAAGTATTTAGTGTAGGTGTAGACCCCTAAAACACTCAAATTAGTAATCGGGAGACCTACAGAGATATAGATAAATAAAATTTTATTATTTATATATGTTTCCATTTATAAATATACTTATACTGTATATATAGATACATAAGTCAGTATATTCACTAGTATTATAGTTTACATATATAATTTATAAATATGACTACATATTAAGGTACAGATTAATAAAAAAGAAGAAAGTAAAATTCTGAAATGAGACTGAAAAATCAGATCCAGATCACCATTCTAAGTTATAAAATGAAGGGAGCAGAAGAAAATTAAAACCAGCCTTGAAGTGCTCACTAGAATGGTAGATAACTTAGATGAATGAACAGATACATGGATGGGTAAATAGATAAGGAGGAGATAGAGAAAAAAACAAGAAATGGGTCTTCCTTAGGTGTCCCTTATTCCTTAATAAAACAGGATCAGAGAGGTGACCATCTTAAAATCTTCTAATAAATCATGGTCTTCATGTTTGTCTACTGGATAGTCTGTAATTGAATAAAACTAGTTGCTGAAGCAACTATCCTGATTAAAGTCAAGATTTATGTCTTTTCTTCCTTATCTGTAATAGGTCTCAAATGAATAAAACTAATTAAACATATTATTGTATTTTATTTATTTTTAAGTTATTAAATACATGTAAGCTATGACTACAGGAAGAAAATCCTCCTCCAAGTCTCAATTTTCTTGTACTCAGGAAGAAAAATCAAATCACCTTACCTGATATTAATACCTTGTTTATATATTTTACATGCGTCAGAAGGCAGAATTCGGGAAAGTAAAGGCACTGTATTTTTAAAAACAAAAGGTAAAAAAGTAACTATCTAAATTCTAAGACATTTACAAACTTTACAATTAAAAGAAGACTAATACAAACATTTCACCAATTCACCAAATTATATAATCATTTCCTTTAAAATAGCATTTCCACTTAATAATGAATATATTACACAAAGCAATTTTGAGCAACCTCAAGTAGCTACTACTTGTTATTTCTGTATTATTTACTACACCCTCACCTCTCCCACAAACAAACAAGAGTAGCAGAGTCAATACAAGGCAACTCTTAGATACACATTGCATGGTATTATAGATGAGTAAACAATACAGTATGGTAACTAAACCACCCAAACAGGTAAAACAAAGGGATCTGGATCCTAGATGACCTTTTAAATATAACTTGTAAGATAGCAGGAAAATGATATGTACAGAGACATCTTGGAAGCAAGACAGCTGAATATAAGTTTGAATCCCAAATATGTTCACTGCACATTGATTTCAAAATCTGTAAAATGGAAATCATAGTATTTTACCTATAGCTTTCTATATTACAGTGGTGTTTTCTATAACTCATATTTTATCACGAGCTATTTTGATGGGTTTTTTGTTATTTACTGGCTATTTTTTTGGGAAATAGAAGCTATTCTACTTAAATCTGCACTACAGCCTATAATAAACTACCATGTCAAAAAAAAAAGTGAAGCTCAAAATTCTTGAAATTCAAACAATATCACATGTACATTCATATGTAAGTTTGTGTATACGTGTATGTGTTTATAAGCAATGGGGTAGTTACTATTATCTACATTTTTTAAAAATGAAGAAATTGAAGCTCAGGAAACACATGTGGTATCATGCTAGTCAAATACTTAGAAACCAATACTCCAGTTCAAAGGTTTTCTATATCTAAAAACTCAGGCTGGAATAGTTCATTTGTCTTCAAACTTTAGATTAAGTCCTGGGCTAGTTTCTCCAAAAAGTGAATGTAAATAACAACAAAAGAAAAAGTAAAGTATGCTCTACTATCTCAAAATTGAATTTATCCAGATCTCAATATTTCTGAGCTCTCCCTATTTCTGGTTTCCCTTACACACACACACACACACACACACACACACACACAATATGGGTTTTGATAAAGGGAAAAAATATCCTGAAAGTCCAAAAAAGGTTGAACATCAAATTTAATAACAGATTACCTGCTGGCTTTTAATCTAAACTGTCTAAACTAAATAGATACCAATGGGTTTAGTTTTTAGAATTATATATGATATCTTAATTATCAGGTACAGTTTTGACTTTAAAAAACTAAAATCCTTTTTCTTCCCTGTTGTCTTCTTTTTTGGTGGTACTGAGAATTGAACTCAGGGTGTCCTACCACTGAGCTACATCCCCAGCCCTTTTTATTTTTAATTTTTTAATTCTGAGACAGGGTCGTGTTAGGCTGCTTAAGGCCTCACTAAATGATTGAGGCTAGTCACAAACTTGCAGTCCTCATGCCTCAGCCACCTGAGGGGCTGGGATTACAAATGTGAGCCGCCATACCCAACTTAAAATCCTTTTTAGCAATAAAACAGATGTGCTGACTTTCATATGTCAAAATCAAGTTCTCAAAGATGAAATAATTTTTACAAGTACCTCAGTGGTTATGTCATAAATTTGACTATGCAACATTTATAATGTATTTTAGTAACTAACTAAAAATATAAACCAAGAGTGATTACATGTATTTATACCTGTTTATATTATTGAAGTATGAATTTTAAAATTTTTATCAATCTTGTTCAGCAACTGCCAATTTTAGAATTCAAACAACTAATAACCATAAAGAGAATCAGCTAAGGAGACAACATATTGAAGAGATAACCCACTTTAGGATCACTGGCAAGCCTTGGATCTCTACAAATGAGAAAAATTCAGGCTTTAGATCAATCTAAATTGGAGATCTTCAAATTTATGTCTGTACTTACTTTTTCATGAGCAGGGTACAGTAGCATACACTATAAACCCAGATACTCTCAAGACTCAGGCAGAAGGATCCCAAGTTCAAGGCTAACCTCAGCAACTTCGCAAGATTCTATCTCAAATAAAAAGTAATAAAAAGGAGCCGGGTGGTGGCGCAAGCCTCAAATCCCAGCACTTAGGGAGGCTGAGACAGGAGAATTGCGTGTTCAAAGCCAGCCTCAGCAACAGTGAGGTGCTAAGCAACTCAGTGAGACCCTGTCTCTACATAAAACACAAAAAATAGGGCTGGGGATGTGGCTCAGTGGTCGAGTGCCCCTGAGTTCAATCTCCAGTAATAAAAAAAAAAAAAAAAAGTATTAAAAAGGGCTAGGGGTATAGCTCAGTAATAGAATGTCACTGGATTTAATGTAATACTGCACTGTAATAATAATACTGTAATAATACAGTAATAATAATAACAGTACTGTAATAATAATAACAACAACAATAATAAAAATGTCCATATACACGGATGTTATATAACATCCAAAATTATATAAAATGGAATATACCTCATATATTTATCAATATATGGTTTATTTCTATGATTATTTGGGAGATGAACACGACTGAACAGTCAAATAATTTTATAGCATAGAAGTTAATTCAGATACTTTTAAAAACATAATAAACTTATTAAATCTAAACCTTCATGACATTTTTAAAAATTCTTTGCATTAAATTAAAATTCTTTATATTAAATTACTCTAATTTTTAACACTATCTTTTGTTTAAAAAATTTTAAGTAAGTTTTCAACCTTAAAAACAGGAATTATGAAAGCTGCTGCTCACATTGGGATAATTATTGCCACAGAGCTTTTAATTATTACTTTTAATGTCATAAAAATAATTTCCAGCTGGGCGCTGTGGCCAGTGATGCCTGTAATCCCATCACTTTGGGAGGCTGAGACAGGAGAATCATGAGTTCAAAACCAGCCTCAGCAACAGTGAGGTGGCTAGGCAACTTAGTGAGACCCTGTCTCTATAACACAAAATAGGGCTGAGGATGTGGCTCAGTGGTCAAGTACCCATGAGTTCAATCCCCAGTACCAAAAAAAAAAATAATCATAATCATAATAATTTCCATCAGCATAAGTCTCAAATTTGTTGTGATAACATTTTTATAATGATTTTTTCACTTGCATCACTGCACAAATAAATATTTTACAATACAACAGCACGCTCTTACCCCAGCTTTGAAAATCCCAGTGAAGTTCTAGATAAAAGTCACCTAGCTGCAAAATGAAATATGAATAATTAACAAATGCACCTTAGTTAACAGTTCTTACACTTGCTTAATACTCTGCTTTACTCTATTACCATTATAAATCTATAAGAAAAGAAAAAAATCAATTTAAATAGAGTTTAAAAACAAAAAATCAAAATATGATTATTACTTAAAGCATAATAGCACACATTACTCAAATACAAAATATGTACTACTATATATTTCATAAAAACATTTCATCACATATAAATTTGTATGATTAAATACTATACTTGTCAGCATAACTAAAATAACAATAACAGGCATTTTCTTTAAAATAACTAACTTTAGAAATAACCATAAAAATGATTATTTGTACTGTCTCATGATAATCTAAAATAATGGTCCATTGCAATACAAAAGCCCTTTGTATGAAATGATAGATTTAGTAAATCTGAAAATGTTAACCATATGAGACCTATGGAGAAAATTATTTTCCCCATATTTCTATGGAAAAAAACCTTTTATTTCTCAAACTAAAAACTATAATTATTAAAGAAACTATTAAAATCAAATATTTTCAAAAACTTTATACAGTCTGGGCCAGAGTTCCTCCCGACTGATTTTATCAATTGATGCAGAGAGAGCATTTGATAAAATAAAGCACCCTTTTATGTTCAAAACACTAGAAAAACTAGGGATAGTGGGAATACACCTCAACTTTGTAAAAGCTATCTATGCTAAACCCAAGGCCAACATTATCCTAAATGGAGGAAAATTGGAAGCATTCCCTCTAAAAGCAGGAAAAAGACAGGGAAGTCCTCTTTCAACACTGCTATTCAAAATAGTCCTTGAAACACTAGCCAGAGCAATTAGATGAAAGAAATTAAAGGGATACGAATAGGAAAAGAGGAATTCAAGCTATCATTATTTGCCGATGATATGATTCTACACTTAGAGGATCCAAAAAATTCCACCAGAAAACTTCTA
>CM053400.1:52800972-52822198 GCA_028644305.1 Xerus rutilus
ATGTGCCACCACACCCAGCTAAGTAGTCATTTCTTAAGGTAGTTGCAATGTGAAATCTAAAATCGTATCAATTAGTTGTCTGTACTATATTACACTGAAATACACTGGTTTCTCTTAGACTTCGAGATCATTTATGACAAACGATTTTGTAACATCATCACTGATCACTGGAGAAATATTGGTTCATGAAGTTATGCAGATCTTCTAAATGTTGCCACATTTTGTTATATTTTATTTTTAAAATTATATTTAAATCACTTTCAGTCTAACCAAAACAGTCTTTTTAAATACTGAGAACCTGTCAAGCTTATAGTGGCAGACATAAGTTCTCCAAAATTCTAATTTTCATTTGAAAGCTTCATTTTTTTTCCCCTTGAAGTCACAGGCTCACTTCATTCATTTTCCAGACATCTGCCAAGTAGCTCAATTGCAACAACCAGTTTGTCTATAAGTCATTTTTCAAGCAAAAATGGCATTTCATGAAAAACATGGCTAATTCAGTTTACAACTCAGTTTTACAAGAGTTTTTCCCTTACTTGCCCTTCAGTATACAGAAAAACATCATTCACAATCCCTATTATGTTACCAAGAATGCCAAAAAGAATATACTCAGGAGCTGGGGTTGTGGCTCAGTGGTAGAGCACTTGCCTGGCATGTGTGAGGCCCTGGGTTTGATTCTTAGCATCACATAAAAATAAATAAATAAAAGTCCACCGACAACTAAAAAAAAATTTTTAAAAAAAGGACATACTCAACAATACTTTTGCTTTTATACCATTAATGAAAATGTCAACACAAAGAGGCAAGCAATAACTTGGCATCATTATAAAAAGTTCTGAATTCATACAGTCCCTAATTACAGAGCAGGAAATTACAAGTACCAGAACCAAAAACTTAGCTTCAGGTTCTACAGACATATTCAAGTCTTACCCAAAAAGGCATAACAGAGACTTTCTGCACTAATTCTTAAAAATGGTATACTAAAACAAACACATGATCTTATATCCAATCTGTCATTAACTCCTACCAGCTCTAATTTCTTATCACTTCCACAGATACCCCACTTAAGTATAATAGTTTGTTACTGATTCTTGCTCCCCTACCCCTACATTTTGCTTCATAAAGCAGATAGTGAGCTTTTGAGCCTTTTAAAATAAGATTGTCACTCCTCTGCTCAAAACATCCAACTGCATCCAGTGTTGCCAGAATAAAAGTAAAATTTTAACAATTGTCTACAAAAGTTCTTACACGCTTACACCCTCAGCAGCCTAACTCCTATTCCTTCCCTCTTGCTCACTTTGTTCCAGACATACTGGCTGTCTTATTCCTTGAAACTGGTATCTTTACAATTGCTATTTTCTTCTTAAAACTCTGTTCTGTCAGACAATGTTTCCTAATTTTCTTTAGGTAACTGCTTAAAATTCTTATTGGTACCTTCCCTAAACCTAATCTCGATGAAATAATTACTACCTCCCTTTTCCCTGTATTGCCAGCACTCTCTGTCCTCCTCACTTTAATTTTACTCTGTGATACTTCTCATTAACATACCATATGTTTACTGGTTTGTTCATTGCCCAGCTCTCTCATTAGAATGAAGCCCTGCGGAAGCAGGAACTTTGTTTTGTTCACTGCTGCAACCCCAGCAACTAACAAACATTATTTATCACATACTAGAAGATATATATCTGTTGAACAAATGAACGAAAGAACCAACCAACCAACAAAAGAAAAAAACAATTCAGAACAAAAAGGGCTGTATTGGAATCTGTTTTCACTCTACAAAAAACATACTGCCCTAGAACAACACAGGTCTCCTCCTAATTATGAAAACAACCAAACAATATATATATATGCATAAGAGGGAAAACACACAGTACAGACAGCTTTATAGAATTATTCAGTACTAAGAAAAAGAAAGCCTGCTTTAACTGCTTGCCAGATATCTGCAGCCAAGAAACTAAATACACTAAACTGAGCTACACCAATAGTAGACGAAAGGTAACTTACAAGTGAGTCAGATAGTTGTAACTCTTTAGGAGACTGACAGGCAATACAAATTCAAGAATCAGATTAACACTTCAATTGAAAGCCTATCTATCTAAACCTTAAAAACAAAAGCTCCTTGTGCTGTAGGATAATTAAAATCAAAGGTAAAAGCAAGACACTAATATTAGTTCTCACTACTATTGTATGAACCTACAGATTTAAAATATTTTCAAGTCCATTCTTCCATTGGAGATTATAATGCCCTAAGAAGTAAATATTATATCTACTTATTTCAGAGGTTAATTAAAAAATAGAACAATGTCATAAAAACCACAATATCATAAAAACCAGTTTGTAAAGCAGGGTTTCAAACTAGGATCTGATTCCAAATGGAAATGGCACTCTAGTTTTGCAGATAATCTTTAGGATTTCGGAAAAAAAGGCTCTAGAACAGGTAGAATTCAATTAAATCATAGTAAAACCTCACACAGCCTAATACCTAATACCATCCCTAATCTTCAAACAATTAGAAAAAAGACTTTTTCCTTTTTTTCTACCCCCATTTTACATATTTCAATTTTGCTCTAAAACGAATTTCTCATTTCTCCCTGAAGGAAATAAATAGCATCAAAACAGAAAGATTGTTTGCCAAGCCCCTATCCAATCCTCTAGGAATTGCATTCATTTTCTAGACTCCAAAGCATCCTGATAATCAGTAAACTCTTTATTAAAGTAGAGTTCTGTGACTTAAGATGGCATTTACTTGGGGGAAGCCATACTACCTAGAACTCAATTCTCCAATGAGTTCCCCAAAATTCTCTTGCCTCATTGAGTATGATCAGGACCTAACATTGCCAATAAATGCCTATTTCTGCTAAATTTTTTTGGCCAAAACTAGAAGGTTACAACTCTTATTCTTATTGCAGCTCAGGACAAGAAAAGGGAAAAAAGGATCCTCTCTGCCTTTTTGGAGATAGCTCTGCAGATCTGTTCACACCACATTTTTAAGTGGTGGGTCAAGTGCCATCAGGAAACAGAACCACTTAAGCCAAGGGTACTCCTATCCTGTTGGAGATGCACCTGGAGATAAAGGAGAAAGATTACGTTCATCTACTTACGAAGAACAACTCAATCAAATTTCACAACCAAGTCACCCTCAAACCCAACGAAGAGCTGGGTGCGGTGGCTCAAGCCTGTAATCCCAGCACTTGGGGAGACTGAGACAGGAGAATCGCGAGTTTAAAGCCAGCCTCAGCAATGGTGAGGTGCTAAGCAACTCAGTGAGACCTTGTCTCTACATAAAACACAAAATAGGGCTGGGGATGTGGCTCAGTGGTCAAGTACCCCTGAGTTCAATCCCCACTACCAAAAAAAAAAAAAACAAAACACCAATGAAGGTAAGCAACACAACTGAATGGATTTTCTTAGGATTTAAACATCACATTTTTTCTAAGGGAAAACAAAGTCTGCCTTTAAAAAAATAAAGTTCTGAAAGACTACAAAACATGAAGAGAACAAATGTAGAGTTACAAATATTACAAATGTAATATTCTTTTAAATATATGCTATCACTTTAACCCTCTCCTGGCTAAAACTGTTTACCAGTAACTTAGTTCAGGATTTGTCATATTCATTTATAGGTGCCACTTCTCAAGAGAACTTTTATGATTATGCATTTTTTTCACCCATCATGAAGATTTTATTGACAAAGACAATGCAGAAAAAAGATATCAAAAGGAAGATAAAGAATGTATAAATAAATCCAAATAAACATTTTGCATGGTCACCAGATTACCTTACTTCCTCAATTCTCAAATGCACATTTTTAATCTTTCAGAAATCAAAATTTTTAAATCCCTGTCTAAAGAAGTCTGCCTGCTGCAGATATTGTTAACTATTTCACTGTCACTTCACTGAGTTACCTCCATTGTCAGGAACAGAAATTCAACTGAAATTTAAAATTCCTAATCATCGTGTGAAATAGCTTTTAAGATATTGCAACTAAGTAAAAATGAATATTAAGTGTTTTTAGAGAAGATGGCTTGTCACATGCCATGCAATGTAATTAAAGGCAGTTGAAATTGCCAAATCTCACAAAATAGATCAGAAATGTTTCACATCTTAGAAAGGCTGGTTTGAGCAGTTCATATACCCATCACTGGCAAGTGAATGCTTCTGAAGCTTCTGACTAGAATCCAACAGAAGATGCTTAACTTCTTAAGGATATTTTACTCGAAGGAAAAATCAAAATTACAAGTTCAACAAACAGGAAGCAGAGTCTTCTGTATGCTTCATATTATTCTCAATTCTAAAGGCAGTGAATAAGTAAAATCATTATTGTTGAAAATAAAAATAAGTGGCTTGTTCCTATAATACTGTGCCAAACTACCAAGCGCAAAAGTGATTCAAAAAAATCTTAACACTCAACGTGAAAAGAGGCTTAGATGTAATCTTTAATTTTATACTAAAGAAAAATGTGGCATATAACTAAAGATATAATAAAGACATAATATTAAAGATAAAATATTTTGTGTATTTTTAATGTATTTCTTTTCCCCACCTACCCCCCCCAAAAAAATCACATAAGTCGTAAGTCACAATCTTTTGGCATATTTGAACACAATATATACATGATGCTACAGCTGTCACTGTATTTAACTTAGATTTCACAATATATGTTTGAACTCAGAATACAGTATTTCTGAAAATAATTGATGGTCTGGAAAACAATTTCTACTCAACCAACATTTTTTTTTTGGTACCAAAGATTGAACTCAGGGGCATTCGACCACTGAGCCATATCCCCAGCCCTATTTGTGTTCTATGTAGAGACAGGGTCTCACTGAGTTGCTTAGCACCTCGCCATTGCTGAGGCTGGCTTTGAACTCGCGATTCTCCTGTCTCAGCCTCCCAAAGTGCTGGAATTACAGGCGTGCCACCGTGCCCGGCTTCAACCAACATTTTACCACAGATGAAAAAATGACATACAAAACAAGTTTATCTAATCAGAGATCAGTAAAACTGAAAATGGCTGATAAACAGATTTCAACAAGCTCTCTACCTAAAATAAAGGAACCAGACTAAAACTAACAACACAAAATTTAATTGATGTAAAGTCCTCTGTTGAGGGTAAAAAATAAATGCAGGAAACAACAGAACAAAAAAAAAAGAGTAGGAAAAAAAGCAATATTTAAAAATTATACTGTAGCCAGGCGTGGTGGCACATGCCTGTAATCCCAGTGGTTCCAGAGGTTGAGGCAGGAGGATCGCAAGTTCAAAGCCAGCCTTGGCAACCTCGAGGCGCTAAGCAACTTAGGAGACCCTGTCTCTAAATAAGACACAAAATAGGGCTGGGGATGTGGCTCAGTGGTCGAGTGCCCAAGTCAATCCCTAGCACCAAAAAAAAAAAAAAAATTACCATACTCTTGAACCGCATAAATAAGTGTGTCTTGTTTTGGAACAATAAATATAGTCTCCTTGTTCCCTTTGGTTAGGGGCCTACTACAGCCCTAGCACTACGGTTCCTTATGGGGACCATCCTGAAAGTGAAGAATTAACAAATTAGAATTTTACTACAGGAAAATGATTAAGACTTTCCTTTACTTAGCACACATATATTATTTACTGTGCTTCAGGGATCATTTTAAAGACTATAAATTAAGTCATATGAGGAATGAATAAACAAGTTAGGAATGTTTAACCTGAAGGTAGAGGAAGAATATGATAGCTCTTGTCAAGTATCTAAGGGTCTATCACATGGATGAATGAAGTAGCCCACTTACTTGTGTCATTCCATGAACAAGAAATAACCAGATTTGGGCTGGGGTTATGGCTCAGTGGTACAGTGCTCGCCTAGCACGTGTGAGGCACTGGGTTCAATCCTTAGCACCACATAAAAATAAAACAAAGATATTCTGTCCACCTACAACTAAAAAATAAATATTAAAAAAAAAAAAGAAAAAAGAAATAACGAGATATGAGTTCCACAGAAAAACTCTTAGAGCAAAACCTCTCTATGAAGTTATTTAAATGTTAAGTAGGAAAACATTAAAGAACTTTGCTATGAAACAAAACATACACATTATTAGAATTAACTTCATTATAAAAGAGTAGATCTCAATCAAGAGAAATATTTACAAAGAAACTAATCATAAGCTTAGGAGTCTCAATTATTAGCTCTTTTGTAACTTTGCAATTCATACTAAGTATATGACTTATATTGTTTCCTTGTGTCTCTGGCTTTACTTTTCTCGCCTTTAAAATGAAGATAAACTATCTCCTTTGCAAGGCTATTGTGAGGATTAAATGTGACAATGTATATAAACATTTAGCATGGTGCTGACACAATAAATTGTATCTATAATAATGATCATCATCAGCATTGTCATCATGATGTTGTGGAAGGAGTATCTTCAAGGAATATAAAACTATGTGATACATGATATAATTCTATGGCTCTGCTATGCACCTGCCTGAGTATATGATTCGGCAATGTACCTATCATGTTACAGCAATTCAAATATAATGTACAACTTGTTTTTGCTTAGGTAATTTAAAAGGCATTTTTCTTTTATAATTTGAAAGGAAAAATATCCTTAAAATCTAAAAAAAGTATTCTGATTAGTAAAATACCAAGAATACAAATAATAATGCAATAATATAACAGTAAAATTAGGAAATTACAAAAAAAAGACTAAAGCAGCAGCAGCACATTAAATAAAAGCCACTCTTCCCAGGAAATAAGAAATATATATGGGAGAGGAGGCCCAATTACACTTTTCACAAGTATGTGAACAACTAGTTACATTCATCAGAAATAACAAAATAAAGGCAGTTAAATGTTTCATTTAAAAAGTGAATTTCAGTAGGGTAAGGACAAGAGTTTAAGGGTACACAGAATACTGATTACTTTGAATGGAATTTGAACTTTTAACAAATATACTCCTAAATGTTGGATTAAACAATATGAAAACCCACTACCCAGCAACTAGGTAAACTCAGAACCTTCTGATATTCACCCATGTCTTCTTGTAAGTGAAGTTAACTCAATAGGAACCTTTAATCTGCTTTCAGGGATATTTCAAAGTAATAAATTTTAAAGGCAGTGGCCAAGAAATAAAACACATAGCTACTATGCAGCCCAAATCTGAAAAACTTTCTAATGACCAATAAATTAAGAGTACAACTCTTTAACTCTTTCCCAAAATGTTAGAATATAATTCTCCCCAGTAAGCATTATGCTTATTATAGTACTAACATGATGAAATAAACTAAATGTAGGAATGAAAACCTAAAGTAGCTTTAAGGTACTTTTGGGGGGATCTGACTTCTCATAAATGATAGATGGTGAAATTACAACAATTACAATGTAAGTTCAGAAAACAAGTGTTGTTAGAGAGCTGTAAAATCAATAGGAAACTTATTTCCTTTTTTAATCTGAATTTTTGTCTTGATTTTAGGTAAGAAGCTCAGAAACCAGTGGAATTAAGGGAGCTTATTTTACAGGCAGGTAATTCTCTAATGTGATTGTGTCATTTTTAGCAGAGCTGAATGTATTCTAACAAAATGTATACAATAACTGTCATGTTAAAGGCCTAACTATCAACAATATTTACTAACTACTCAGTTTAAAATGGCTTATTTATTAAAAGTCAAAACAATATCAGCATTCACATTAGTTTTCATTAAAAAATTTACTGTTTCTGATGCATAAGGCCCTAGGTTCAAATCCTGTACCAAGAAAATAAACAAACAAAAAAATGTACTGATGCTCAATTCAATCACGTTATTCTTTAGAGAAACTTAAAAAAAAATCAACTGATAAGGCAAAAAGTAGAAAGACAGTTCTTCAATAACAAATATACTATAACTACCAGGCATGGTGGCGCACACCTATAATCCCAGCGGCTCTGGAGGCTGAGGCAGGAGGATGGCGAGTTCAAAGCCAGCCTCAGCCAAAGCGAAGTGCTAAGCAACTCTGTGAGAACCTGTCTCTAAATAAAACACAAATTGGGGCTGAGGATTGGCTCAATGGTCGAGTGCCCCTGTGTTCAATCCCTGGTACTACCCCCCAAAAAATAAATCAGAAGTGTGTATGTGTGTGTGTGTGTGTGTGTGTGTATACACACAATTACTTTCTCATACAGGCTAATGAAATTACTATGAAAAATCTCATCTCAGTCACAGTCAAGATGAGACATTGCTAATAGCAATTATATACATAAAACTGGCAATAACTACTGAGAAATCACTTTAATTGTTCTAGGGGAAAAAGACAACAAATTTCTAATGTGCAACTTCCAGAAATCAAATCGTTCCAAGTTTCCTGAGAGCAAACCAAAAACAAACAAAAAACATCAGACTACCCAATGGCAGTTGAAACTAAAAAATCACAACCAGATGCAGTCAAGATGAGATCTGTACCTGAGTATGAAAGAAGGTGGGCAATTTATATGTTCAAAATAAAAGATCCCAAGGTGGGAGGGAGAGAAAGTAAAGAAATACATAATTTCGTAAACAAAGGAAGAAAGCCAGGTTAGAGAAGGGGAAACCTAAGGCCTGGCTCAAAGATATACAAAACAACTTCTCACAGTAAACTGCAAAGTGGGCAAGGAACCATTCTTTTTGCACCCACAAGAACCAACCTCCTTACCACTAGTATGCTAAATCGTGAATCCGACATGATTTACCGGCATTTGGTCCCGGCACGATTGGCACAGGAAAGAAAGGTCGGCTAGAAGGGAGCCTAGAATTTCAGAGACCTGGGGGGTACACACCCTACGCGCAAAGAAAGGTGGAGAGGGGCTAACATTCCTCACCGTGATTATCTTTCTGCCCAATATTGTGTGTACGGATGAGAGAGGAGAGTCTCCTCACATCCCCCTTGAAAACGCACTCGTGCACCGGATAGTGTGCGGGGCAGTTGCTTCCATCCGCGACGACTGTAATAGGGTTGGTGCCGACTAGGAGAGCCGGGGACTGAGAAGTGGTAGTCACGGAATTGTGCAGCGGCAGGACCGGGGCACCAGGGGGATTGGAGGAGGCCGGAGCTGCCTTCAACTGCAGCCGGTGGTGATGATTACTGAAGATCTTATGACAGGCTTTGCCCCCCTTGCCGCTGCTACCAGTGCCAATCCTGCCTCCGGTAAAGGTGCCACCAAGAGCAGCTGCCGCTTCCTCATCTCCAGGCTCCAGCAAGTCCCCCTCTTCTTTGCTGGGCTTGTGGTCCCTCCGCAATGAACGGATCTTCTCCCCGGTCATCGCCGCCGCCAGGGGCAGGGAGTAGATCCAGCAGGCTCACCGCGGGCGACGGAGCTGGCGCTGCGGCGGCACGCGGTGATTAGAGCGGCGGCCAGGAGCCTCCAGCGCAGCATGAACTCCCAGAGCACCTCCGAGCCCGGGACAAACGCATCTCCTAGAAGAAGAGCTGGCTCTCGCCTAGGCACCAAAAAACGGAAACTAGCTGAAGGGAGCTATAGCTCTGGTGCCCACGACACCAGGATTCCAGTCCCCGCCGCCACAGCTGCCGCAGCCACCGCAGCCGTCGCCACTGCCTCACACCAAAAACCAGGGCACCGCCATCTTCCCCTTGCTTCTCTCGCGAGAACTCCCCCCGGGAATGAATCGGAAGGAAACACCGCGATAAGTCGGCTGCCCCCGCGCTCTCTCGCACCTTCCAAGTCTCAGTCTCTTTCTCCCGCAGCGTGTTGCCACCCTCAGCTGGAGTCTGGAGCTGGAAGACTCAGACTTCCTGAGTCTGAGTCGTCCTGCTGGCCGCGCTTCTTTGGGCGGTCTGAAACCTTAGCCAGCGTTGGAAATGTTCCCTGCACGTTATACACAATGATTAAACCCTCAGACCTTTGAGCCTCCCGCAGAGTGCAGAATGACGCCACTGCACACAGGATGTGATGTCACTGAGATGCACAGGACATTCATTCAATAAACATGTACTAAGCACCTACATGGGGCTATGCGCCGAGCTAGTGGATTTATAAAACGCCACTCCAGACTACAAAAAGCACTGCACAGGAGAAAAGACAATTAAAATATTTAACAGTGCAACGAATGAAGCAGATATGGGGAGCTGGGTTACACCAAAATAGGGCAGATTTTAGTATTGGGATGTCACAAAAGTCATCTCGGATGAACTTAAGGGCTGACCTTAAGAGGAGGCCACTCAAATATTTATAGATGAATGAATTTGGGGCAGATACTGGAATTAATGTAGTGGACGCTCACAAATGTCAAATAATTGTGCAAGTAGAAAATCATAGGACTAGTTCATGTCCAATCTCAATATTGTCAAATTCTAAAGAAAGGTAAATGTAACAACCATAAATCTCTGACAGTCACTCAAAACGTTCTAAAGATTTTTATCCATTTTCCTCTACAAAGTCCCATTTACTCTTTGACAGCTGCGTCTCTTAAATCTCTTCTTCATTCCTACCCCCATACCCTCCATCCCCCGAAAAACAAACAGGGCTGCTGAGTGTAGCTAAGTAGTACAGCAGTGCTTTCTTAGCATGCATGAGGACATGGGTTCATTCCTAGCACTGGAGCAGGGGACAAAAACCCCTGTGGGCCTCTCTTTATCCTTCCCCGTAACATAGTTTTCATCTTCACCTGCTTCCAAATATTTTCAAATCAATCTATTTATGCCCCCACTCTGTGGTGTGTATGTTGTGCGGGAGCCATTTTCATTCAAATATTACCCATTCACCTCAAAAGATCCTCTTTAGAGAGCAGGAGAGACTGATAATATACATATAATAATATTTTGTTCTTCGAAAAAAACCCAATTTTTATTGTTAACTCTAAGCCAGGCAACACACTCGACATTTTATATACTGTTATTGAAAGGACCAGACTAAAGCCATTTTGTGACTCTAGGCCTCTTGTCCAGAGCCCTAGGTCCCCCACCCAGTTACTGGAAGTTGCAACACTATCAACGGCACCCCTCCCTGGCGTCAAAAAGTGGTTCTGCAACTTGAGTCAGCTAATCAGAAGGCCAGGCAATGAGCTCACTGTAGCCAGACCTATCAATAACTTAAAGGTCAACTGGACCCATTGTAGCCAGACCTATCAATCTAAAGGTCCACTGACCACCCAGTGACTTCACCCATCCCCATCCAATCCTACTGCTGTTCCCCCTGCGCGTGTTTTCCCCTACCCAATCATGTAACGCCAAGGCATGTACTCCCCTGCTTGAGATTGTAATCCATAAAAATCCCTGCTCCCCTAGACTCGGGCCGCGCTTCCTAACCCGCTGCGTCGGTGTGGGTTGACGGACCCTACTCGAGTTTGAATTGAAGACCCTTTTGTGATTATATCGGAATCGGACTCCTGGTGGTCTCTGGTGGTCTCGAGTCTGGGCATTACATTATGTCCTTGCAATAAGCATGATCATTCTCCCTTGGAAAAACTTGCTCAATGCCTCAATGCTAGAATGTGGCAATCAAGTCTGATTTTAGGACTCAAGAGATGGGAAAGGCCTTTGTATGTTGACTTAAAAGTTTAGACTTTAAGCTGAGCATAGTGGCTTTTATAGCTGTAATCCAAGAAGCCCAGGACCCTGAGGCAGGAGGATCACAAGTTCAAAGGCAGCCTCAGCAATTTAGCAAGACTGTAAGCAACCTTGCAAGATCCTGTCTCACAATTTAAAAAAGGGGGGCAGAGGACATGGCCCAGTGTTTAAGTGCCCTTGGGTTCAATTCTTAGTACAAAAAAAGAAGTTTTTTTAGGACTTTATTCTAAAAAAAAAAAGGAGAATCTTTCAGGGATTTTAAACAGAGGAAGAGCAAGATGAGATTTGCCATTTTAGAAAAGTATGTATAAGGAACAGATTGCAAGAGGCTACACTAAAGACAAGGAAACTAAGCAGCTATGCATGAACCAAATAATAGTAATAATAAATGTTAATACATGCATGAAGAAGTTTGGTAGAATATATTATACATGACATGTAGTGAACAATGGTCATCTCTTGGACTGCTAAATCATATTCCCTGAACTGCTTGAATTCCTTTGTACAAAGGGAAAGTATTACTGTTTATTAATAAGGAAAATAAATTAATTTTTAAATAAGTGTGTAGTTTCCAGGTGCAGTGGCTCATGTCTGTAATCCCAGCAGCTCGGGAGACTGAGACAGGAGGATCTCGAGTTTAAAGCCAGCCTCAGCAATTTAGTGAGACCCTAAGCAACTCAGTGAGATCCTGTCTCTAAAAAAAATACAAAATGAGGGGCTGGGATTGTGGTTCAGCAGTAGGGCGCTTGCCAAGCGCGGGTGAGGCACTGGGTTCGATCCTCAGCACCACATACAAATTAATAAATAAAGTTATTAAAAAATACAAAATAGGGCTGGGGATGTGGCTCAGTGGTTGAGTGGCCCTGAGTTCAATCCTCGATACCCCCCCAAAAAAGTGTGCAATAATTCATGTCTGAGATGAGTGTATGAAACAAAATAATAACAATGAGGCTGGAGAAGTTTTAAGAGTTAAAAAAAATTGTTCAATCTTGGCATAGTGAGTTGAAAGTTCTTATTGCTTATCCAAAGGAAGTTAGATGGCATACATTTTGAGAATTAAGCAATGAATCTAGGAGATAGAGAACTGAATTTAGACCAGATACAGGAGTTATCATTATACAGTAATTGATGCCCCAGAGGTGGCTGAGTTCCCCAAGGAAGAGTGTTGTAGGGACAGACGAGACAAGGCACCCAAGATAGCAGGAAACAGTTTTATTTGACTGCAGTCAGTTCAGAGAGTAAAGCTTTCACTGTAATCAATTAATCCCCCAAACCCTGAGTTCAGGCAGTTTCAGAACTTTATACCCAGTGTGTAAGGGGAGGGGCTCAGAAGTTCACAGTCAGCAGAGGTTCGCACAAAAGCAGCTACTTCTTTCATTGTTCTGGGCAAGTTAACACTTCAAGGACAGCACCTGAGAAGGGGAGAGCTTCTGTTCCCCTTTCTCTCCTCCCCCTGCTAGCTGTTACCATGGAGCCCAATTAGTAACATCATCTCTTACTTTTGAAATAAACATTTCTGTGAAGCTCAGGCCCAAGGCCAGAGGCCATGTTAAAAGATCTGTCTTTCCTACCACAGTTTGCATTTGCAAATATACTTCTATAAAATATTATATTTTTACTATACTAGATAGTCCATAAATGTTTGTGAAAAAAGTAAAGGGGCATTCAGCACCTGGAGTGCTGCTCTTTCAGGTGGGTGGCCAAGTAAGATAGAGCAACAGGAAATAGAAAGTTTAACTACATTGAACTCTTTTGTAGAAACTCTTGTTGATAGTCCTAAGATCAATTATGGTGCAGATTTCTGGAGAAGCTTAATTAAGATTTTCTGTGGAGGACAGGGTGCCACTACAAGAGAATGTATAGTGAAAAATTAAGAACCAGTATAGTTCTTGAAAATATACACACTTAAAGAATGGGCATAGAAAGAATGCTACCTCTTATCAAACCTACTATTATAAAAAAAAATAGAATATTCTACCATTTTATCTGTGAAGCATCTTATCACTAGATTCAAAATTTTTAAAGTACTTTATTAATGGCTGCCATCCCTGGATGAATGTGAAAACTCCTAAGTGTCCATCTAGTAAAACCAAACACTTCAGACATAAAAAATTTCAGTTCTTACATATAAGGGCTCATGGTATAATAGGGAAAAAGTGACACAGACATATGAAAATACATTATGAAAAATATAGAATTGAGATTGTATGAGATCCCAATAGAAGCCGGGCGCCGTGGTGTATGCCTGTAATCCCAGCAGTTCAGGAGGCTGAGGCAGGAGAATCACAAGTTCAAAGCCAGCCTCAGCAAAACTGAGGTGCTAAGCAACTCAGTGAGAATATTAGAGCTACAATAAAATAAAATACAAAATAGGGCAGTCTCTAAATAAAACACAACATAGGGCTGGGGATGTGGCTCAGTGGTCAAGTGCCCCTGAGTTCAATCTTCAGTACCTCTCCCTCCCACAAAAATCCCCAATAGAATATGGAATAGTTATTAATTCTATCTGAAAGCAATAGAAATCAGATGATCAGGAAATCTTTCTGGAGGAGGCAATGTCTGAACTGGGTTTTTTTTTTTTTTTTTTTTTTTTTTAAATTTTTTTTTAGTTGTAAATGGATACACTATCTTTATTTTCATGTGGTGCTGAGGATCGAACCCAGTGCCTCACACATGCAAGCCGAGGGCCCTACCACTGAGCCACAACCCCAGCCCTGAACTGGGTTTTAAACAATATATATGAATTGGGCAAGGAAAAAAAGAAAAAAAAAAACTATTTGATTTAATCCTTACTACTATGAAGTACTCACTGACCCTACAATACAGAGGAGGAAAATAAGGTACATGAAGGGATCACTCAGCTAGGAAGTATAGTTCAAGAGAATGGGATGTATAAATGTAGCATGATATTTGAGAATCACTGGAGCAAAGTAGATGACAGCAAAAACAGTGATAAATGAAAATGGAAAGGAAAGTTGGGGCTAGATCACAAAGAGCAATGTAGGAGACTCCAGCTATCTATACTAAGTGGAGAGTTTATAACGATTTTCAGTAAAGACAGGATCACATTTAATCACCATAATGTGCAATCAACTCATATTCCACATATTTTGCCAAACTATCCAGTTTCACTTCCTACTACACTAACTACCAAATTCACTCTTCAATCTAACCAAAGTAATCTGCTAACTTCCTTAACCTCTCATGTCTCTATACCTTTACACATGCTGTTCCATTATGTCCAGAATTCAGTTCCATTTTACACACGTAGGTAACTCCTTCAATCTGTCAAAGAAAGGTAGCATTCTTTGTTTGTAGCTCTAATATTCTCTTTTTCTCTCAAGGGTTTTTGTTTTGTGTTTTTAGCCAACATAGAAGTCAGGGCCAGGAACTAAACTTCTAAATAAAATTTAGCATGTCCTTCTATTCTGAATGTAGGCCACAAATCACAACAGTTTATCAGCATTAGCAATATCTGTGACTTTGTAACCAAAAGAAATCACATTTGTTTTGTGTTTTTAGCCAACATAGAAGTGATAAATGAAATTTAAAAGTTCCATTATAGTTGGAATATTGAAATGTCATTTATATTTATTAATACCTAAAATTGTGTTTTTACCCTGTTAGATCTTCATTTTTAATGAATTAATAAAGATGCAAACATATTGAATTGAAAGTTTAATATTTGATAACAATTTCAATACACTAAATTTCCTCAGTAGTTCAAAGTTTATGCATTTAGAAATACTATTCTGCAAATAGGTCGCTAGAGTTCACCACACCACCAAAGAGGTCCATGGCACAAAAACAAAAGTTGGAACCCCTTCTTGGGAATCTTTGTTGCCCTTCCGTCCTTTTCTTCTATCCAATAATCCCAAATTCTTAATTAGGTATTCCTCCTTTTTCCTTCTTTATGATTTTTTTCTGTACGCGTTTTTGGTACTTTGGATGTCTCCTCAGCTAGTCTTTTGAGGGCTCGGAGTAGTGAAGGATTTATCACTGCTGTGTGCACAGCGCCTTACAGATGCTGAATGCTTGATGTTAAGAATAAACAATTGTTGAATTAACCAATCAATTAGAACATAAATGCCAAAGTAACTACTACGTACATCTATAAACTCAGTGATGAGATACTAAATAAACTTAAATAATCCCGATCTGAAGTTGCCTATTGCTCGCCGGGATTCTTATACAAAGCTCAAGAGTGGGTATACTTAGGGAGACTGAGACAGGAGAATGGCGAGTTCAAAGCTACCCTCAGCAATGGCGAGGCGCTATGGGACTCAGTGAGACTCTGTCTCTACATAAAACACAAAATAGGGCTGTGGATGTGGCTCAGTGGTCGAGTGCCCAGAGTTCAATCTCCAGTACCAAAAAAAAAAAAAAGAGTGGGTATACTATTTAGGACTTTTAAAATTTTTCATTCACAATTAAAAGTAAATTCAGGGCTGGGATTGTAGCTCAGCGGTAGAGCGCTTGCCTCGCATGCGTGAGGCCCTGGGTTCGATCCTCAGCACCATGTATAAATAAATAAAAAAAAATAAAACAAATGTCTATTGACAACTAAAAAAAATATTTAAAAAAAAAAAAAGTAAATTCAACTGAAACTGGCTTAAAGGGATGTATTCACTTACATAACAGGGAAGCACTGAGACAAGTCTTCAAGAGCGGCCACCTCCAAATCCCACATCAGTTTCCCTCTGAATCACTAAGGCGCTCTGTTTGGAGCACCCTCCCCAGACCAGCTTCCCTCGAGGGCACAAGATGGCTGCCAGCGCTAACAAGGATATCGCTGCTTCCTCCTGCAGGGTCCTGAGGTCCGCAACCACACAAGTTTTACCGTCTCGACAACCGTTTCTACTTGCGGCATCCTACAGAAAGCTGATTGGCTCAGGTAGGTTACCTAAACAAATCCCTGAGGAGGAGGTGATGACCCTGATTCAGTTTGGCCAATCAGGACTCACCTCAGAGAAAGAGGCGGAGCCAAACCCTTCAAGCCTCAGAACTATTTCATAATAGGGTTTTCGTGGGCTGGGTGTTAGGAAGATTAGGCAAGAGCAGTCTGTCCATAAAAGTATTACACCCAGGAACTTAGAGTGGGATTTTACTCGAAAACCAAAAAGAATTTGCTTATTATCACAGTGTTTTGGGTTAAACAGGATGAAAAATGTGATTACCTCAATATGTAATGATTGAATAACTAAATGGGCAGACATTTAGTTCTTATTCATATGTTACTATATAGAATTCAATCCAACAACTCAAGTATACAACTCAACTCTTTTGAATTTACTAGACAAGACTTCGGTTCTACATATTACCACTCCTTAAATTTCTTTCTGGTGTGGTTTAGAATCCACAGTGTGCTCAACTTGCCTTGGAAAGCACGACTACCTTCTGATAAGTAACTGTCTTTGTTTTTTTGTTTTCAATCTTCAAAAATTTCCTATGATTAACCCTCACCACCTCCAGTGCTGAAGATCAAACTCAGGGCCTTGCTCATATTAGGCAAGCACTCTACCACTGAGCTACACCCCCAGCCCCTCCCTTTAATTTCATGAACCCTCACCCCACCCCAGCCCTCCCTCGCCAACCAACTTTCTTTTCCTTTTTCCTCTGGAGCTTCCATATATGAGAGAAAGCATACGCTCCTTAACTTTCTGAGTCTGGCTTATTTCACTTAATGATTTTAAGTTCTATCCATTTTTCTACAAATGACACAGTTTCATTCTTCTTTATGGCTGAATAAAACTATTGTGAATACCATGTTTTTTTAAGCCATTTGTTTACTAGTGGATATGTAGGCTTGTTACTGTCTAGGGGTGCTGGGTTCATTGTCTCCATAAAGCAAAGAATTGGACATGACATAGAGATAGCAAGCAAAAAAAGTATGTTTATTGAAAAAGTGACAGAGATACAGAGATAGACTTCTCCAAAGAAGAGGACCCCCAGAGCTGGGAATCCAATAGAAGAGTTTTGGAACCTATTCTTTTCATGGTATCTGGAATTTCCACCTTTTCTTATTCACTCCCCTGTCAATGCTCTTCTCACTATTATTGATTGGTGCCCCTCTGTCCATTCATTTGTGCTAGTTTTGCTCTTGGATCCTCCCACTTAGGAACATGAGTGTCTGTCTAATTGGGCCTCCTGCTTGTGTCCATGAGCACTTTCCTCAAGTATGAAGTTGACTTCATCAGAAGATCCTCTCCAAGCTCCTTTGTTCTGGTCCTGCCCCCGACCTCCTCATTGCCATCTTTTCCTGGCTACCTAAGCCCTTCTAGATCTCCCTCAGACTGGATCCATAGTTGGACTATTGTGAATTGTGCTGCTATAAACATGGGTATGATTATATCACTTATAGTATGCTGACATTAATTTATTGGATAAATACCAAGGAATGAGATGGCAAGGTCATATGGTGTTTCCATATCTGGTCTTTTGAAGAACCTCCATACTGATTTCCACAGTGGTTGCACTAATTTATAATTCCATCAACAGTGTGAGTGCTCCTTTTTTCTCCACATCTTTTCCATTGTTTAATTATCATTTGATGGTTACCATTTTAACTAGAGGTAAAATCTCAGTGTAGTTTTTGTTTTAACCTCCCTGATTGTTAATGATGTTGAACATTATTTCATGTATTTATTGGCCATTTGTATTTCTTCTTTTGAGAACTATCTGTTTAGTTCATTTGAAGTGGCTAACTTCTAATGAAGTTTTTAAAATGTCTTTTGTGCTCACTAACCACCAATATTGCCTGGTTCTAAAGATCAATATTTCTGAATTTTGGCAGAAATATATGTATCTGTCTATTAACCTTAGAAAAAAATCACCTAATCCTTGGACTAATATCTTAGTTTAATAAAAGCAGTAGTATTCCAGTATGATATACTGAATAGCAGTACTGCACAAAACAATAAAATCTCACAGGTTTTATTTCATAAATGCATCAGAACTGGGGCTGGAGTTGTAGCTCAGTGGCAGAGCGCTCGCCTAGCATGTGTGAGGTATTGGGTTTGATTCTCAGCACCACATGAAAATAAAATAAAATAAAGGTCCATCAACAACATATATATTTTTAAAAATGCATCAGAAGTGTAATTAAGATTAGTAGTTACTAATTTTACTCAATTTTCTTTGCAGCACATAGTGCCTTCAATGTGACTATGAGTGCAAGTTTAGTCTACATCTTTTTTTTTCTCCTTTTCTGTTTACATTTCATAATTTCACAATAATCCAGACCAATAATATGATTTCCTACACTCCATATTGGTTGAACCAAGCCTAGGAGAATTTTGGTTAGATACATGAAACAGATGCCTATTGAAGTAGTCCTCTTAAAACCTCCTGACAGCCCTCACAACAATTCCCACACAAATGAAGATAACAAACCACATAAAGCAACACTTGACAGGTTTTACTTCCATTTCCCTACTTTTCATTATTCTTCTACTTCCTCTAAATCTGCATACTTCTTTTTTCAGAGGCAATGCTGGGCACTTGCCTTTTACTATTTCTGTCCTCTGTTATCAGTGATTTAGTCAGATTTCTCTTAAGTAATCAGAAAAAAACAAAAACAAAAACCTGAGAGGCAGGAGTTGTCAAGGAAACCAGAGCCAATAGCTTCGGAAATTCCTGAAGGAAGCAATTCCTCTGAGACAACTAAAACATACAGACTGATTTGAGGGGAGAGGAAGAAAAGATGCCAGAAGCATAATGAGAGTCCAGGTCAATGAGATGAAAAGGAAAAGATAAAGTGCAACTTTATAAATGAAACTATTTTTAGATCACTAACAAAGGCTTGGAGCAAGAGAATTAAGAATAGAAATGGGTTTTTTAGTGAATGAAGAGATAAGCAACAAAAGTTTGGTATTTAAAAAATTAGTGTAGATGGATAAAGGTCAGTACATGTACTTATTGTTTTGTTTTGTTTTTGTTTTTGGTACCGGGGATTGAACTCGGGGGTTCTCGACCACTGTACCTCATGCCCAGCCCCATTTTGTGTTTTATGTAGAGACAGGGTCTCATTGAGTTGCTTAGCGCCTCGTGGTTACTGAGACTGGCTTTGAACTCGCCATTCTTCTGTCTCAGCCTTCCAAAGTGCTGGGATTACAGGCGTGCGCCATCATGCCCGGCCGTGCTTACCGGTTTTTTTTTTTTTTTTTTTGATCTTTTTTATTAAATTAGTTTATTGCCCAGAATCTATCCAATTACATTTTGTAATTGATTAAGCTAAATATTCCTCAAGAATATTCAACTCAACCTGTCCAAAATGGAACTGATCTTCATTAGCAATTCCACTGACCAAACCTGTATTTCACTTTCATTATCTCAAACTCTTTCCTCTCCACCAACCCCACACTCAACAAGATACCAAATCTTGACCTTTCTACAGCTCTCAAATGGAATCATTTCTCTGATTTTTCCACTAGCCATACTTGGGTTCAGGCTACTATTGCTTGAAACCACCTGCAAAGTGTTTCTGGCTTTCTCATTTCCCACTTGTTTCTAAATACATGGAACCCTTATCTCCTTACCTTTAGGTTTACTAGAGTTGTCAAATAAAATTACAGGGCACCCAGTTAAAATTGAATGTCAGATAATCAATAAACAATTTTTTTAAATATCTTTATTTTATTTATTTATTTTTATGTGGTGCTGAGGATCGAACCCAGTGCCTCACGCATGTGAGGCAAGCGCTCTACTGCTGAGCCACAATCCCAGCCCTAAACAATTTTTTATTATAAGTACATCTCAAATATTGCATAAATTTTTGCTATTTGCAAGTTACATGACCTCAGCATCTCTGTTTTTTCTAAGATTCTTCAAAGAACCATTTTTTTAAGCATGTGTATTTTCTGAGTGACCATTTTTGCAATTAAAACACTTTATTGGGAATATTTCAGTTATATAATTTAGCATTTATACTCAAAGTGTTTTGTTGTCTATCTGAAATTCAAATTTAACTAGTCTCTTCTAGTTACTCTGACAGCCTTACCTCTCAACCATTTGTTTGGGTCATTTAGAGTTACATATGTAAATGACTAAGCCAAACATGTACAAGTAATACTAAACTCAAGATAGTGGTTTCAATAAAGCATGAGTAGAAAAATACTATCATTTAGGAATACATAAAGAAATCCAATTATATATATGTTTGTATCATATTGAGACATTAATTTTTGGTTTTGGTGTTTTTCCTTTTTTCAGAGTCCTTACATTTTATTTCTTAAGCTTAGTGGTACATATGTAGATGTTTTTGATATTACTATTCTTTTTTTTATGTCTGAAATATTTAAATAAATATTTTTAAAAGTTTTAATTGCCCTCTAAGTAAAACCCAAAGAACCTAACATGAATTACAAACACCTTCATACTTTCACTGACCCTGCTTACTTCTCTGGTTTTGCCATTTTCAGTTTGTACACTACAATCTAATCATACTGAGCATTTTTCCTCAAAAGTCCTCTAAGCCTTTGCCTGTATTGCTTGCTCTCTCCTGAACTCAGGTCTGCCCTCTTTTTCTTATCATTGAGTCTCAATTGTCGATCTTTTTAGAAAACTTCTCTAGCATTTTATTGATGTCTAGGTTAAATTCCTCTGTGTTCTTCCAGAACATTCATCACTTTCATCATCATTTTAAACTCATTTGCACATTATAATCCTAACTTACTTCTTTGTATCTTGCATTATAAGATAAGCTCCTAAAGCATAGAG
>CM053400.1:52842965-52879477 GCA_028644305.1 Xerus rutilus
GTTATTTGCATATCCGTATTAATTCTAATCATAATTTGTTAAAGCCCAAGTAAGTTTTAGTTTCAAGAGTTAATGATTTTATTTTCTTAAAAAACAAAACAAAACAAAGCAGAGAGATCTAAACCCCCATTCCTATTGAGTAGTATTTAGTTTATGTCAAGTGTGGATGAAGGTTTAACCTTGTTAGTTTGAGAGATTCAGACATAATTAGGAATAAAAATGCTCTTCTAGGAAACAGGCAAAGGGGCACTGAAGAGAGAAGCCAAGTTATTACTTGATAAATGGCCTTTTATTTGTATAAAGTAGAAATGAGGTGTGTAATCTGCAGGCATATGATATCGTGCTCTGTTTTACATGAAGCCTAAAGAGCATATTGGTAGAATGTTCAGTAAAAGTTATAATTGAACTATTTTTATATATGTTATAATAATTTTTCAAAGCAATGTAAGGATAAACAGTATACAGTATATCATGTCATTAAAATCACAGGAATTTATCTTCATATTTTACAATGTTTATATTGTTGTGTTTTTACTTAATTTATAGGATATTTATTTCCCCTCTCATTATAAAGCACCTTTCTCTAAGTATATTTTGTTTCATTCTCATGCTTCTGAATTTAATATAGCAGTTTTCCACCTAAAACACAAACATTGAGCTTCATAGCTAGCTTCTCTGATTCGCTATAATGAAAAGAAGGAAAAAAAGAATTTTCAGGCCCTACCCCACTGTCATGCTAATCCAAGACGTGTTTATTTTAGCTCTTGGAGCAGTTCCATCTCCTATTGACTGTTACCTCTGCAATCGAGGCCTGAAGACTCTGCAAATCCGAATGGAGAAGCATTTCAAAAATGGAATGGCTGTTGCCCAATTCCTAGAATCTAATCCCCGGATAGAAAAAGTTGTTTATCCAGGTATGCGAATCTGGTTTCTAAGCCGATATTTTTATGCCAGAATTAGCATCCTGTTTACATGTAACAGTTGTTTGTAAGTTAGGTGCATGCGTATATTTTTATGTTGTTTGTTTATTACTGAATGCTGCTTTGTTAGGCTCTATGGTGGGTCTGGTAGGGAGTAGACAGATATGATCTCTGGCTGAGTTACCTATAGCCTAGTGATGCTTGAGAATTAATAAATTAGTCTTACAGACTAGATAGTTCTGCTATGGTCTTTAGCTTTGGGGCTTGTGTGTACTTATTCCAAGAGCACAATATTATACCTTGTTCATAAGTGTCACAGTATAGTCTTCAGCACTAGCTCAGCTCAGCTTTAATTTGATAGAGGTTTATCCCATTCAATCTCGATGCTTATGCACCAAAATTCCCCTGGGACTTACTTCTCTTTCTGAATTCCTTCGCCCTTTTCAGCATCTAGAAAAGCTCATGTAGAATTGACACAATGTCACCTTTGAATTTATTTTACCAGATTTTAAACTGTGGTATTGTTAGCAAATAGTTTTGTAAGATATTTTGAGGCATCTAGCAGTGTAGTCATGGGTATACAGGACAATTCAGATTTTGTCCCCAAGGACAGATAATCCAAGGTATAAATATGTATATATGAGATTAAGTGTCCCCTCTACAGTTTCATAAAGAGCTATTGACAGTGTACATATTGAATTCAGGGAGGGAGAAGAATTTTGCCCTGGAAAATGGGTAGCATTTGTTAAAAGGGCGTGGACAAAGTATTCAGATTCAGCTGACTGACGAACGCTTTTAAATTACCAACTATGGTCCAGGATTTGAATCATTTGCTAAGAAATGGGATCCAGTTATTAAAAAGAAATGGATTTGCCCTCAAGCTAGTCTGGTGGATAAGATAGATATTAAGCAAGAAATTGTAGAAGGATGTAATTAAATAGGGGAGTCCAGTTTAAAGTAACAGTATGTACAAAAGTCCTGAGATGAAAGGGAGTGCAATGCTGCTGGGCAGAGAGGGCTGGTGTGACTAGAGTATGCGTAGGGTAGAAAGATGTATGTCAGTGCGAAACCAGAGAGGTGGATGGGAGCCAGAGCAGTAGTCAGATGTGAATATGGCATTAACGCTTATTTGCAGTTTACTAAGTGGACAGTGAAACTTTTTTTCCCTTTGAAATTATGTTTGACTCTAAAATCAGACTTTTATTATACCTTGTGATTGCAGGTTTGCCTTCCCATCCACAGCATGAGTTGGCAAAGCGTCAGTGCACAGGTTGCCCAGGGATGATCACTGTTTTTATTAAGGGCACTCTTCAACATGCTGAGACTTTCCTTAAGAACCTAAAGGTAAACTTTCAAAACAAGTTTTTAAATGATGAGGTAAGACCTCCTTACAGCAGGTCTTTATCTCTCACTTTAGGTTTTGTACCTGTAGGTCACACCCACAAACCTCATCATCATGAAATGCATAGGATTTGAAAATGATGTAGACAATTGTTCATAGCATCTGGATGTATTCATTTTCTTAACTCCACACACCCTACCTACCATTAATTCTAGAGGAACAGAATATTCCCATGCATTGGTTTACAAATGTATTTAAGAGCGAACCCCTCTTCAAATGAAATATTCTGTGACAACTGCACAAAGGCTGTTCTGAAGTCCCCCCAACAAATGGCTTTCTAGAGCCTGCACTTCCCAGGCTAGAGGTAAGAGGATGCCTAGGGTGAGGGAAGAAGAGGACTTTCTCATTTTCACAAAGGTAGGAGGCTCTCAGGAGCCATGAGTGAGAGGCCTGTGCTTATATGCATGGTGCTTCCTTGACCTCATAGAGTAGACTTTGAGGGTTAAATGTCACAGTTCTATTGAATAGATTATAGCCAGATGAATCAAAGCTCTCCAGATGTCTCAAATCTATCTATCTCTAAAATTAGAAGATAATTTGAATTTAATAGTTATGGGAGTAAAAATATTTATTAAATTAAGCCAGATATGGTAATTCTCACTTGTAGTCCTAGCTGTTCAGGAGGCTGAAGTGGGAGAATCACTGGAGCTCACAAGTTTGAGACTAGCCTGGGCAATGTACTGAAACTCAATCTCAAAAAACAAAAAAAAAAAAGAAAGAAAGAATGAAAAAAAATGTAAAATTCTGTAACATTTTGACACTTAGTTCATTTTGTGTTGCTAAAACAAAATACTTGAAGCTGGATATAAAGAAAAGAGGTTGATTTAGCTAATAGTTATGAAAGCTGAAAGTACAAATCAGATAGCCCCATGGATTTAGCCTCTGGTGAGAGTCTAGTGGCAGATGATATTGTGTGTGGGAGTGAGAGATCACATTGCCAGTTGGGAAGCCAAAAAGCCATTCAGAGATCAGGCTTGCTCTTATAATAATTTGCTCTCACAAGAACCAACTCAGAACTACCTGGGTTAGCAGTGTTCTCAGTGACCTAATACCTTCCCACTAGGCCCCACCTATTAAAGGTCCCACTGACACACTGAGGACCAACCTTCCAACAAGTGAACCTTTGGGGGAAAAATTACACTGGGGACCAAGCTTCCAGCATATAAACCTTTGGGGGACAAATAATGCCCAAACCATTGTAAATGCTAAATCTGAATTTTCTCCCTGCTCCAATAGGGAGTTAAATGAATGTATTCATTTAATAAGTGATACATATTAACAAGTGTGTATAACTTGGCAGGCTTTTAGAGATTTTTATTTACAGAGTAATCTTAGAGCTGGGTCCAAATGTAATCATTCTGTGGTTTTAGAGCTCATGTTAAATATTGCTTAAGCATAGGGCTTAATTAATATAATATAGGCGATTCACTTTAGTCGGCTTTTAATGTTTTAAAATTTAAACATAATATATCTAATTGGCGAAGTCATTGTTATAGACTTTATTTTTATTTATTTCTCTTAAGTTTCTTATCCAATATTTAGTTTATTGATAATCACCACCATTCCCCATCCCCTTTATACTAGGTCCATTTCATTAAAAACAATAACTATTAGATTTTAGTATTTTTATTTTGGAAGATCTAAATTTATATTTGTTTTTTATAGTTATTTACCCTGGCTGAAAGCTTGGGAGGATATGAAAGTCTTGTTGAGCTTCCGTAAGTATATTTTTGGTTTTTTCAATAATTAATTTAATTTAATGTTAGTATTTAAGACACGGTTTCCCTATGTTGCCCAGGCTGGTAGTAAACTCCTGAACTCAAGTGATCCTCCCACCTCAGCCTGGGATTACAGGCATGTGCTACTGAGACTAGCTCTCACTATTTAAAATTTGAATCAGCTTTAGCTGGGCACGGTGGCACACGCCTGTAATCCCAGCACTTTGGGAAGCTGAGACCGGAGAATCACTATTTCAAAGCCAGCCTCAGCAATGGCAAGGCACTGAGCAACTCAGTGAGACTCTGTTTCTAAATAAAACACAAAATAGGGTGGGGGATATGGCTCAGTGGTCGAGTACCCCTGAGTTCAATCCCCAGTACCCAAAAAAAAAGAATTGAATCAGCTTTAATAGTTGTCTGGAAATGGAGTTTAACAAAATCAGGGATATAACTAAAGATATTTAACAGTAAGAATTGTATAGTACTAACCAATCAGAATGGACTGTACGTTGGTCAGAATGGAGACCCTGACAAAATCTCATGGTAGACTACTTATCAGTGAGCTGTGTCCTCCCAAATGATGCTTCTTCACTGTTCTGCCCGAAGGGGATTCCAGCAGTCATTTTATTCTAGGATTGCTGACCTCTGACCCAGGGCCACCTGTTTTACTCCACCTGCCTTTGATGGGAGTTTGGAGACTTTGTCCTGGAAAAGCTGTTATCAAGGCTCTTTCAGAAATAGAATGTGTTTCTGCTGAAACTCCTCCACACACTTGTTTGTCAGAGAAGAGCCCTGCTAGATACTGCCAGATCTGTTTCTTTTCTTTTCTCTGTAGAGTAAACCTTTAATGGCTCCATGTAGTCTGCAGGATACATCCAAACTCTGACCTGGTAGTCAAGGCCTGTCACCATTGGAACAAATCAATCCATCTATTTTATCAAAGTATCTGAAGATATTTGACTAGGAAGTAGACTAAGATCATGCAGTCCAACAGCTTAGTAAACAAAGATCCACTAAGTTTAGCTAATTTACTCAAATGTCACATAGGAATATGTTGACAACTTCACTCTTTGAGGCTTTGCATCAAAAATAGTGAGGGGATATAAAAGGAGCCTGCATCTGGAGTTGAGATTTGTTTGCACCAGTTACTTAACCATTAAGCTTTATTTTTTTTAATCCATGAAATAAAGTATTATTAAGTAAGAGATTAACAATTAAAGTATTTATTCTCATTTATTGATTACCTGTCACCAAACATTTCTAAGCTATATTTTACCTTTATTGTATGTTGCTGTGGCCATATGTTGTAATTATTACAAGGGTAAGTCAACGTCATTACCTAATAATTTTCAGCTGTTCTCAATACACATGGTTAGTTTTTTTTGTTTTAATTTTTAGACACATTTGTGGGATAACCATGTTCTGGAAGCATTGTGTTGAGAAATGTCAGGGCTTACTAAAGTTTAGACATATTTCCTTCTTATGGTAGTTTCACCATTGCAGGAATAATCAAAAAATCTCAAAATAAAAAAAAAAGCTCAAATTATGATTTGAAATAATTCAGTTAACCCAACTTTTAGTAGTCTTTTAAGAAGATGCCTGCTAGAAAGTCTGGATGCACAAGAGGGCACACTCCACACATGAAATTGGTTTATTTTTCACAGTAATGTAATGTGTATTACTTTAAGGCTCCTTTCTTAAAAATAGATGATTGATTTATTTAGGGATTTGGTTTTAAGTTGCTTGGCCCGCAGACACTGCAGCTTAGGCTACAACTCCATGCCAGTGGACGAGTAAATTTAGGTCAGGGCTTGTCTATTCTACCAACCCATTCTGTGCCTCCCCACACTGCTGAGACTAGAGTGGCATTGCAATGAGGAAGCCAGGAAATGGAGCCACGGTGTGCTGGGTTGGTCTCCCAGCCTAGCAACACTATTAACTCTGGGGCCTTAGAAAAGTTACATTTCCTCTCTAAATCTCAATTTCCTAGTTCCTAGGTTTGCTATGAGAACACAGGGGGAAAAAATCTCTAAGATAGTTTCTTAGTTCATGTTAAGTACCCAATAAATGATAACAATTACTATGAATTCTTACTTTTTTTTTTTTTTTTTCAGTACCAGGGATTGAGCTGAGGGGCACTCGACCACTGAGCCACAATCCCAGCACTGTTTTGTATTTTATTTAGAGACAGGGGTCTCACTTAGCACCTCGCTTTTTGCTGAAGCTGGCTTTTTTTTTTTTTCATTTCTTTATCCTAATTAGGTTTACATGACAGCAGAATGCATTTTGATTCATTGTACACAAATGGAGCACAACTTTTATTTCTCTGGTTGTACACAATATAGAGTTACACCATATGTGCAGTCATACATGAACCTAGGGCATTGTTGTTCATCACATTCCACCATCTTTCCTGCCCCCATGTCCCATTCCCTCCTTTCCCTTCCCTTTGACCAAAGTTTCTCCATTCTTCCCATCCCCCCTTCCTCATTATGGATCAGTATCCATTTATCAGAGAGAACATTCAGCCTTTGTTTTTTGAGATTGGCTTACTTCACTTAGCATGATATTCTCCAACTTCATCCATTTACCTGCAAATTCCTTAATTTTATTCTCTTTTAATGCTGAGTAATATTCCATTGTGTATATATACCACAGTTTCTTTATCCATTCATCTATTGAAGGGCATCTAGGTTTGTTTGAAGCTGGCTTTGAACTCACGATCCTCCTATCTCAGTTCCAGAGCTGCTGGGATTATAGGCATGCTCCACCATGCCCAGCACTATGAATTCTTTTTATTAGGCATCTACTACATTCCAGGTACTTACAGATGCTTTATAGATGTTCCTTCACTTAATGTCTGTGGCAGACTTTAAGATAGGTATTATATTCAGGTTTTATGCTTTTTTTTTTTTTTGGTACTGGGGATTGAACTCAGGGGTACTCGACCACTGAGCCACATCCCCAGCCCTATTTTGTGTTTTATGTAGAGACAGGGTCTCACTGAGTTGCTTAGTGCCTTGCCATTGCTGAGGCTGGCTTTGAACTCGCGATTCTCCTGTCTCAGCCTCCCTAAGTGCTGGGATTACAGGCTGGAGCCACTGCGCCCGGCTTATGCTTTTTTTTTTTAACAAAAAACAAATTACCATGATAAATACCTGCTTCATGGTAAGCACACAATAGGTGCTATCTATTAACATTTTAGATAAAGAAACAAACATTTAGTACAGGTAACTTTTACAGGGTCAAGCCAGTGTATGGAGAGAATAAGATTCATACCCATGTTTATTTGTCTCTGAGACCTAAGTTCTTATTTCCATACCTACACTCCCTTCTAAGGAATTAAGACCCTGCCAGAGCAGAGCATTTTAAGGATGATGTTTATGTTTATAAAGTTTGTTAGAGTGAACTTCATTTACTCACAAGTATTTGTTTCCGTGGGCCTGAACTGAGATAAGAGAAAACAGCTTAGACACAGGTTTTGTTGGTGGTGTTTAGGCAAGGGAAGAGTGTCAGTGGCAACATATGTACTGGGACCAAGTAAGATTTGAAGTCTCTCCTTCATGGTACCTAATCCACAAGAATTTCTCCCTCCTGAACTCCAGCAGTCATTTTGTCTATACTTGTTTGGTGTTCTCTGTAGGTTATTTTGTTTTTTGAATTGTCATAGTCTATCTCTTGTTTTGTTATCTCAGATAAAGAAAATAACTGATTTTGGTTTCCAATTCTTCTGATAGCACTTGACACATAATAGGTGCTTTACTTGTACCCTTGCTGATAATGATGATGAGTTTCTAGTTAGTTTGAAATATTCTTCAAGGCCTCTATGTCCTGGGTTGCATGTTGGAATTCCTGACGCTCAGTGGTTGCCTTTCCCTGATCTGCCTCAGAAGGGCCAGTTCTGGACTGATCCATTGGTTGATCTGGAGGGAATTTAATTCTTGCAGGCTCTTGTTCTAAGTGGCCTCTTAAAGTAGCAGGTTGGGCATGGTATATGGAACTAGTGGTCAAAGCCTCATTCAGGCAGTGTTCAAATCTGCATGCTGTAGGCTAGCATCTCCCTCTTGGCATGGGTGTGCTTTATTAGTACTTTCAGTGTCTGTTTTCACTGTGTCTTACCAATGGTACAAACAGGATTTGAAAGTCTCACTTTTCACTTAAAATCTTGACTAGAAGAGAGAACTTTGATAATTTTTCTTCTCTTTCTCCTCCTCCTTCTTATCTTTGCCTGTGAAAATTTATGAGAGTCTAAAAACAAATTTGATGTTTGGAATAGAAAAAAATTTGAAGGTAATTGCAATATATAAGACAGAAATATGGGCACTCTTGCCCCTCCCAGACATGCTGCGTCAGGAGTCCTGAGTCTTTCCTCCACTTTCCTTTTAATAAAATTCCTGCTTGCTTTCTTAGGGAAAAAAAAAAAAAAGACAAATGTGCCTCCACTGATACTAATTTTGATAGTGATCAAAATTTTTCTCATGTCTTCTTCCAGGGCACTCATGACCCATTTATCAGTGCCTAAGAATGACAGGGATATCCTTGGAATTACTGACACACTGATTCGACTCTCTGTGGGCTTAGAGGATGAAAAAGACCTGCTAGAAGATCTAGATCAAGCTTTAAAGGCAGCAGTAAGTCTTATGAGGGGGAGTAGAGGGAGGGAGACAGACTGTGTGTGTGTGTATTTAATCTTGGAGGGGTGGTCACTGTTGAATTCAAGAGTGGCCTCACTGAATTCCAAAGATTTTCTCTTCCTATAATATACAGGGTAGATAAATGTGCAGATTTAAAGGGTGATAGTATTCAGAAGAGATTTCTCAAGGAGGAGAAGTCTTTGCCTATAGGTTTAATAATGCATTTTTCTTGTGTACTGTTAATATAGCATCCTTCAAGTGGAAATTGCAACTAACATTCCAGAACTACATTAGAAGCTGCTTGCTGAGAAGATCAAATCCTCTGAGTAATTGAACAGACCATTAATGAGCCTCTGCAGAATGTTCAAGTGAAAATATTAAGGCACTATATGATCTTTCACTGTAACCTTCTAGGGATCTTCTCTGTTAAAAGTAGTTTTCTGTACATCTTGTTGTAACTAACAAGTCAGTTCTGTTAATATCTTTTGTTAATTTTGCTATGCACATGCCTCTGAAGGAGGTGAGATTTGTGCTGCTTTGGGGGATCATGTTCTTCTTCTCATAACCTAAGATTTTTTTTGATCATGTTTACAATATAATGGTTAAGTCACTTTTGATGTTTTGTGAAGAAGTTAAATTATTAAATGAATCTTCTTAAATCAAGCATGATTTTTGCATATTGTTGAAAAGAGCATTCCAAGCAATGGTTTACATTTAATTGCCATAGCCAAAAATTAAATACTTGAAAAGTCTACTGTGAAATTCTATTGACTTAAGGTTGTGCTTATTCTTGTTTTTAAAAAAATAAATCTAATTATCAAATCTCATTGTGATATTCATGTATTATGTGATATTAACCTGTACTCCTGGGTCCTTTTAGCCCTAATGACTGCTCTTAGAGGTTCTCTTACATTAATTTTGATAAACAATTGAATAAATATCATTTTTAAACTTTAATGTTTGCAGGTTAGTTATAAATTCTGTACATACAAGTGGCAGGTTAAAGGCCACTATTACTTTTTATATTTTTATATAAAATAGTAAATTTACTGAACAATAGAAAGATATGTTTTAAAACAGTATCTTATAATTAAGTGCATAGTCAACAAGTTATTGTCAATAAGCCGTAAGTCAAACAATTAGATTTTTAAAAGTTGTTTTTGTGCTGAAGGCTTTCAGTCCTTCACCATTTGTTTCAGTTGGAGAAAGGGTATCGTAGAACCTGATGAATAATAATAGTGCTGGGTAGGAGGAGAATATATAAGAACACACATTCTCATGTATTGTGTATATTCTGAATTACTGTGTGTATACAGCTTGGAAATTCAGTCTCTAGATGAAGCAGCGATTTAAAGCAGATCGTATCTCACTGTGGTTTCCGGCACACCTGATTTCCTGCCACCCTAGGACCTTAGGGCTGTGGAAATAAACAAAGACCAACCAATGAGAAAAATGAAGGCATTTTTACTCAGAGCTTTTAATAACCAGGAAGTCCTGTCACTCTCACTTGTGTTTTGGCAGAGACTCCCAGGCAGGCAGAAGTGTGAGAGTGCAAAAGAAAGCTTGACAGTGCAAAAGAGGAAGTGCTTCAGGTGTGAACTGCTGGGAATGGAAGCTGGAGGGGGCTAACTAGAAACAAGTGACCTCTGTGATTAGCTAGGGGTGCATTTTTGTAAATTGGAAGTAGGGATAACCATTAGGAAACTGTTAGTTAGTAGTTAAGTCCTAGACATTTGGGGCAGTTTGTTACTTAAATTATTGCTTAGCCCACTGGATTGTAGCTAGAGATAGCAATCTGGCTTACCATAGACTTTCTGGATTGTTTATTATAGATAATGTGTTTGATTCCCTGGGTTGGTAGGACAAAGTTCCATTTTGTACATATGATTTGGCCATTGTCTGCATATTCAGTGTCTCCGGTGTTCTGGGAGTACTGAGTAACTACTATTGTGTTAGGGATTCTCCAGGTAACAACCCATAGAGTGTGTGTGTGTGTGTGTATGTCCCATGGGGTCCCGAGGGCTGGAAAATCTGGAACCCATGAGTGAGAGAGATTAATACCACACCAAAGCCTGTGGGTACTATCAGAAGTAGGCACACAGCACCATGTGAAGTAAAAGAAGCTTATTTATTTTTCTTGTATCTGAGAGCTTATTCATAACTGACTTCCAGCTACTTTTGAATTTACATGATAAAAGAAACAACTTACTCTTCATAGAGTCCTTGGACTTTTATTTTCCTTTTTTTAAAATTTTTTTTTAGTTGTCAATGGATCTTTATTTTATTCATTTATTATTTATATGTGGTGCTGAGGATCGAATCCAGTGCCTCACACATGCCAGGCAAGTGCTCTACCACTGAGCCACAACCCAGCCCATCCTTTTCTTTTTTTAAATATTTTTTTTAGTTGTCAGTGGACCTTTTTTTACTTAGTTATATTGTTGTAAGGACAGATGAGGCAAGACACTGAATAGGAAACAGGAAGCAGGTTTATTTGACTGCAGTTGATTCAGAGGGTACAGCTTTCACTAATCAATTAATTCCCCTGAACCTCGAGTTCAGGCACTTTCAGAGCTTTATACCCCACGTGTAAGGGGAGGGGCTCAGAAGTTCACAATCTGCAGAAGTTCACACAAAAGCAGCTTTTTCTTTTACTATTCTGGGCAAGTTAACCTTCAAGGACAACACCCAAGAAGAGGAGAGTTTCTCCCCTTTCTTTCCTCCACTGCCAGCTGTTACCACGGAGCCCAATTAGTAACTTCTTTTCTTACTTTTGAAATAAATATTTCTATGAAGCTCAGGCCCATGGCCAGAGGCCATGTTAAAGGATCTGTCCTTTTTGTCATTCTTTACATTTGCAAACACACTTCCTGTTAAAAAAAAGAACTTATATGGGGCTGGGGTTGTGGCTCAGTGGTAGAGTGCTCACCTAACATGGGTGAGGCACTGGGTTCGAGTCCCAGCACCCCATATAAATAAATAAAAAAATAAAGGTCCATTGACAACTAAAATAATTTAAAAAATAAGAACTTATAAATCATTATATTGTTACTATACTAGATAATCCAAAAATATTTTTGAAAAACTAATAAGGGGGCATTCAGCACCTGGAGTGCTGATCTCCTTTAGGCCAGTGGCCAAGCAAGACAGAGCAACAGGAAACAGAAACTTTGACTACATTGAACTCTTTGGTAGAGATTCTTTTGCTGATAGTCCTAAGATCAATTATGGTGAAGATTTCTGGAGAAGCTTAATTAAGATATTCTGTAGAGGAGGGAGTGCTACTATAATTTGTGGTGCTAAGAATTGAACCCAGTACCTCACACATGCTAGGCAAGTACTGTGCCACTGAGCTACAACCCCAGCCCACAGGACATCTTTTTGACTAGTCTTAAATGACCTGATTCCTCTGAGTAGACAGGAAATGGCATAAAACTACAAATTTATTTTGCACAAAGATGAAATTTTTTTTAAAGTGAAATTGATATCATTAGTTAACATTTTTAGAGAAAAAATAAAGCTTGCAGTACACTTTAGAAAAACACATAAGGGCCAGTGTAGTGGTGCATATCTGTAATCCCAGCAATTTGGGAGACTGAGGTAGAAGAATCACAAGTTCAAGGCCAGGCCAGGCGATTTAAAGAGACTGCCTCAAAATAAAAAAATAAAAATAACAAGGGCTGAGATGTAGCTTTATGGAAAAGCGCCTCCAGTTTCAATTCCTAGTACCAAAATTAAGAAAGAAAGAAAAAGAAAAACACAGAAGAAAATACACTTTGTAATAAATCTCAGGATGACAATACAGAAAGAAATGGCAAAAGGTAGTAAATATGAATAAAACAAAAGTCATCATGTACTAACAAAAATTATTTAAAATAAGGAAAGTTCTCCTAGGAATTATTCAAAGGCAAGTAATAAAAAAATTAAATTTCCATAAAAAGGGAACCTTGATTCCATTTATTTCACAATGCAACTACATACTTACTAAGAAAGATGTATGAACATCATTACCCTCTAGGTACATGTGGTGTGACTCTACATTGTATACAACCAGAGAAATGAAAAGTTATGCTCCATTTGTGTACAATGAATGGAAAGCATTCTGCTATCATGTATAACTAATTAGGACAAATAAAAATTTTAAAAAATAAATTGCTTTTGAGAAATTTAGAATTTTTATTTGAAGACAAGTTTGTTGTATTTCTTTTTTTTTTAAATAAACACATTTGATTCGATGTCAAGTTATTTCCTAATAAATTTTAAATTTGTTCCAGTGAGAACTATCAGATTCTATGGACATTTCCTGGTCTTTTGAATAGTGTGCCTCTAACAACATATGTAGTGTCGTTCTGGGGATTAGAGACTTTAATTTTTACAGTACTTTATGTCTCAGCTTTTTCAATTAGAAAAATACATTCAGGCCTGATTTTTTTTTTCTCATTTATTAGCTCAGTTGTTTTCACACCTACCGTTGAATAAGAATGGATAAGTATAATTTATCTTCTTCAGAGAAAGAAAAGGTTCAGAATGCTTCTGTGATTGTGCCATATCACTTAGTTAATAAAAATGATTGAACCCAGGAGCATTCTACCACTAAGCTACATCCCTGCTTTTTTAATTTATTTATATATATTTTTGCTTCTTTTTGAGATAGGGTCTCTCTAAATTGCTGAGGCTAGTCACGATCTTGCTATCCTCCTGCTTCAGCCTCCTAAAGATTATAGGCATGGAATTCAGCTGGGATAACAGGCATGTGCCACTGCACAGGGCAAATAGACATGTATTTTATTCAAATGCTTTATTTTATTTTGAATATAAGAGTAAAGCAAAGTATTAGCCTTGGCCTACTCCTCAAGGGACTCTCTGAAATAAATGCCCTGCAGATTTAGGAACAAGAGGGCTGGCTACCTTTATAGCTCTGTATTACTCAATCATTAGTTGATTGAAAATGGGAAGGGGCAGGGAAGTTGAGGGTGGCATGGGTAACTTCTGTGAAGGGTGGCATGGGTAACTTCTGTGAAGTAGCTACAGTCAGCTGAGGACAATTCTTTGGGGAAAGGGAAGCAGGTGCCCTGATCTGGTAAAGGGTCCCAGTTAGCATGCTACAGGCCTTGTCCATTTATATCCAGCAACTGCCACGCTAGTCTAAAAAAATAATGATGGTTGTAATGTTGTAGTTTCTGATTTGTAATGATATTCCCTTCCTTCCTTCCTCTTTTTTCTTTCCTTAGCAATATTTTTCTTTATTGAAAAAGTAATTTTTTTTTTTCCCTAGAGAGTTTAGGGAGTTTGAGGGAAAAGAAGGTCTTTTTATAGGCTTCCATTATATGAAAGTAGAAATCAGACAGAGTTCAAAACCCAGCTCAGGAGCTTACCAGCCTTTGGCCTTGGTTTCAGCAGCTTAACCTATTGAAGCTTCAATATCCTGGCCTCATAGGTAGAGGGTAGTAACAATGTTTGCTTCATGGAGTTAATGCTTAGTAGTTGTCATCTGTCCCTATGGCTTAGCCATAAGCATTGTCAAAATTTGTTCATGTGCTTTCTAGTCCTTTCTCTAAATTATGTAGATAAATATAGGAATCATGGCAAATAAAGCTGTTCATCCCACTCCTGTGGTTTAGATTTAGAACACTGCTGTTGTTACTAAGTAACAGACTGGTTATTGATTATCCTACTAGGAGAGAGGCTGGTTCTCTTTTTAGCTTAGCTGTAACCAACTGGTATGAGGTTTTTCGTTTGTTTGTTTCTGTTTTTTTCAATTTGAATTTTGGATAAAAGATTAATACAGGAAGTGCCCAGCCCATAGCACAAACAATAATAAAATATTATAAAAATGTAAAGATACCTTGAAAGTTAAGTCACCTCCAAATAATAACATTATGAAAAGATTTGAAATTGTTCTTGTTACAAAGGGGCCAAAAAGGAAATTGCTGTTCAGATTTTTTTTCATCTTGGATGTATTTTTTATCCTGGAACTCTTTTGTTGTTGTTGTTGTTACTGAGGATTGAACCCAGGGATGCTAAACAACTGAGCCACATCCCCAGCCTTTATATATATATGTTTGTGTGTATGTATGTGTGTGTGTGTATGTGTATATATATATGTATATGTATATATATACATATATATATAATTTAGAAACAGGGTCTCGTTGAGTTGCTAAGTGCCTCGCTAAGTTTCGGAGGCTGGCTTTGATTTTGCGTTCCTTCTGCCTCAACCCTCTGAGCTGCTGAGATTACAGGCATGCACTACCATGCCTGGCTAGCCTGGAATATTTGTTTTAAAAAATTATTGCCAGGTATTCTCTTGTAATTTTGATTCTCAAAATTCAAATAGCCTTTGTGAAAGGAAAACCAACCAAACTTGAGAAAAGTAATTTCGTTAAGCAATGAGAGTAGCCCTTTCTTGCTTTGACTATCTAGCATCCATTTGACCCTTTTCAAGCAGCATATTCTGTGTGGAAAACCTCTTTGCCCCCCTTTCCCCACCTCATTGTCTATTACTGCTTTGGTGGGGAGCTCTAGCAGTGAGCACAGATTAACAGAAACCACCCCATGGATCTAGTCTGGCTATAGTGATGGTTTTAGGTGAACTTTTGGCCTAAGCCAGACCACTTAAATTGAGTCTCAGCACAGTTACCAGAAAAGTATAGTCTCACCCGTTGTGGTCTGAGCCTATAAGATGTCCTGTAGACCTGCTGCAGCCATCTCACCACCATGATAGAAACATTTATTATTCGAAAGTAAAATCCCAAGGAGAAGCCATCTATGAGACATGTACAAAGTGGGCCCTGGTGATATTTCTGAGATGTGGATCCAATTATCCTGGAAGCTAGATCTATACTAATAATGTCAGTCAATGGGCCAATGCATTTCTCCTTCTCCTTTTTTGTTACAGCTAGATTTCTGCTGCTCTTAGGAACTGAAAGGGTCCCATCTGATATTGAGATGAAGGGAACATTTACTAGGGACTCTTATCTATCTCCAGATTTTAATTTTTATATGTTCTACATAATAATATCACCATACTTAGAGATTGGATCCTGCATTAATTGGGATTCTTAAAAGAAACAGACTCAATAGGGTGTGTGTGTGTGTGTGTGTGTGTGTGTGTGTGTGTGTGGTGGATACATATGTATGCCAAGAACGGGCTCATGTGATTATGGAGGCTGGCGAGACCAAAATCTGTAGGGTGGGGCCAGTTGGAGATCCAAGGAATTGCTGATAATTGCATTTCAAGTAGAAGGCCATCTGCTGGAACATTGTTTCTTGCTCTCGGGAAACTATTCTTTTTTCCACTTAAGCCTTCAACTGGTTGAATGAGGCCCACCACATTATGGAAAGCAATCTCTTTTACTCGAAATCCACTAAATTAAATGCTAATCTCATTTGAAAACATCCTCATAGAAACATACAGAATAACATTTGAGGGGCTGGGGCTGTGGCTCTGTGGCTCAGCGCTTGCCTAGCATGTGTGAGGCACTGGGTTCGATTCTCAGCACCACATATAAATAAATAAAATAAAGGCCCATTGACAACTAAAAAGATATTTTAAAAAATTTTAAAAAAAGAATAACTTATGACTATTTATCTGGGCACCACGACCCAGTTTACTCTGCAGATAAAACTGCCATCACATATCTAATAATAATATTGCCAACTTTTATTTAACTATTCCTATTTGCTAAGTTTCTGGATAAGCATTTTATAAACATCATTTCAATCACTTTTTGAGATAGGTAGTATTATCTTTTTTTCAAATGAGGAACCCACACTAAAGAAAAGAAACTCTGGGGCTGGGGTTGTAGCTCAGTGATAGAGTGCTTGCTTAGTATATGTGAGGCACTGGGTTCAATCCTCAGCACCACGTTAAAAAAATACATACATACATAAATGATCTCACAGAGCTAGCTACATAAATTATAAAAAAAGAAAAGAAAAGAAACCCTGTCTAAAGCTTTATAGACAAAGCTTTATAGCTAATAGATGAACCTGACTTATGTTTCCAAAATCCATGCTCTTAACAAACAAACCACAATGCCACTTCGAGGATATAAATTTGTTTGCCATGTTTGATCATTTTGAACAGAATACCCTCTAGCATGTGGGAAAGGTGATAAGGAGATATGGCTTCTTTTGTTTCTTTCAATGCTTTGTATGCTACAACTGCTGTTATTTTTTAATTCAATATTTTGAGCTTAAGTGCTAGAAATGTATTAAGTTCAAGAGATACCACGTTGAGTAAGACAAAGTTATTGCCTTCAGAGACTTAGGAAGGAGTTCAGAGAAGGAGACAATATGCTAAAACATGTATGAGGCCCTGTGAGACCTCATAATAGGGACACTCAGTCCTGGAGCACTAGGGGACTCTTCCTGTAAGAATAGGCATCCAAGTTGAATCCTTATGCAGAGTTCATGTTAGCCAGGTGATCAGGGTTGGAATAGTATCCTACATCACAGGTAGGACTTAGTTTTCTCACTGGTAAAATGAGGGATAGAATAAAAAAATCTCTAGAAGTCTCTAGAATCTGTTCTATATTAGTTTTCTATTGCTAACATAGCAAATTACCACAAATAGCTTGACTACCATAAATTTGTTATATCTCTATAGGTTAAAAGTCTCACACTGACCTCACTGCACTAAAATCAACAAAGCTGTGTTCCTCTCTGGACACTCTTTGGGGAAAAGTTGTTTCCTTAATCATTTGGATTGTTGTGGGAATCAGTTTCTTATAATTGTAAAACTGAGATCTCCATTGTTTTGCTGATGAATTCTGAGGGCTGTTCTCAGCTTCCAGAAGCCTCCACATTCCTTGGCTCCTGGTCCCCTTCCTCCATCTTTAAGCCCAATGAGTTGAGTTCTTTTCAAAATTTGTATCTCTTTCCCTCCTTTGTCTTTCTGACTCCAACTGGGAAACATTTTCCAATTTTAAGGACTCATGTGCCCACTTGGATTAAGCCCACTTGGATAATCAAAAATTACCTTCAATCTCAAGATCCTTCATCTTAATTACATCTGCAAAGTGCCTTTTGCCATGTAAGATAATTATTTATAGGGTCTGAGGATTAGGCTGTGAATGTATTTGGGTGGGGGCATTATTCAGCCTTATTGTACCTGTTTTATGACTAAAAAAATCTGACAAGAACAATTTTAGAGGAAGAAAAGTTTATTTGAGGCTTATGGTTTCAGAGGTCTCAGTCCACAGAGGGCCAACACCATAGCTCTAGGCTCGAGATGAGGCAGAACATCATAAAGAAAAGGCATGGTGGAGGAAAGCAGGTCAGGACATGACAATCAGGAAGGAGAGAGGGAGATCTGCCTGTAGAGAGCCATCGTGGGCTGTATGTGGACTGTTGGCATCGCAGTCAGTGAGGGGAGAGGTGTGGCATTGGGAACTTCCTGTAGCACAGGGATAGACTGCCTGATGCAGGTGAACTTCCCCCTCAGCTCTGCCAAGATCCCACACAGCACAGGAGATGGCGTGACCTGCCAAGATGCCAATCAACCTGCTGACTGCAAGACATCATAAAGTAAGACTCTGCCTTTGACACCTTATCCCTGCCTTTGATGTACCTCTTAAATAAACCACAGAAGCCATTTTCTTGTTGTCTACCTCCAGCTCCCTGTGGACTGGACCTATCAGAGGCTCCACCTTTTGAAACTATCTTTCTGTCTTTGTCTTTTGTTCTTTACTAATTATTCTAGACTTTAGTTTCTCAGGTGGCTTACATCCTCTCCGGCAGGAAGAACCCCTCGAGGAGACAATGGAGGCCTTCCCTTATCTGCCTACCAGGGGCAAAATATAAACCCCAAAGTCATGTTCCTAACGTCCTACCTCTTCCAGCCACACCCTACCTGCCGACAGTTCCACTCAGTTAATCTATATCCCTGAATTAATCCACCGATTAGGTTAAGGCTCTTACAATCTAATCATTTCACCTCTGAAAATTCTTGTATTGTTTCACAGATGAGATTCTGGGGGACACAGAATATTTAAACCATAAAGGTACTTTCCAGTTTTAACATTTTATTATTTTATGAGAACTAATATTGAATAAAAGTAAGACAGTGGAAATTTGGTGAGACATTGACTTGCTTTCCTATGCTTTGAAAAATTTTTTACATTAGCCCATACTATAGGAAAAAGTTCTCTGAGCAGCAGGGTGGGTTATGATGTAAAACAGCTCTCAATGTTTCTACACACTTGAAGATCTCCCTCTCTTTGAAAGTATTCTAGGAGTCTAGATATAACTGGGAGACAGTAGGGATGGAGGTTCTTGCTAATGAGGGGTGGCTGGTTCAGTGCTAGATCTTCAGGTTCTTCTGGAGGGGTTTACAACCTGTCTGATCTCCAAATTGCAAAATCAAACTAATTATGTTTCAGATAGATTATCCCTCATTAAAGTTGGAGTAATGACCTACAACAATTTCTTTTAGGGAATTGTAATAATGTGTTTTCCTAATTCTATGTTTTCCAAAAGTCTTATTGTATCAATCATACTAATTTGCTTATTGGTAAATCTTTAAGCATATCTGGTCTGTTCCCCAGAGTGGAGAGTCACAATGCAGAGGATACAGATGTAGAAAGGAGGTTGATCACTGGGGACTTTTGGCAATTCATGTATCATGGTAGTGAAGGATGTTGTCTAGGGTGTTCCCTGCACCATGTGTGTCTTCTTCTCAAGGTGCTGTCTCTGGCTAAGGTAGAGTTTCTTTTCTTTTTTTTTCCTCCAAGGTAGAGTTTTTTAAGATACACTGAAGAGCAGCAATGAATAAACCTTTCCAACAGAGACAGACTTAGAAGATGTCACTAACAGGAGACTAGTATATGATAAATATGTAATTTAAATTTTGGTAGTGAAAATATTTGTATTAGGAATCATCAAAATGGTTCAAGTACAAGTCTTCCTACATTCACTTCATCAGTGGAGAAAACTATTATTATGAAAAAAGACCACTAAGTATGCCTTGTTTTATAAACTTCGAACAAATGTAAATCCATTTTGCATTACTTTAAAAACATATTACTTAAATAAACATTAAAGCTAACAAAACATAGATGATTGTAAGTTCATTACTCTTGCTTTCAAACGATGCCCTGTTACTTTCAGATAAGACTAGCAGCTTTCATTTTTTATTTCTTCTTCCTGAGGAAAACTCAGCCAATATATTTCAGGTGTTGTTGGCCAGTCTTCCTTCCTATTCCTCTGACAGCATCTTTCCTATGCTCTTCTAAGCTCTATAGCAGTATATGAATTTTGCTGTTTGATAAATTCTACTTTGTTCACCAATATTATCTAAAATGCTACAATTAATGCTGAGACCACATCCACAAGAAAAAAGTCAAAGGGATGAATTGTATGTCAAAGGCAGTGGGTAAAACAGAAGAGATTTATAAGATATAAAATAGTGAATTTATGAGCTAGTGAATTTGGGCACCTATGCTGATGTTTATTAATGTTTCTTTTGTTGAAGATGAGCTTTCTTCTCTCAGAGTACAAATTCTTCTTCATTGATTAGACTCTCAGGGAAGAGATCATCTGCTGTTTATGACATGAATGTCTGCTGCCACTCCAAGGAAAGTCACATTGTGCCGCCTTATTATTTCCATTTGCTTTTAACAGGATGCACTTTACAATCCTTACATAACAGATGGCATATTATAACTAAAAGAGATTCTTGAAATTCATATTTTAACATTTGTTCTTTTAAGACACTTCACACTGAAGAAATGTACTATTGCCTTAAATAAAATGTGGATTATATTTTGTTTCACAGCCAGAAATTAATTATATCAGAACCAAGTGGTTTGTTACACAATAGTGCTGTTGTAGGACTGAGTGGAGTTTACACAGATCAGTATTTTAGAATTCATTTCTGCTATGTGATATAACATCAGGATGGACTTACTCCTATGAGTTATCCTTCTGAGAGTCCAATTTTAGTGAGCTGAGAATGAGGGTTGCCTCTTAGTTTAAGTTATACTTATTTGGGCTCTTAGATCACTGTGCATCATGTGTCAACACCAAAAACATAGCTCTTTGGAAAGCCTTTAATTGAAAATATTACCCATCCTGCCTCATAGGCTGAATCAGGAAGTTGTTTCTGGTACTAGAAATGAAATTTTCTCTCTGGTCCATACCCAGCTGACTGGAGGACTGAAGGGGAAAAGTTTGTGTGTGATACTTTGCAAATTGGAAAGAATTCCTTTTAATAGAGTAGTGCTTTAGAGCTGTGGAGTGAAATCAACACAACACATCATGAAGCTCCCATATGAAAGGATTCTTTTCTTCATTAAGTCTGTGCCCACAGAGGCGATGTTCACCTCTGATCATTGGTTTCTATTCTCTGTAGAAACAGATTGTGAGATTCTGTGCCATGCTCAATACACATCTCCTTCCTAGGCTGCCAGATTTCATGGAATGTGAACACCTAACTGCTCTACACCTAACTGCTCCTCTGTGTCTTCATTCAGACGTAAGATTTGTAAAAATGAACAACTTTTTAGAAAACCATCATATTTCTATCCCCTGAGAGCACTGGGGAACAAACTGAGTTTAGGATACTGACATGCAGCTTGTGATTGCTGAAAAATGATGAGAATGAGCAGCAAGCAGGGGGCACATACTCCCCTCTACTTGGAAAGAGTGCAAATGAAGGAGCCTTAAAATTTTGGTTTTTTGGATGCCCAAATTTGACCCTCTCTTGGAAGTTAAAAGGTTCTTGGGGGAGGGTGTCATAAATAAAAGTCTGAAAGAGATAGAAGAAAGTCCTGGTTTACATTTGGGATATATTTTATGTGAACACAATACCTGATCTTCTGATCTGGAGAATTTGGTTTAAAAAATGATGCATCCATTAAGGAATGTAGTCTTAATTACCTTACTGCCAGAGAGGCAATCTGAAGGTCACAGGCTTGGAATCAATTACATCCATAATGCATTTGGATCCGATTACTGATATGGTGATTTAAGTTTGGGTTTGTCAGTTTAAAGGTTTGTCAGTCTACTTTCCCCAGTTCCTCTAGTCCATTCTACCATCTCTTCTTCCTACTTTCTTCTGCAATTTATTTCTTATACTAGATATTGACCTTCAACTAGAAAGCATTTTATTGTTTTCAGATTGTTTCAGACCTATTTTTAATTTTACAAGCAAATATTTATTATTGTAGAACTATTACTTTTTAAAATAATCTTTTAAATATTTTTTTAGTTGTCAGTGGACCTTATTTTATTTATTTATATAGGGTGCTAAGAATTGAACCCAGTGCCTCACACATGTTAGGCAAGTACTCTAGTACTGAGCCACAACCCCAGTCCTTACACAATTATTTTTTAAACTAAAAATGCCCCTTATTTTAGAATTGCTCCTTAGGTAAATGAAATTATATTATCTTTAAAATGTTGAGATTGACATCCTTTCTTCTGTCATTCCCTCAACATGTTTCTACTATCCCTCCCTGATAACCTATTGCTATTTCCTTCCCTCTTCCTTATTTATCCCCTTCTCAATCTCCTCCTCTTTTTGCTTTTCTCTAGTTTCCTATAACTTTTTTTTTTTTTTTTTTGGTGGTGGTGCTGGGAATTGAACCCAGGGCCTTGTGCATATGAGGTAAGCACTTTACCAACTGAGCTATATCCCCAGCCCAGTTTCCCATTAACATTTACACATACATTTTAATGAACACTAACCAAAGGGTCCAAGGTTAAGAAACACATAGGAGAAGAAGGAGGAGAGTAAACACAAGAAGGTAAAGGGGAACAGTGGGCGTTGCTGATTTAAGCTCATTTCTGCAGGTGTCTCTCACTTCTGGAGTTAAACTTAAATTGCACAGCATTTACTACGGTGACTAAATCATAGTAAAATAAGGATTCTAAAATCTTTAAATCCCAGGACATTGCTATAATCTGTACATTAAAAAGACATATTATTCTTGCTTCTATAATGAGCCAGTATACTTTTCTTTTTGATGGCAAGATACATGCCTTATTTTTCTTTTTAATTTTCCGTTATTGATTAGTATTTCTGGCACATGCTTGGTGATTAGTATATAGTGTGTATCCCAATATAACTTATCACCCAAAACAAGACAGTTTTGAAACTAAAATAAATGCTATTGGTAACTATGCAGACAACAGGTGCAAATTGGAACATAGAGTCCTTTTATCTAAATTTGCTAAATGGAAATATTACACAGGATTCTTAACTTTTATACCTTTTCTAATCTTAGAAATCTTCCTACTGATGCATGAACTTATTTTTTTAAATCTTTTTTTTGCACTGAGATTGTGCATTTTAAAACCACATTAAATGTGTCATAACTTATTCTTTTCCTATGAGCCATGACATTCTTCTCTACTCCTCTAATTTGTTTAATAATAGATTTAGACAATGCTTTTACCTGTCTGAACTCTTGAAGATGGACTTCTCAAAAAGATATTTTAGCCCAGATATTTCTAATTAGACTCAAATTCCTGGATATTGGCTTCTAAGTCACCAGTCTCTGTTATCAATAGGTTTAAAAACTGGGCTGGGAGAAAATAGTTGCTGATTATTGAGGTCTGTTTGCATTCTAGGCACCTTCCTCCACATCTCTAATTATCACAGGTAATGCACTCCTTTTCAAAACTTGTTTTGTGAAATATTAGGTCTTTGGGTGTGTTATTTAATATTATGTAAAAAAAAGCTTTTCTGGCTGAAGTTCATTTGATAAACTAGGTTAAACTATGGTTTCTTTACTGTAGCAATTCTCTATCTTTAATAAGCAAGTGTACACAATTGCTGTGAGAAGTTTATGGTAAACATTTTTCAAACCATGGAACTTACTCGCTGTCTTCTTTTTTGAGTTCCTGTATCATAAAACCAAAAGAGCAACAGCCATGTCTAAGTTTCTAAAAAATACACTTTAAAAAAATATGAATTAGTGTTACATATTTCCTTTCAAGATGGAAATAGGGTTCATTACAAGAGAATTCTATAAAACAAGCTGTGTACCCAGATTGTAGCCACACAGCAGGTGGCTTTCAAGACTTTGGTGTCTCCAACTAGAGACTTAATAAAGATAATACAATGAGTTGTTGAGAGTAAATAAGCCCAGATTTTGTAACCAGAAATATTTAGCTCACATACTTACATGTAACAGATGCCAATCATTTGAAAAGATTCATAGTGATTTCAGAAATAACACCCAATTTTTCTAATTCTGCTAACACCCATATCTGTTGTAGCACAGAAATATTTCCCAATTTGGTCCTATCTTTCTTTAGTTCTGTATATACCACAGAATATTCCTCTTTTAGGGCTAAAGGACAATCTTTAATTCTGCAGTAATTCAAAGTGCCGTCTTTAGATATCAAATCCTTATTAATACTCTTTTAGAAGGGTATGCTTCCTTCTCACACGGCTGCCTATTTATTTGCACTACTATATGAAAATGTCTCCCTGATGTGCTGTGTTAATGAGGGGATATTTTTAATTTGCTTTGGAAAATTCTACTTGGACTCTAAATTGAAAATAGACCCTCCTGCTCCTATACAGATGTCTGAAATTTTAAAAATCCCTTGTTAGCAGTAGCTCTTTAGTGCTATCATTAAATTGATTTAGCAAACCTGTAATAAAATATTCAAAAATTCTGTGCCTGTGTTAGGTACAGAAAGAATAAAGATAACACATTTTGCGTCCAATGTTGTGAAACTATGTGTATATGTGTTGTCTTTGTTTTTCAGATAGGGTTGCCAGAACACTGAAGAAAAAAGAAAAATGATATATTTCAGAAAGTTTATACATCAAATGAGAAAATATATGGTGGAGAATTTAATCTTAAAACTGCATGTTATAGTTTAAATTTTATATTAGATTGGTTCTCATATTATTAAAATTACATCAATAGAAAATAATATATTAAGAAAGGATACCCTTAGAGTTGAGGAGGAAGATAAGGGAAGGAAGGTGAGGGACTGGGGAACAACAATGAAAAAAAATATTAAGAAAAAGCACATTTATTTGATCAGCATTTATTCCTAGTGTACATCAATTTTCTTTTTTCTTTATTTTTTATTTTTATTTTTAAAAATTTTTTTTTAAAATGGAAGAATGCATTTCAAGTCATAGTACATATATGGAGCACAATTTTCCATCTCTCTGGTTGCAAACAAGATAGAGTCACACCATTCATGTCTTCATACATGTACCTAGGGTAGTGATGTCCATCTCATTCCACCATTTTTGCTACTCCCATTTCTCTTCTCATCCCCAAACCTCTCCTGTCCTATCCAAAGTTCCTCCATTTCTCCCATGCTCCCCACCCTCACCACCATTATATATCAGCATCCACTAATCATTCAGCCTTTGGTTTTTTGGGATTGGCTTACTTCACTTGGCATGATATTCTCCAATTCCATCTATTTGCCTGCAAATGCCATAATTTTATTCACTTTTAATGCTGAGTATATTCCATTGTATATATATACCAGTTTCTTTATCCACTCATCTACTGAAGGGCATCTAGGTTTCTTCCACAGTTTAGCTATTGTGAATTGTGCTGCTATAAACATTGAAGTGGCTGCATTACTGTAGCATGCTGTTTTTAAGTCTTTAGGGTATAAGCCAAGGAATGGGAAAGCTGGGTCAAATGGTGGTTTCATTCCAAGATTTTAAAGGAATCTCCATGTTGCTTTCCAGATAGGTTACACCAATTTTCAGTCCCACCAGCAATGTTTGAGTGTGCCTTTTTCACCACATTCTTGCCAGCACTTATTGTTGCTTGTATTTGAATAATGCTCATATTTAGGGTAAGATGAAATCTTAGAGTAGTTTTGATTTGTTTTTCTCTAATGATTAGAGATGTTGAACATTTCTTCATATATTTGTTTATCAATTGTATATTTTCTTCTGAGAAGTGTCTGTTCAGCTCCTTAGCCTATTTATTGATTGTGTTGTTTGTTTTTTTTGGTGTTAAGTTTTTTAAGTTCTTTATATATCCTGGAGATCAGTGCTCTATCTGATGTGCATGTGGCAGAAATTTGTTCCCAAAATGTAGGCTGTCTGTTCACCTCATTGATTGTTTCTTTTGCTGAGAAGAAGCTTTTTAGTTTGATTCCATCCCATTTATTGAGTCTTGCTTTTATTTCCTGCACTTTAGGAGTCTTGTTAAGGAAGTTGGGGCCTAATCTGATGTGATGAAGATTTGGGCCTACTTTCTCCTCAATTAGGTGCAGGAGCCGGGCGTGGTGGCTCACGCTTGTAATCCCAGCACTTAGGGAGGCTGAGACAGGAGAATCGCGAGTTCAAAGCCAGTCTCAGCAATGGCGAAGCACTAAGCAACTCAGTGAGACCCTGTCTCTACATAAAACACAAAATAGGGCTGGGGATGTGGCTCAGGGGTCGAGTGCCCCTGAGTTCAATCCCCGGTACCAAAAAAAAAAAATTAGGTGCAGGGTCTCTGGTCTAATTCCTAGGTCTTTGATCCACTTTGTGTTGAGTTTTGTGCATGGTGAGAAATAGGAGTTTAGTTTCATTTTGCTGCATATGAATTTCCAGTTTTCCCAGCACCATTTGTTGAAGAGGCTATCTTTTCTGCAGTGTATGTTGTTAGTACCTTTGTCTAGATGAGATAACTGTATTTATGTGGGTTTGTCTCTGTGTCTTCTATTCTGTACCATTGGTCTACATGTCTATTTTGGTGCCAATACCATGCCATTTTTGTTATTATAGCTTTGTAATATAATTTAAAGTCTGGAATTGTGATGCCTCCTACTTCGCTCTTCTTGTTAAGAATTGTTTTGGCTATTCTGGCTTTCTTATTTTTTCAAATGAATTTCATGATTGCCTTTTCTTTTTCTATAAAGAATCATGTTGGGATTTTAATTGGAATCACATTGAATCTGATCTGTATAGTGCTTTGGGTAGATGGCCATTTTGACGATATTGATTCTGCCTATCCAAGAGCAATGGAAGATCTTTTCATTTTCTAAGGTCTTTTTTAATTTCTTTACTTAGTGTTTTGTAGTTTTCATTGTAGAAGTCTTTCACCTCTTTTGTTAAGTTGATTCCCAAATATTTCATTTTTGGGGGTGGCTACTGTGAATGGGGTAGTTTTTCTAATTTCTGTTTCAGAGGATTCATCACTGATGTATAGAAATGCATTCAATTTATGGGTATGATTTTATATCTTCCTTTTGCTGAATTCATTTATTAATTCTAGAAGTTTTCTGGTGGAATTTTTTGGATCCTCTAAGTAAAAAATCATGTCATCAGCAAATAATGATAGTTTAACTTCTTTTCCTATCCTTATTCCTTTAATTTCTTCTGTCTGTCTAACTGCTCTGGCTAGAGTTTCAAGGATTATGTTGAATAGAAGTGGTGGAAGAGGACATCCTTGTCTTGTTTCCATTTTTAGGGGGAATTCTTCCAATTTTTCCCCATTGAGGATGATGTTGGCTTTCAGTTTTGCAATATTGCAATATTGAAGTATGTTCCTACTATGCCTAGTTTTTCTAGTGTTTTGAACATGAAGAGGTGTTGTATTTTTTCAAATGATTTCTCAGCATCTATAGAGATAATAATATGATTCTTGACTTTAAGTCTATTGATGTGATGAATTACGTTTATTGATTTCCTTATGTTGAACAAACCTTGCATACCTGGGATGAAACTCACTTGATCGTGGTGCACTATCTTTTTAATATGATTTTGTACATGATTTGTCAGAATTTTATTAAGAATTTTTGTGTCAATGTTCATCAGGGATACTGGTCTGAAGTTTTCTTTCTTTGATGTGTCCTTGTCTGGTTTTGGAACCAAGGTGATACTAGCCTCATAGAATGAGTTTGGAAGGGTTCCCTCATTTTCTATGTCATGGAATAATTTGAGGAGTATTGGTATTAATTCTTTGAAGGTCTTGGAGAACTCGGCTGAAAATCTGTCTGGCTTGGGGCTCTTCTTGGATGGTAAGCTTTTGATGGCTTCTTCTATTTCCTTGCTTGAAATTGATCTGTTTATGTTGTGTATGTCCTCCTGATTCGGTCTAGGTAGATCATATGCCCCTAGAAATTTGTCACCATCTTTGGGTGTAGGAGCACTCCCCATACCTTCAACCCCTCCCCTCCCTCTTACCCTATTCTATGCTGATGGACTGCCCACCTGACATAGAGTGGTATCCCATTGGTTGTAACCTTGGGGCCATGATTGGTCCGAGGATCATTTTTAAGCTGTTACACCTCCTGGAATAAATGGGTTCTGCATCTGGCTCGGGCAGAGCCATCTTACCAGCCCCCAGAGTCTGGATGAAGTGACTCCGCGACCGACTACCCCATACCTCGTCCTGTGGGACCCTGTTTTGTCCTTCCTGAGGACTCCTTTTCATCCCCCAGGACCCCAACTCATTGGCAAACCCATGCAAGGCAAGACATAAAACAACATTTGGGATTTTCTATTTTACTGGAGTATAGATTTTCAAAATAGTTTTTAATTATCTTCTGTATTTCAATAGTGTCTGTCATGATATTTCTCTTTTCATCTTGAATTTTAGTAATTTGAGTTTTCTCTCCTCTCTTTTCATTAGGGTAGCCAAGGGTTTACCAATTTGATTTTTTTTCCCCAAAAACTAGCTTTCTGTTTTGTCAATTTTTTGAATTGTTTTTTCTGTTTCAATTTCATTGATTTCAGCCCGATTTTAATTATATCCTGTCTTCTACTTCTTGTCATGTTGATTTGTTCTTCTTTTTCTAGAACTTTGAGATGTAATGTCAGGTCGTTTATTTGTTGATTTTTTCTTCTTTTAATGAATGAACTCAATGCAATAAACTTTCTTCTTTATACAGCCTTCACAGTGTCCCAGAAATTTTGATATGTTGTATCAGAGTTCTCATTTACCTCTAAGAATTTTTTTTATCTCCTCCTTGATGTCTTCTGTTATCTATGTATCATTCAATAACATATTATTTAGTCTCCAGATGATGGAGTAGCTTCTTTTTTTATTTTAGCATTGATTTCTAATTTCATTCCATTATGGTCTGATAGAATGCAGGGTAGTATCTCTATTTTTTTTTTTTTTTTTGTATTTGCTAAGAGTTGCTTTGTGGTATAATAAATGTTTATTTTAGAGAAAGATCCATGTGCTACTGAGAAAAAAGTGTATTTACTTGTTGATGGATGAAATATTCTGTATATGTCTGTTAATTCTAAATTATTGATTGTATTGTTGAGTTCTATGTTTTCTTTGCTTAGTTTTTGTTTGGGAGATCTGTCCAGTGGTTAGAGAGGTGTGTTAAGATCACCCAGTATTATTGTGTTGTAGTCTATTTGATTCTTGAAATTGAGAAGTGTTTGTTTGATACACATGGATGCTCCATTGTTTGGGGCATAGATATTTGTTGACATATGGTTCCCTTAAGCAGTATGAAATGACTTTCTTTATCCCTTCTGACTATCTTTGGTTTATCTGATAGGAGGATGGAAACCCCAGTTTGTTTGCATGGTCCATTTGAGTGGTGTGTTTTTTTCCCATCCTTTCACCTTTAGTCTGTGGATGCCTTTTTCTGTGAGTGAGTCTTTCGAAAGCAGCATATTGTTGGGTCTTTTTTTAAAAAAATCCAATCTGCCAGTCTATGTCTTTTGATTGATGAGTTTAGGCCATTAACATTCAGTGTTATTATTGAAATATGGTTTGTATTCCCATTCATTTTGGTTTATTTTTGATTTTTAACTTGATTTGGTTTCTCCTTTGATTGGCTTTTCCTTTAGTGTAGTCCCTCCCTTTGCCAATTGTCATTGTTGTTTTTCATTTCCTTCTCATGAAATATTTTTCAGAGAATGTTCTCTAGTGCAGATTTTCTCATTGTAAATTCTCTTTACTTTTGTTTATCATGGAAAGTTTTTATTTCATCATCACTTTGGAAGCTTAATTTTGCTGGATATAAGATTTTTGTTTGGCATCCATTTTCTTTCAGAGCTTGGTATATGAATCTCCTGGCTTTGAAGGTCTGAGTTGAGAAATCTGCTGAGATAAAAATTGGTTTCCTCCTGTATGTAACCTGTACCATCTCTCTTGCAGCTTTTAAAATTCTATCCTTATTGTGTATGGTAGGCATTTTCATTATAATGTGACTTGGTGTGGATCTGTTGTAGTTTTGTACATTTGGTGTCCTGTTAGCCTCTTATATTTGATTTTCCAATCCCTTCTTCTTGTTTGGGAAGTTTTCTGATATTATTTCATTGAAGAGATTGTGCATTCCTTTGGTTTGTATCTCTATTCCTTCCTCTATCCCAATAATCCTTAGGTTTGGTCTTTTGATGAAATCCCATAATTCTTAGATGTTTTGTTTATGGCTTTTTACCATCTGCATTGTGTGGTCAACTTCATTTTCAAGATTATATATTTTGTCTTCATTGTCTGAGGTTCTATCTTCCAGGATATCTACTCTGTTGGTAATGCTTTCTATTGAATTTTTTATTTGGTTTATTGTTTCCTTCATTTCAAGGATTTCTGATTTTTTTTTCTTTTAATGTCTCTATCTCTTTCTTGAAGTAATGTTTTGCTCCCTGTATTTGCTTTCTTTTCTCTTTGTTGGAGTGATCAATTGTTGCCTATATTTGCTCTCTAATCTCTTTGTTGGATTGATCAATTGTTGCTTGCAATTGCTCTCTTATATTATTCTGTGTTTCACAGATCATTTTAATTATGTATGTTGTTCTGAAATCCTTCTCTGACATTTCATCTACTGTGCTGTCAGTGGATTCTATAGTTGTAGCATCTTGGTCTGTTTCGGGCATTTTAGTCACTTGTTTTTTCATGTTGTTCAAGTGTTTTCTCTAGCAGTGTTGATCTGAGGTATTGCTGTTTTTACCTATAATCTTGTAGTGTACCTGCCAGTTACCAATACCTTACCTCCGGTATAACCAGGCCTGCAGGGATCTTAGGGATGATCTTTCTGGTCTTGGCTGTTGACTCTAGATGAAAGTAGGCAGGGACAGCTTCTGGTTGGTAGATGGGGTGGGGGGAGTGCAGCATGGTGCTCAATTGGTCTCCCTCTCTGCACTGCCCGGTTAGTCCAGTCTTTATCCTATAGGCTTAGGGTTCCAATATCTCTCCTTTAAGTGGGAAACCAATATTAACAGATCTCAATACAAATAATATGTAATTTTAGGCCAAGTAGCTCCTAATAGGACATTTATGGCTTTGTCACAATATAAAGAAATTATGAGGTCAGTTAGTATCTATTATATAAACAATAGGTTTGCAAAAGGGTCTATGTTTCTGCTTGTGGACTAAAGAGAACTGGGGTTGGGGTGTAGGATGAGATGTTAGGGAGGTAGGAAGTGAAGATACAGAGTTATTAGATCCTAGAAAGCATGAAAAAGGAATCCAAAAGAATTTGGCTAATAGTAGAAAAGAGAGAGAAATTTGGGGAAGAATAGTAAGTATGAAGAACATGGAGTACAACAAACAAGTAAACATAAAAATTAAGAAAAATAAAACATGAAAATAGGAGATATGAGACTATATAATACAACTGTAATATGCTAATCAGGTATCCCAGTCCTCAGTAGTCTAATGCATAAAAAATACTTGGTTTTACAAATGTTGTGGATGTGAGGGTGGAAAAATAGTGAGAGAGGGAAAAGAAGAAAAATAAATGAAGAAAAGAAAAAAAAAAGAAAAAAGAAAAGAAAAAAAGAGTTAATAGAGGGAAAAGAAAAAAAGTCTCAAGGTAAATAAAAAGACTTGCTTCCCTTCTCATCCAGTAGGTGGCATTGTCTGTTATTTACTGATATTTCTGCTCAGGTCCAAGATGGCAAGGAAAGGGTCCCCAAATGGAGGCATCTATTTTCAGAGATAGGGTGTAGGGCCTGGTTGGGCAGTGGCGTTGGGCAACGGTGTTTGGAGATGCAGCTCTGTGGTGTGCTATGCAGAAGTAGGTTGACTCCAGATCCTGTCCAGTGTCCTGAGGTGTAGGCAAACAGGAGAGTTCTATGATGGTAGATGGAGGTACACACAGGAGCAGCAGCCAGGGGTCCCATGTGGGAGCTACTGCTAGAGGTCCTGCATGGGTGAGTGATCAGAGGTCCTGCCTAGTGTGTGAGCACTAGAGCGGGTCCTACACGGGCAACTGGCCAGGGTCGCATGCGGGCAAGTGCCCAGGGTCCTGTGCAAACACTGGGGCCTGGTGACCTGTGCAGGCATGCGACTGGAATTCCTGCATTTAGGCAGCTGTCAGGGGTCCTCTAATAACTCACATAGAACAGTATTTACACTATTGTAATCCCTGGTCTAGGACTGCAGCATCCGTCTAGGCTGCCATCTTGGATTCGTTCTGAAGTTTGTCTCTAGTTTTCTTCTTTGCTATGATTTTTGTGAAGACTTGCTTCTTGATTTATGCAGTGGGCTTCATATTTAAATATTTCTCACATCCACAAAAAGGCATCCTGCCTTCCAAAGAACCTTATCACCACGATAAGGATAACAAAAGGAACAAGCAACCTTTCTTTCCAGTCAGAATTCTACCAACCCAACCAGCTGCAGCCCAGAGGAAGCCAAGCTGGGGCAGCTGCCAGGTCAGCAAGCAGCAGCAGCAAGAGGTTGTCCGCCCAGACCTCCTTTGTGTACATTGATTTTAAGTGTTAAATCAAGCAGTTAAAAACTGGGAACAATCCCCTTAACATATAAGAAAACCTGCTCTTTGAGAGGTTAGATAACTTGCCCAAGGCCATATGGCTTGTAAGTGGAAAGGCTGCCAGGACTGGCTCTATGGCAACCTCTTCCACATTCCCCCCAGGCCATTGTCTATAATTATTTGTGAACACATTGTTTCACAGAACATGTGTAACCGTGTGACAGAAGAAAGTCCAAGCAGAAGGAGTTCTAGGGTCTGGTTCAAAAGTATACTTTAAGGACTTAAACACATCTGGAAGTAGAGGAAGGATGCTGGGGAGAGAGGACTGACTGAGGTGAGGATCGAATGGTGAGATTTCCTAGTGAACCCAGTGATGTATGCAGAGCCAGGGAACGCGAAAAGGCAGCTGACCAGACAAGGCTTTGCATGTTAATGTTCTGTAATTTGTGTATAACTCAGAGCTTGCTTGACATAGCTGGAGCTCAGGGTATGTATGGGAGCAAGATAAAAAGTGAACTGGAAGCTGGGCACGGTGGCTCAAGCCTGTAATCCCAGCACTTAGGGAGGCTGAGACAGGAGAATCGCAAGTTCAAAGCCAGCCTCAGCAATGGCGAGGCGCTAAGCAACTCAGTGAGACCCTGTTTCTACATAAAACACAAAATAGGGCTGAGGATGTGGCTCAGTGGTCAAGTGCCCCTGAGTTCAATCCCCAGTACCAAAAAAAAAAAGAAAAAAAAAAAAAAAAAGTGAACTGGGACATCTAAGTTGCCTGGATCCTGACAGTCTGATCTTGAGGAAATATCATCAGGATAGGAATTTATGTATATAGAACTGCATGTGGAAGGCAGCCATCTCTTCCTAGGCTTTCTTGGAAACTCTCCATTTTACATTTTCTGTTGACAGACTTTACTAATTTGTCACATTTTTAGAGATTTATAAAGAAACTTTTTTGTGCCTTACTTTTTAAATTGTTAGCTGAAGCATCTTGAGTATAATTACCAGTAATATTTTCAAACATGATTTTTCTTTGTGTTGGATATATTTCTTTTAATTTAAATTTACTTTTTGAGTAAGCAATATGTGCACATTGTAGAACATCCATCAGATAATAATGAAAGTGCAGCTGAAAGTAATACTTCTTAGCTACATATTTTCCTAAATCTGGCCATTTTTTTTAAGATGGACACAATATCTTTATTTATTTATTTTTATGTGGTGCTGAGGATCGAACCCAGTGCCTCACGCATGCGAGGCAAGCGCTCTACCACTGAGCTACAATCTCAGCCCCCTAAATATGGCCATTATTAACAAATTCTTGTGTATCTTCCAGAGATGATGTTATTGTACCCATTAAATATGTTTGTGTGTGTGTGTGTGTGTGTGTATGTGTGTGTATGTGTGAAAGAGAGAAATACATTTATTTTAAAAAACTAAATTATAGGGAGGCTGAGGCAGGAGGATTGCAAGTTCGAAGCCAGCCTCAGAAACTTAGCAAGGCCCTAAGCAACTTAGGGAGACCCTGTCTCTAAATTAAAAATTAAAAAAGGGCTGGGGATGTGGCTCAGCGGTTAAGTGCCACTGGGTTTAATCCCTTGTACCAACAAAACAAAATGAAAAAAACTAAATTATAACTCAGTATCCTAGGTAACAGTGATGGCTGGTGGTCTCTTAAATTTCTTTCTCCCCTTCTTCTATGTTAGCTAGATTCCTGATTTTTGATAGCTACATGATTGCCTATATCATAGACCATATTCCCAGCTTCTCTTCAAGTTTGATGTGATCAAGGGATGAAGTTCTGGTCAATGAATATGAGTGACAGTGATGTGCTACCTCTAGTTCTTGCCCTAGGAAGGCAGATGCTCTCTTCTTCTTTGTCTTTCCTTTCCAGTCAATGTTGCAAAGAGAGAGTCAGAGGCTGTGTATTTCACATTTGGATCCTGTATAATAGCTCTAGGTTACTTGTTTCTGAGCTGCTATGTGAGGAAAACAAATTAATATTGAACTTGTTATTTTTTTTTTTTTTTTTGGCACCAAGGACTGAACTCAGGGGCACTCGACCACTGAGCCACATCCCCAGCCCTATTTTGTGTTTTTTTTATGTAGAGACAGGGTCTCACTGAGTCACTTAGCACCTCACTGTTGCTGAGGCTGAGCTTTGAACTCGCGATCCTCCTGTCTCAGCCTCCCTAAGTGCTGGGATTACAGGCGTGAGCCACCGCGCCCGGCTTGAACTTGTTATTTTAAGGTTTTGTTATATAACAGAATTGATAGCCTAACATTAATATAACATAATCTCTGTGCACTGCTTTTTTTTCTACATAGTATAAGGTGGAGGTTTCATTACATACAAAATTGTCATGTGCTTTATAGAATTTAATTTTATGCTATATCATAATTGTTTATCTAGTTGGAGAACTTTTAGGTTATTGCTTATTTTTGTTTACAATGTTGACGGTTATATGCTTTTCCAAACATTTTGCATGAGTAGAAATATTTGTAGCACATATATATTAGAGGTAGAATTCATGTTTTTTTTTTTTAAGTTTGAGAGACACTGTTTAATTATCTTCTCTGGATGTTGATGATTTAATTTGTACTCTTACCCGCAAGAAATGAAAGAGATTTTTTTTCCTCAAAGCTCGCCAACACAGTGAGTTAAGTGTTTTTGATCTTTGCCTGGTAAGTGAAAAAATATATGTGTATTATGACTTTCATTTGCATTTCATGCAAATATATATTTCAGGATAATTTATGTTTTCTTTTCTATCAACTTTCTGCTTTTTCTTGCCCAATTTTCTAATAGGTACAAAGTGGCTTGGCAAAGATTTTCTAGTCAACTAGTGGCATTCTTTTTCTTCTATATTTAAACTTGACAGTAAAAAGAAGTATAGTTTATAGATTTAGATAATTTTTTCCAGTATTGGGGATTGAACCTAGGGAGAGTCTTCCACTGAGCTACATCCCTAGTCCTTTTTATTTTGAGATAGCTCCCTGCCAGGGTAATTTCCTGCTCAGAAGGTGATAAGTCTGAAAATAATTAGTCTGAAATAATTAGTGAAGAATTACGAGACAGTCAGAAATTAGGTTCAAAGAGGTGGAGCACCTATAGTTTTTCCAGTCCATATAGGAGTTAGAACAGAATGACTAGAAAATGGATCTGGTCCTTTATTTAAGGGAGAGTATATCAAAGGCAGGGATAACGTTTCAGCAGTTGAAGTCTTGCTTCCTGGTGTCTTGCAGGCAATGGGTTGATTGGCATCTTGGCAAACCACACTCATTTTTGAGAGGCTGTGTGTCTATGTGGTTCAAGGGGGTCACCCCAACTCCAGTGCTGTGCTGAACTTGACAGAGCTAGGTAGGATACCACATGCACTAGATGATCTCAACCCAGAAGGAGTGCCACTGTGAGTTCCCACATACCAGACATTTCTACTTAATGGCTTCCATGCCAATTTTAGTTCATGCACAGTTCAAGGATGGCTCTCCACAATAGGGGTTCATTAAGTTGGTCAGGCTGGACTTGAACTTGTGATCCTCCTCCCTAAAAGCCAGAATTATAGATGTGCCATTACGCCCAGGTAGAATGAGTTATTTTTTGGGGGGCGGGTGGTGTTGAAGGATTGAACCCAAGGTGCTTAAGAGAGGTGGTGTTGGAGAGCCACATCTCCAACCTTTTTTTTTTTAACTTTATTTTTTATTTTGAGACAGGATCTCGCTCTTATGCTGTTGAGGTTTTTAGCCTAGAGCTACATATCTCAACATAATGAAAATTTGAAATTTCATCATGGAAGTTATGGATACTGGTCTTCTCAAAAAGTGTATCTGGCAATTTGCCTCTGAGTATCTGAGCTACTGACTCTTAGGCCAGATGAAGAAGGAATGAATAGGATTCATTAGTCTTCCATTTCATTGCCCAAAGCTCACTGACATAAGTACACACATAATATCTGTAGATCAGAGTAAATTAAACTCAGTCTTTCAGCCAAGGATAAGGCAGAGAATGTAATTTACATCTCAGTAAATTGAATTAACCAGCTGGACCTACCTGCCACATACTTTTTCAATCAGATCTGCACAATGTATCTAGTTACCCTGAGGGAAGTAGCAAGAATTCTGTTCATTGATTCACCATTTGCACCAAGTTTAGTACACTCAGATACACACTGTGCCTTTGGATTGGGCAATCAAAGGCACTGATTACGTTGGAAGTTTTTGCATGAAACAA
>CM053400.1:52879577-52933101 GCA_028644305.1 Xerus rutilus
TGAGAGGAATGCATCCTAGTTTGAACACAAACAATGGCTGCTTACATAAATGCTAAATTTATTGAAATAGTTTGTGAAAGAAAACAGGCAAATATTAAAAATGATGAAATAGTAAAAGTTTTACCTGTGAGAGCAAATTCAGCTCATTAGTCTCTTGTGTAGGGCCAAGGCCTTTTTTTCCATTCATTCACTCAATAAATATTTATTAGATTATTACTATATACTAGACACTATTCTGTTTGCTATAAATAAAACAGAAAGTAAAATAAACAAAATTTCCTATCTGTATAAACTTAGCAGGAGTGGAATGGGGTCATGTGAAAGCCATGAGATGCTCCCCCACCCTTCCTACTAAATTTCTTGCCCAAATTTCTTGTCCCTGTTGTCCCTCCCTTTCTCTTTTTCCTCAAACATTTGTACAATCCTTATGATCACCAGGATCTCTGAGAGTAAGGTGACTGTGATAAGCAAGTAATTCCTGCGTTATAGAAGTGCCTTAATTTGAGGATGCAGTTAAATGAATGATTATAATACCCAATATTTGGATCCACATTACAGATGTGAATGGTATATTACAACAACCCTCAAGAGGAAGTGATGGATATTTAGAGAATAATATTGAAAGAATTTTGAACAGCTTGGAAAATTTGTAGGGAGAAAAGGAAAGATTGAGTGTTACCTCCTCAAAAAGAAAACTGCAAGTTCAATGATTTAAGACTCAGTGATTGGACACTTCCATGTGCCAGCGCCTATGTCAAAGTGGCTTTTAATAATTATTAAAAACAAATTATGATTAAATGAAGATTTTTTTTTTCGTACCGGGATTGAACCCAGGGGTGCTTAACCACTGAGCCATATCTCAACCCCTTTTTTATTTTTTATTTTGAGACAGGATCTTGCTAAGTTGCATAGGGCCTTGCTAAGATTCTGAGGCTGGCTTTGAACTTGTGATACTCCTGCTTCAGCCTCCCAAACTGCTGGGATTATAGGCATGTGACAATGTACTTGGCTAAATGAAGGAATTTTAAAAATTTTCTGATAGTGCTATTAGGGTTTTTCTAAAAAGTGAGTCTTTAGAGATCCATTGTGTGTGTGTGTGTGTGTGTGTGTGTGTATGTGTGTGTTTGTGTGGTGCTGGAGACAAATCCAGGACTTTGCACATGCTAGGCAAATACTCTACCCCTGAGCTATATTCTCAGACTCTATACTAAAATGTATGAAGATAAAATTGTATGAGAATTGAGATTTAAAAAAAAAAAAGTATGTGGTGGATGGAAGAAGAGGGTGAGAAGTAGATGACCAAATTGGACATAAGCTGATACTTGTTGAAGCTGGATAGAGTACCAGGGACTCTTTTCCATAATAAACAGTGAAAATAATATCAGAGTTGTTTCCTGTGTTTGAAAACCTCATAGTCTTTTTTTAAAAATACATTTTATTTTTAGTTGCCAGTGGACCTTTATTTATTTACATGTGGTTCTGCGAATTGAATCCAGTGCCTCACACATGCTAGGCAAGAGCTCTACCACTGAGCTACAACCCCAGCCCCTCATAGTCTTTTGAGAGATATTTTTAGCATATTAAACCCAGTTCATAATTTACTATGAAAGGATTCATGGTTACAGGATCAAATAATACTTCTTTAAAATAAATATTAACCCTAGCTGCTTCTACTATGTAGGGAATGTAATGTAATCCATATCAGTGAGAAAACTGTCTCTAGACAGCTCTCTTGCTCTGGGGAGCAGAGGAGAAAATTTACATTTAGACAAGGTGACTCCTGTTTATCAGAGTATATGGATGAGTCTTTGGATATATAAAGGGAATATCAGAGGTGTATTTTTGGAATGCTGGTATTCAGAAGGTGTAAGGGAGGGAGAGATGGCATTGGAGAGACAGTGAGCACTGAGGGATATTACAGATGCTTTTGTCAAATTGGTGGCAATATTATTGAAATGTTTGTGTTGGGAGCTAGTGGGGAGCTAGCTCTATGCTACACCCTTATGACTAGCCATTGTGTGTAAATGGTAAAGGCACAAAGGAAGGAGGAACTATATGATTGGTTTACTGTTGGTTCCGCAAACGTGCAGCTCATGGACAGAAATCAGGAGGCTTACGTGCCTTGCCACATGGATAGCTGTTGCCTACGTGCATTGTCTCTGATTGGCCAAACGGCCCTATAAGTTGAATGCTTGTTCTGCAAATAAACAGGTGCCTGCTCTGACTGGACTCCCTAGTGTGTCTGAATGTCCTGTGGCGGAGGGATGGGAACAGGCAGCTAGTCGGCTCCAACTCTTCCCAACTTCCACGGCTGGCTCCGTACGGACTGCAACCCTCGCATATTACTATTAGGTACCCTCATCCATTGCCTCCAAACATGCACAAAAGGCTGCCACATTAGGGGCTTGTCTGTTTTTTCTTTTCCTCTTTTCCTTTTTGCAGAAAACAAAGAAACATGAGTCCCACATGATGAAACAGCTGGTCATGGGAGGTAAGATTGTAGGACTCTTGGGAACAAGAACAGGTGCATTAGTGACATGAGAGAGTTAACCCAAGAAATACACAGAAATACTGGAAGGAACGGGTCCAGGCTGGGTATGTAGACGTGTGGTTAAAATTTGAATTGGCTGTGCTAGAAAAGGATAATGAAGCCAATGTATTCAAGTCACCAATGCTTCATTGGAAATAGTTTATCTTGTGTTTTATTCCGTAAAGCAATGAGTAAAGGCCTTGAGCAAATCCATGTCCCAAATGCCCATAAGGAGGAAGAACTTCAGAAAGGGGTATGGATATTTCTGACAGAAAGATAGAAAATTGCTTAAGAGTAGGTGATGAAAAAGGGAACTTCTTGCAAGTAGAATAGTTCCTGAACCCTTGGCCTTCATTTTTTCTTCTTAGAAAAACACAAACTGTTGATTCTGAGCACCTGGCAAGGACCTCTGCAGAAAATTGCAGTTACTATCCAGTCAAGATATTTACTTTCAATGTCTATTTGCTTTGAAAAGTGCCATAGGTAGAATGAAATCAATATGAAATCCCTCCAGGAATTTTGATCCTTATCCAAGTATTCAATGATTAAAATTGTGTAATTTAGCTTTGTGCATCTGTGTTTATTGAACTGGCTCTTAGGCCAACATTGTGGAGGTCAATAAAATTTCTGAATACATTCACTCAGAAATCTGTCACTAAAGAAAAAATAATTTTACAGACCCAAATTTGGCAGCCATATGAGGGTTTGAATGAAATTAGTAGATCATAGTAAATAAGCCTGAGCTATTGAATGAGGTGAAAAATCAGCTTCTATCCAAGTGATTTTTATCAGATCTGGTGTGCCTGGGAGCTACCACATGACTCCCCAGCATATATCATATCCAAGAATTAAACTTTGTTTGTCTGAAAGGAATGTCAAGAATACAGATTCTGAAAATTAGAGCTGGCTCCTCTCGTGACATTTACTATTCTGAATAATAGTAGCAAGTACTCAGGAAGAAGGTAATGTCAGCAGAGGCCACATGGGGACTTGGGTGAAGCTGAACAATATTTGAAGCACACTTTTAAAGGGAGCAATGATTTAGGGTGTCTTTGATGTGTTTAAATTGTATTTAATCCATGTTGGACTATCTCTTTCAGTATTATGTTTGAATAAAACTAGTTGTTGCAAGGATCAGAACACCATAACCCTTGGTCCAACATCTTTGATGAATATGGTTATATTTTTAAAAGCATGTTTTTAATATTTTAGAGATCCATACTAAAATTTTTACTGATAAATTTACATAATATATGTGATTTTATCAGAACACAGCTGTGTACTGTAGTTTGGATCTTATACATCCCTCTCCAAAGGCCCATGTTTTAAAAGCTTGACCCCAGCGTTCTGCTATTGGGAGGAGGTGGAACCTTTAAGAGATAGAGCCTAGTGGGAGATCCTTAGGTCATTGTAGGCATGCCCTTGAAGGGGATTACGGGACTCTAGTCCCTTCTTTTTGCTTCTTGACCATGAGGTAAGTAATTTTGTTTTTCCACACATTCCTGCCATAATGTGCTACCTTGCCACAGGCTAAAGCAATGGGTCCAACTGATCATAGACTGGAACTTCCAAAACTGTGAGCCGAAATAAACTTTTCATCTTTATAAGTCGATCGTCTCAGACATTTTGTCATGGGTTACAAAAAACTAACACACCCATACTTAGTTGTTTGTTTTATCCATGGCAAGTTTTTGTGCTATAATAGCAGAATAAAGTAGTCATGACAGATTCTAAATTGCCTGTGTCTGGAAGCCCTAAAATATTTAATATTTTGTTGTTGATAAGTCTGCCCACATGTGAGTAAGGTCCTCACTGGATTCACTTACATGTTCATATATGTCCCAGAAAATAAGAGATTTTTCTTTCTAGACTTCTACTTATAACAATATGTATATCACTTACATACTGATTTCCATCACTCACTCAGCTCTCTGATCCATCCAATAGTTATCATAATAGCAGAATGTATCTTCAGTTAGAGTATAAAAATATATGATAATAAAAACTTGCTAGATATAAAAAAAACAATAAAATCTTGCTAGGTAGCTGTGAAGTCTTCACAATATGCCAGTAAATAGTCACAGCTGCAAATTATTTGGCTAGTCTGCATTAGACAATGATGTGTATATATGTGTGTGTGTATATCCATACACACACACACATACACACACACACATAATAGTAGACATCTTGCTTGTTTATTTGACTTTTCCTTCTCCTCATTCATTCTCTCTTTGGTAATAGTGCCTTAATTTACTTTGGAAAACATTTTTGTAAATGCATATTGATGCACATGAAATGGTTGGATTTTGTCATATTTTCAGACTAGAACTAATAGGATTTGCTGATAAAATAGATAGGGTTGTGAGGAAAAAAGAGAGTCCAGAAAGACTCCAAAGAGTTTGGTTCAATCAGCTGAGAAAAAGTTTCTATCACCATTTAACATAATACATATTTGTTTATTATTCATTGTCTTCTTGAATTGTGAACTGTATTTTGAGAACTAGAGTTTTCTCTTTATTCCTAGCCACTATAAACATACCTGGAGTATATTTTCAATAATTATTCTGTTTAGTGAATAAATGTGTATTTCTGTGGCATAGATTTCACTGATTTAGAGTTAAATATAATTAAAGGAAATGTACTATATAAAGTTAATTTTCATATGTTTGCAACTATGCTTCAAAACCAATTTGCCAACTTTAATTCCACTAACCATATTAGAATGCCAGGACTAGAAATGAATGAAGAGTGGCTTAGGCTTAATATTGACCTCCTCCCAAATATATATATATTCTACTGCCTGAAAAATTCTAGTATTGTTACATGACTTAGAAAAACAACTTTGAAGTTGTGATTAGAGTTCAGGACTTTGAGATAAGAGAGAAGCTGTGTTCAGAGAGGGAGGTGACAACAGAAAACAGAAAGGTCAAATAGATATGATTTGATAGCTTTGATGATAGAGAATGTGGACCATGAGCCAAGGAATGCAGAAGGCATCTAGACAACAAATCAAGCAAGAAAACAGATTCTCCTCTAGAGTGTCCACAGTAGATGGCAATACCTTGATTTTAGCCCAATGACACTATGTTAGATTTCTACAGAACTATAAGATAATGTATTGGTCAGTTTTGTCATAAAAAATAACTGAACCTGGTAACTTATAAAGTAAAGAAGTTTCTTTGGCTCATGATTCTGGTGGCTGGAGGGTCCAAATTGCATGGTACTGACATCCTAGCTAGGGCCCCTTCTCTATAATGCAATGTAGAACAGAAGCAGAAAAGTGAATGACCCAAAGAAGAGGTCAAGCATGTAAAGTGATCTTGCTTTATAACAACCTGCTCTTGTGAGAATTCACTCCTGCAAGGCCAGCATTAGTCCATTCATGAGGGTGGTGCCCCTGTGACTTAATTACCTCCCAGTAGGCCTCACATCTTAAAGGTTTCACCTCTTTAGCATTGCCACACTGGGCACCAAGCTTCCAGCACATTAACTTTTGGGGTCTAAACCATATCCAAACCATAGCAGATAATAAATTTCTGTTGTTTAAGCGCTAAGTCTGTAATAGTTTTTTCAGCAGTAATGTAAAAGGAATATGTGCAACACTCCAACAGGCAGATGAAGGTTTGTGGGCATGGTGATATATCTGATGGAAAGATAAGTGTTATGGTTTAGATATCAGGTGTCCTCCAAAAGCTTGTATGTGAGACAATGCAAGGAATTTTCAGAGGTGAAACAATTTGATTTTGAGAGTTGTAACCCAATCAGTGGATTAACTGTATGCAGGTAGGTGTGGCTTTTTTTTTTTTTGGTACCGGGGATTGACTCAGGGGCACTTGACCACTGAGCCACATCCCCAGCCCTATTTTGTGTTTTATGTAGAGACAGGGTCTCACTGAGTTGCTTAGCGCCTCGCCGTTGCTGAGGCTGGCTTTGAACTCGCAATTCTTCTGTCTCAGCCTCCCTAAGTGCTGGGATTACAGGCTTGAGCCACCACGCCCGGCTTCCTTTGGGGTTTATATTTTGTTCTTGATGAGGAAGCTGTCTCTGCTTCCTTGTTGCCTTGTCCTGAGCTGCTTTCCTCCTCTTCCCCTTTCTGCCATGATGTGGGCCTAGAGCAATGGAATCAGTCACCTATGGACTGAGACCTCTGAAACTCTGGGCATCAAATAAACTTTTCCTCATCTAAAATTGCTCTTGTCGGTGCTTTTTGTCACAGTGATAAAAAATTTGACTAAAATAATAACAGTGAGAGAAAATGGAGACAGACACTCAGGGCAAATAGGTAAGGGCCACATGTAGAGAACGTAGATTTTAGTAACAGGCATGGAATGGCAGTCGAAGGCCGCAGAGTGAAGATCTTGAATGCCAGGCGAAGTGTTACAGTTTATGAATAAGTTTAACTTGTTCAAGATTTTAGAGTTAGAGAACAATATGACCGAAGGAAAAATTTAATATTAACTAGAAAATGGTGTTTAAGAGGACTGGAAATGTCTTGAGTGCAAGAGCTTCTGACTTGGTGGAGCTGGGTGTGCTAACTTCTTGGTACATGTTTTAGTCAGCTTTTTCACTACTGTGACTAAAAGCCCTGACGAAAGCATGGCAATCAGGAAGCAGAGAGAGCTTCATTCACCAAGGACAAATAAAAACTCCAAAGGCCAGTGACCAACCACTTCTAGCCACTCCCCACATGCCTACAGTTACTGTCCAGTTTATCCCTATCAATGGATTAATACACGATTGGGTTACAACTCTTATAACCCAATCATTTCACTCCTAAACTTTCTTGCATTTTCTCACACATGAGCTTTTGGGGGACACCTAATATCTAAAACATAAAAGGATGTACAAGACTTATTGCGTACCTTCCTGTAAGGCTCTTCCTGTAAGGTTCAGTTGTCCAGAAGCTCTCCAAAGTCTGTCCTTTTAGGTTTTTACGGAGGCTTTGTTGCATAACTTCATTGTATGACTGAAGCATGGAGAACCATGTAGGAATGTGAGTAGACAAAAAAGGCTTGATCTAATGATAGTGAGACTAAGCAGGGAAAATCCAGCAAGGCCTGTCTGTTCAGATTCTTCTTGGCTTCTCTGTGCAGCATTCTTTCCTCTGGGTACAGGGCAGGATTCCTTCTGAAATGAAGGTCTTATGATCAGACAATGTAGCTGGAGAATTTCTTTATGGCTGATTCTAGGACAGATAGGCAGGGGAGAATTAGTTTCTATCCCCACCACAGATTGGTGCCTGCTCCTGCTTCATAATACTTGTTGATAAGAATCATAGAATAAGAGCTCAGGGAGAATGACCTACTAGTAGAGCCTCCACACAGAATTGGATTGTGTGTCTATTTATAGCAATAGTTCTAAATATCTTTCAAGTTTATAGAACATTGTTGAATGCTGGAATTTTTATGGCCTATGTTATGGAATTAATTTTCCTCTATTTGCAATTTATTATTCTTCTCTTTTTTTGTTCCAATTCTGCATTGCTCTTTGATTAAAATGTTTATTTCCCTTATCTGGCTAGGTATATTCAAGAGGCAAAGTACTTTGTGTTTTTACAAATAACTGATGATGTTTTGGCTTCAGTTTGGGAATAACCTGTGCCTTTTTCACTCTTGTGAATTGGACATTGCTTTACATCATTTTCATGACATAATAGGTCTATTTAGCCCAAAGTTTTGGCAGATAGATATTGCTGTAACACAGAGATTGTTTTCAGTTGTAGTTGAAAGTGGGGCTTACATATTAAATGTAAATGTCTAATAGAACACAACTTATCTATTTTTTTAAAAATTTGGTCCTTAACTTTTTTTCAAATATCTTTTTAGTTGTTGATGGACTATTTTTTTTTTTAATTTACATGCAGTGCTGAGAATCAAACCCAGTGCCTCACACATGCTAGGCAAGCACTCTGACACTGAGCCATAACCCCAGCCCCAAAATGCAACATATCTAAGGTTTATGCTCCTTTGGTGTGCACTGGTTCATTTAAAAACACATTACTTATTTACTGGATATTCATTGGCCAAATCATATGTATTAGTTCTGGACACTTGGAATGATAGTAAAATGCAATTTCTCATCTTCAAAAGATTTCACTATAGCATAAAAGGGAAAAGAAAGTTAGCAAATGAATGTGCCCTAAAGGATGATAAATGAGTCACAGGAATTCATGGGAAAGTAAGTTCATTCTTGGTTGGAGTCAGGAAGGTTGTGAGATCCATATCAGAATTGGAGAGTTTGAGCCCCTCATCTCCATAGTGGGACCCAACTCACTTTATGGTCAGATACTCTTGTACAGGGCAAGGCCTGCTGAATTGTACTCTGCAGTCTTGGCTTGGGATGAAGTTACTGTGGCTTTATGTAAGCAGCAGTTCTGAGCTGAGAAAAAGAACTAATAAAAATTATCCTCTTTTTTAGTAATCCAGATGTTATATTTATGACATGGGAGATTAAAATTTCAAATACATTAGAAAGGTTATTTAAATATTGGAAAATTTAAAAATGCTTATTAAAAACAAAGTTTGTTGAGATAAAAAAGAACAAAAGACCAAGTTGCAGTTAGGTAGAATTACCTACATCTGATTTATAGAAATGGTACTGAAGTCAAATTTCCAGTTGAAATACATCACTGCCTCCATTGCAAAAAGGGATGTTTTCTAGCATTTACATAAGAGACTTTGAGAGGTTTTCTGATTAAATTAGCAAATTTCGAGGGCCCACATATTAATTAGGACTCTCTTAGATTGTAGAGTTCAGAAATCTAAGTTGAATTAAATTAGCACAAAGAGGAATTCGTTATAATAAAAATGAAATGTCTAATAGAACCCATGAATAGAAATGCAGGTTCTTTTCAGGGGCTTAAATATTTCTAAATTATCTTGTCAGTTCTCATCTTTGCTCACCTCTGTATATCTATTTTATTTTTATTTCTCTCTTTCTAGGTCTCTTGTCTTTGGCTCTCTAATCTAAATAACAGTAAACATGTCCCACTTTTCTCCAACATCTCCTAAGATTTTCTCATTACTGCTTCAGCCACTGGAGAGAAATTGGTTTTTATTCTCAGCTTCTGTTTCTCAAATTACAGGAAAAGGATGAATTGGTTCAGCTGGAGTCAGGTGCCCACCTTTGTGTAAATGACCAGAGCCCAAAAGACTGCCACACCCTAGCGAATGCAACGGAGTGCCGGTAATGTTCAATTGACTGTTGGGTAGGAGGGGGAGAGGGATGCCAGTCTCTGGTACTGATGGAGCTCTGTGGTGTAAATACTCTCACCATGGCTAATTTGCAACTTAGAAGGTGATACCCTTGATTGTGGTGTTGGGAGAGACGCTAACAATCAGCTTTCATCAGATAATATGAAGTAGCTCCCAGAATGGTTGTTCCCATAGCAACCATGTGGATGAGAGAACACTTCTCATGAAAACAGGTGACCTTGGACAAACAAAAAAATGCATCTAACACAGCAAACATTATACAATAAATACTATTTTTTTCCCTCAACACATGAGCCTTTACTCATACTCAATTTTTTAAAGTTAAGGTAGTGGCGAAATGAAGTGAAATCAGAGTTTATGGTAAGACAGTCATATCTGCATAACGTGGGAAAATTTTCTGTTTTCTTAGATGTAAAATTCAAAGCAAACATAGCAAACTGAAGATACAAACTTAGCTATGTTGATATAAATATATTAACCATTTTTTAAAACTTTGTATTTTGAAATAATTGATGACTCATGGAAAGTTGCAAAATAATTCAATTTCACAAACTTTTCTTTGCCCTGCTTTCGCAATGCTATGGTTTAAATGCCCCTGTCCACTCCAAAACTAATATTGAAACTTGATCCCCAATGCAACAGTATTAAGGAGCTTGGCCTTTAGGAGATGACTCAATCACAGGGGCATAGCCCTAATGAATGGGATTAGGTGCCCTTATAAAAGGGCTCAAGGTTGAAGGGACAGTTCTTTTGAGGACAGCAAGAACGGGCCATCTTGGAAGCAGATAGAGCAGCCATCACCAGACACCAAACATATTGGTGCCTGTTGGACTTCCCAAGCTTCAAAGCTGTGATAAATTTCTGTTCTTTATAAATTATTCAGTTTATGGTATTTTGTTATAGCAGCCCTTAGGACTATGATACATGTTAACATTTTATCATGAGGTAGGACAACATTACAACCAGAAAATTGACATTGTATTATATTATTGTTAATTAGATTACAACTTTATTTAGCTATAACTGATTTTTAACCTTCATTTATTTCTGTGTGCATATGTGCACCTGTGTGTGTGTGAGCTCTGTGCAGTTTAATCCCATGTACAGATTCATGTAACCACCACCACAAACAAGATACAGAAAGTCTCCTTCACTGTAGAACTCCACCATGCTGCTTCCTTGTGTTCACTCTCCTTGTCTATATTCCTGTCCCCTTAGCAACCACTCATCTGTTTCCTCATCATTATAGTTTTGTTATTTTGAGATTATTATGTAAATGAAGTCATAAAGAATACCTTTATTTTTTCCACTCAGAATAATGCCCTTGAGGATTTTCTAGGTTGTTACATGCATCAGCAGTTCATTCTTTCTAATTGTTGAGTAGTATTTCATTATATGGGTGTGTCAGTTTGTTTAACCATCCACCCTTTGAAGGACATTTAGGTTTCCAGCATTTTGCTATTACAGATAAAGGTTCTTGAACATTCATATATTGTTTTTTGTGTAAACATAAATTTTCAGCTCTAACTTTAGTTTAAGATCCAGATTATTATAAATTCATTTCCTTTCAAAATTTTCTTACCAACTGAGCTCTTTTTACTTACAAAACTTCTGACACCAAATGTGTGTGTTTACTCACACCAATCAGTTCTCCAACTCTCTGGACACCAGTTGGGTATCTAGCAATTTAGTTCAATGTTGACATAATCTACCTGGAATTAGCATCAAATCCCACAAATTTAAGGCTCAGTCCCAGCAGACTGCCCCAACATCAGAGGCCAAACACAAATCCAGAGCTACTTATACTCCTGACTGATGCTGGAGCTTCCAATGATTCCCTCCTTAGGTTTGCTCATCTTCTAGAATGGATCACAAAATTCAAAGGCACCTTACATAACTATTACTGGTTTATTATAAAGGATTCAGTTTAGGAATAGCCAAATGGAAGAGGTACACAGGGAAGGGTGGGTTGAAGCATGGAGGTGAGGTATGGAATTTCTGCGCTTTCTCAGGGCAACACTCTCCCCAAACCTTGACGTGTTCATCAATCTGGAAACTCTCTGAACTGCTCCCCGCTCCTTGGGTACTAGGGATTGAACCCAAGGACACTTAACCACTGAGCCACATCCCCAGCCTTTTTTATTTTTTATTTTGAGACAGGGTCTCACTTAAGTTGCTTAAGGCCTTGATAAGTTGCTAAGGCTGGCTTTGAACTTGCCATCCTCCTACCTCAGCCTCCTGAGCCCTTAGAATTAGAGGCATGTGCCACTGCGCCTGGCCTTTATTTAGTTTCTCTAGAGGTCTCATTACACAGGTGCTTCTCAACTTAGAATGGTTTTACATCCAAATAAATTCATTGTAAGTTGAAAATATTATAAATTGAAAGTGAATATACCTAACCTACTGAATATTATGTTTCAGCCTAGCCCACATTAAACATGCTCAGGATACTTACGTTAGCCTATGGATGGGCAAGATCATCTAACATCAAGCATATTTTATAATCAAGTGTTTAATGTCTTATGTAATTTGTTGAACATTGTTTTGAGGGTGAAAAACTGAATGGTTGTATGAGTGTGCTTTTAGAGCACTGTAACATCAAAAAATCATATACCATTATAAGTCAGGACCATCTGCATAGGCACAATTGATTAAATCAATGACTTTTGGCAACAAATTCAATCTTCCATCCTTTTTCCCTCTCTGCATGATGAGAGAAGTGTCTGAATTTTTCAAGCTTCTAATCAAGGTCTTATCTTTCTGTCAATCAGCTCCTGTCCTGGAGCTATTTAGAGCCTGCCAAGAGTTGCCTCATTAGAACACAAGATGCTTCTATCATCCTTACCACTCATGAAATTCTAGGGTTTTAGGATCTATGAGCCAGAAATTAGGACAAAGCCCAATTATGTTTCTATGACATCACAGTATCACATAGGTTCTATTTTTTGAAGTGTCAAATAATTTTGAGAGAATTGCAGTTGGTGCCTTGGATCATTGCATTTAAATCTATTAAAGAATATATTACTGGATGTGTGATGCACTGTTCTATATGACTTAGTCTGTTTTCGTCAACACCGTATACTTTATGCTTCATCTTTTATCAATTATAAAAGTGATAAAAAAGAGGTTCCTGGTGACTTTTCAATTTCCTTAAAATCTATGAGAAGTAAATTGAAACAGTGCCCACAGAAGGTCTTTCATAAGCAGATAATTGATTTTCAGATTCCTCTATGGATGCTGGTACAAATCTGCAGCATTTGAAAATGACAGGAGTTATTGATACATTTCATGTAGACAGCATCGTATCCTCAGGTTGCACTGAGACGGGAAACTGCCCAAGCCCAAGGAGTTCTTTGCCTTATTCTAAACCAATCTTCACACAGGTAACAGTAGGAATAACTGGCTCACTTCTGCTGATTGCAAGAAAATAAACAAACTGAATAGAGGAGAGGCAGTTTTTAAAGGTTAACCTGTTAATTCTCAGATTTTCATACCAATAAAACACATTATTTGAATTTATTATATTGGTTTCACTGAAGTTGGCTTTAGTGTTATTTGATCACTGACATCAGAATGTGAGATGGTTTGGGGGGAGAAATGGATTTATCCACCCTTCTGTTTCATTGGCTCAGTTTCAAACCAGAGTCCATGACAGGGAGGGTTCCTGTTATTGTCAAATTAGGAGTGGATGAAAAATTCTTCATATATACATTTCCAAAATAAAATATTTTTACAATTACAAAATAAAAACTTTGCAAGTAAGAAAACTACCTTCAGTACTATTACAGAATACTCATTAGTGCATTGCAGTTTGAAGTTATGTTTTGCAAAGAGGCAAACTTAGCACAAATCTCAGCCATGACACTTGTGAGCTGTGTGACTTTAGGCAAGGGGCTTTTCTTCTTTGTGACTTTGATGTTTTGTCTTTAAAATAGTGATTATCATATTTACCATGCAAGCTTGTGGAAAATAAAGTATGAAAGTTTGTTGCTTGGCAACATCTGAAATAAACGTTCGTAAACAGAACTTATTGTTCACAAAAATATGTCCCCCATTGTGACTCATTGTGACTCATGTGGTGTCCAGTTCAACCACCTCTGCAATAGTACAGAAATGATCCAGAAAGAATGTCAGCTGAGCTGGTAGAGAACGCTGGATTTAGTTTGGTAAGTTTACTTCAGGTTATTTCATTTTGTACAACAAACAGGATGAGGAAGTTTTGTCTAAACTGTTGGAAAAGGGAGGAATAAGTTAAGAAGGGAAGTAAAAGACACTGGTTCATCCAGATCCGTTTAGGTATAAACCAGTTAAGCAGAGGGACAGGCATCTCAGAAATAGCACCTGTACTGTCCTACTCTTCAGGTAAATGTTACATTACATTATTGGATACTTGTTCTCTTAAGTAAAGTCTTGGTTTTCTTCTTGCACACTTAGCCATCTTTGGTTGGCTAAAGACTCTGAAGAGCTCAATGTTCTATTTTTGACACCTTATCCAAAGCAAAGTATTAATCTTTACTTTGAGTGTTAAATGTCAGTAGAGGGTGTGGCATAAGACTTTCTGAAGAAAATTTAAAAGCCAGGTTTCAGTAATGTATTTCTACTGGTGTATATTTTGAACAAGAAGCTCAAATCTGCAGTATATCTTGTTCCTTCCTGACAGAACATTGGCTTTTTGTGTCAGCTGTTTTCAGGCTATGGCTATGCCTGCCTTTTTGGGGGGTACATTAGGTATGTATATGGTCCAATCCAAATAAGGTTTGTTTGTTTTTTTATTCTCTCCAAAAGGAAGATTTGTTGTTGACCAGTTCTCTCAACCAGATCGATGAGAACAGTCCATAACTTCAACTTTCAGTGAATAATTTACTGTTTGGATATGTACTCCAAGGTTTTGGCTGTTTTGTTATTAGCTTTTCTGACACACGTAGGAGTTCTGCCAAGTTGTTTTTTGCATCATCCCTGCTTTTGAGACAGCAACCCTTACCCAATTCTAAGGCCTGGTCAACTCTGGGACTTCGTGTAAACAAAAGACAGTTTCCCTGTCATTCAGGGACCAAAGTCCACTCCAGAATGGGAACAGTGCCTTAATTCCCTCCAAGCAGCAGGATTCAGGGAAATGAAATGATATTTAAATCTGTCTGTTTAAGCCTCTTAGCCAAGACATGATTGAAACCAAATAAGGAGTTTTATTTTATACAGTTTTACTCTTTGTGGGTTCATACCAGACAAACTGTTGGGAAGAACTTGATAAAGGGACGCTTTATATAAACAGAAGCAGAGCCCCTATCACTCACATTCTTCACTCTTGTCCCTTCCCAGCTCCGTTCTGGTTCTTCTCACGCGTTCTTGTCAGGCTGCCTGGAAGCTCCACAAACGGCACAGTGCTGGGCTACGTTCCAGCGCAAGGGGCTTTCCTGGGTCATTTTCACACATTTTTATACACTGAAAGCAGGGTTTTTTCTTTCTTTTTTCTTTTCCTGGCTAATTAAGAAGACTGGTAACTGTCTTGTCTTATTGTCCCTTCAGATAGCCTCAGAAACAAAACATTGATGGAGTCATTGATAATATTTTCTCTTCATAGTTAGACATCTGGTCAGTTATATTTTTATGATTTATCCTTTGAGATGTTAAAAATTATTCATTGTAAAATTCCTAATTTCTCTATACATTTTTCTGAACATAGCTAGAGTCCACAAGCCCAATAATGAACAGCTTGTTGAAGTCCAAAGGAAGTGCATTTATATTTTACCATATGAATCTGCCAGTAGGTCTTGATTAATACATCTGGAACAGTAATTAGTATGCCTGACCTTTCAGTGCTATTGAATTTTTGGAAAACTGTAGCAACTTCATGAGTGTTTTACACTGTTTCATATTATGAAATCACATGTCACTTAAGATACAAATTAATGATACAAAGTATTAAGGAATAAACTTCAGATAACACTCGTATTTATTTATTTATTTATTTTTAAAAAATATTTATTTTTTAGTTGTAGGTGGACAGAATATCTTTATTTTTATGTGGTGCTGAGGATCGAACCCAGTGCCTCCCACGTGCTAGGCAAGCACGCTACCACTGCGCCATAACCCCAGCCCCACTCATACTTATTTTTAAAAGAGACTTTTTATCACATTTGAGAAAATAGGAAGCAAATAACCTGTCGCTTGTACAAGATCTGAGTGTTTCTGGTTATTTTACTATTCCAGTAAACTTGTCTGTTCTTGCCCAGTTCCACCCTATATTAACTAGTATTGTTTTGTAATATACTTCAAAAAGTTACCGGATTGCATTGCTCCAAAGAAAAAAGAATGAACATTAAAGGATTCTGATGAAATGGTTAAGGACCTCTACTGCCTTTCCAATGAAATCTAACTTGTTTTGGATTACTAAGGTTAAGCTAATCTACTTTATGCTTTCTTGGGTCAGATATAAAAGTTGGATTGGTGAGAAATACAAACTTAAGGAAAGGCAGCAAACTGTTCTCTAGCTAGCGGACTATCGAAGGTGGAATTTAGGGTGAATATAATATGCAGATAAGAGAACATGGTGTTAGTTGTCATGGGCAGAAGTGAAGGCCAGAGCAGCAGACATGGCAAACTTGGGGGAAATGGGATGCAAGGCTGTAGAAATAAGCTACTTATGTGGAGTGCAGTCAGAAAGACAGCGGAGACCATAGGTGTGAGTTCTGGCAGAAACGTGCTTGAAGTACAGATAGTCTAGGGAATGACCAAAGCAGTGATGAAGGATGAGGAAGGACATAAATGGATTTAGTTTGACCTGACAGAATCAAGAACTCAACTGTCCTTTGAGATTTAGATGGCTTCTTTTTTTCTTTCACTCCCCATGTCCAGTTCATCAGTAAAAATCTTTAAAACATATCCTTTGTCTACTTACATCTCTCCATTGCCATGGCTGTCATACTAGTCCTTTATCCTCTTAACAGCTGGTAAGGTCTTAGAAATGTCAGGTCATGTTACTCATCTGCTTAAAACTCTCTGAAGTTTTCTCATGTTATTTAAGAATAAAAGCCAAACTCACAACTTTGGCCTCAGGGCCTTAATGACTTGTTGTCCCTTGGGAACTTCTCCAACTCCTCCCCATTTCACTCACTATGCTTTAGTTGAGATGGAATTGTTTTTTATTCATTGTACATGCCAAACTCATTCCCACCTCGGAGAGTTTCTCTTTGGTGTGCTTTTCCCAGAACCTCTTCTCCTGTTTCCCCATGGCTGATTCCTTCTTGGCATTAGATCTAGGCAACTCTTCAGCATTCTGGAAGGTAGTGCCTTCTCTGTTGACTACTTCTGAGGAGCTGAGGAGGATATCCAAGTAAAAGATAGGATCATCTCTTGAAATTTATGTATTTCTAACCTTTGTTGTGTGCTGGGAATCACTCTTCAGGATTTTCATTTTCTGGCTTTAATTGTTCTGCTCATATCCCCATTTATCACTGGAAATCCTCTATTTTGACCCCAATATTTGCCCCAATATCCAATGTGAGAAATACGATTGTGACAGGGAAATAATGTCGGACTCTCATAAATGTCAATCACAATGACTGAGTCTATGAGAACTTATGTAATATTTTGATTATTCATGATTTTCTATTTTATAAGCACCATACTAAGCACATTATATCTACTGTCTTAATTTATTCTCACAACGCTATGGGAATAATAGAGGTACTATTATTTTCCTCATTTTACGAAAGAGCTCACACACTAGAAATTCCAAACTCTAGAACAGTGCTGTCCAAAAGAAACTTCCAGACTATTTTAAGGTCTTCTACAAATTAAATCTAGGACAACCTTGTCCCATCTATGAATAGGTGTTTGAATTCTGAAGTTAACAATTTCATCCATGTCTCTGAAAGGATATGGTTCTTCCAAGTCAGGATCAGTTGTGTACTGCCTTTTAGCTCCAAACACCTATGATTGTAGGTAGAAAAATCTTTCTATTAATAACATGATTTGGAGAAATTCTCATGATAGGTCATACTGCCCAGCATCCCTTTCGGGCTATGGGAATCAAGTGCATCTTTATCCATCAGATAGATGACCATTTAGACTGGTTGGTACCTACAAAAATTATGATAAAATAATTTTCAGTAACTAGTGATTAATTAGCTAAACCAGGCAACTTGGTTTGGTCTATGTCATAGTTTGTTTTCTGTTGCTGTAACTGAATACCACAGATTGGGTAGTTTTATGTGGCTTATTTTTTTGAAGTCTGGGAAGCCTGAGAGCATGGCACTGGCATCTGGTGGGGGTCTTCTTCCTGCATCACAACATGGCTGATAGCTTCTCATGGTGTCAGAGCAAGCTTGCTAGCTTTCTAAACTCTCTTGCTTTTCTTATGAAATTACTATACAAGGGTGGGGGTCCAACCCTCATGATCTCATCTAATCCTTATTCCTCTTAAAGGCCTCACCTCCAAACACCATTAACATATGAATTTGGGAATTAAATTTCCAACACATGAATTCTGGGTGGCATACCCAAACTGTAGCAGTATATACACCCAGCCAGATTAACACAGTGCCAGGTTCATTAGGTAAACATGACTGAATAGATCCCTACAGCTTTTCATGAATGAGTGGAACTTACTTTAAAGTGTGACATATATATATTTTCCTTTGACATTGTAGTTTCTCCCTTTTTCCTGATGTCAGTTTTACTACTTTTTCCATTCTCACTTTCCTTTTCCTAATCTTTACTAAAGTTTTATTTTATATTAAGGTCAAATAACTGATAACATCTTGAAGACCCTGCTTTCTCAGCACTTTTAATTTCTAATTGGAAATTAATAAATTACACTAATGATATGGAATTATAAAACTGAAAAAAAAATGAGACTCATTGTCTTCCTACTATAACTTTAATTGGTCACATATTCTTTCCATCTTGCCATACTTATGATCCACATAGGAAATACAAAGGCAATGGGAGAACATTTTGTTTCTAGGATTTGTGGTATTCTTTTTCTCCTGGGACCTGAATCTGCTAGCCGGGATTGCCCTTCCAAAATTGCTTGAAAAGAAGCAGTCTTTTCACATGCCCATGGGCAATAGTGGTTTCTAGAGACTGCATTAGTTGGGCAATGAGGAACTATGGAGTCCAGAATTTGGAATAAAGTGCATTATTTTTTTTACACCTTGGTTTCTCCTTACTTAAAATGATAAAAGTAACTCTAATTCTTTCACTCAGCAAATGTTGCACACCTATTACTATGTGCCATATATTTCACTGTGTGCTATTGAAATGTACACTGTAAAAATAGGCTATAGAAATTACGTGGCACAGCTCTTCTCTTTCAAAAGGGTACAATTAACCAAGAGATAACCTAAAAACGGTTTGGTAAGTGCCATGAGAAAGGTATGTGGAGCACAGAGGAAGCGTCCTTGATTCAGTTTGGGATAGAGGGACATTCAGGAAGGCTTTGTTGAGGCGATGAAACGTGAACTGATTCTGCAAGGATGAGTAAAAGCTAAACACAGGAAAATTTTGAAGACAAATCTGTAGGAATTTTCAGCAAAAAAGAAAAAAGTCCTCTGGTGCTCAATGAAATATTGATTTAAATAATTTGTGAGGACAAAGTTTCTTTAAAACTCAAAGAATCATTGTTATTACTCTCTGTAGGAGACTTGAAATATTGATTTTCAGGAACCAAGTTTAATTTTTTACTTCATTTTATCAGACCTGTTGCAAGGGGGCACATATCCTTAGAGCAATCGGGCTAGCTACCTTTATTAGACACTAGACTAAAACAATTGTGTTGGATTTTTTTGGATTTGAAAGTTAGTATCAGACTTCCCACTGGGCAAAGTAAAAATAGATGCAACTTATGACAGAGTGGTGAACAATCACAAGCAGTTATTCAACTCTTTACTAATAAAACAATACAAATTGAATGAGTCATGAAAAATAATCATCTGTCTTGCAATATCTGGAGGAGGTTCCACAGGAAGCCAAAGGCACTCTGTTAATGGTCTATCCCAAAGGAAAGCAATCAGTAGTGATTATAAGCAGAGCAGAAAGTGCCACCTAGTGGTTTTTGAGGAAAAATTCAAAATGTCCTTCGTAAGTGAACAGCTGAAATACTTTGTTGTTTTCTAAGCTTTTATGCCACACTTAGTTTTTTGAGTTTCAAAGTATTCACATAGTTACTATCATGACACAGTGTAATTTTAGACTCTACTTTTCAGGTTCTTGCAGATGGCAATAACAGAGACACCCCCAAATGACTTGAGGGGGTGAGAATTTATGGAAAGGATTCAGATCTAAGAAAGGAGATGCCAGGAATGAAAGCAGTGGCTGAACAGCCAGGCCTTGTAGGTAATTGAAACAATTCGTTCTAGTGATTTAAAGTCACTTTGTTCATTGTATCAGAGACCTGGATCTTTGTGTCCAGCTATCCACCCTCACCACAGCATTAGCAGTTGGCTTCCTACACTCAGGGCAAGAGGCCTAAGATTTATTTCCTGGAGAAATTAAACAGTCTTTTAGAAAAGATCTCCCTGTGTAAATGCTCACTTCCTTCCAGGAAACCTAGAGGTAAAGACTGCCAGACTTTGCTCTACCTATGTGTTCTCAAACTTTTGGAGAGGTTTATTAAAACTATTTTTTTCCATCTTAGACTCAATGTTTGGGACTCATTAAGCCTAGGCAAATGAGGGCAGGGAGTTTATATTTCTAAGAAGTTGCCAGATGATACTGGAGCTGCTGGTTAGGGAAATCATAATTTGAGAAACTCAATCAGCTTTTAAGAGTCTCCTTAAACAGGAACAGAAAGGAAGGATTACTATATACTTGAGGACCTGGGTCCTTCAAAAGTGAAGGAGAGAAAATAAAGATAGAGATATAGCAGGAAAGAGAACAGAATTAAAAAGAAGTCTTAAAATATTTCATTCATTCATTCATACATTTAACAAATATATGTCAAGAGAAAAATATGTGCAAGAAGTTGTTCTAGGAGGCACTAGAATATAGCGGTGATGAGTCTTCAGAAGTCCAAAGGAAAATGACTTTCCACTGATTATTCTATGCTCAGTTTGCCCTGAGCATAGTGGCAAAAGTGTCTCTTTCCCTCATGCCTTTATTTTTTAATGAAGTTTCATGAGAATTTACACTAGAGAAATGAAGTAGATGAACAAAAAGAAGAATGGATCCAGAAGGACAGTTTGAGAAAGTCCCTGAAGTACCTCTCACAGAATAAGTCTGAGAAATAGCCTGGCTTACAGCAGGAAGAGAGATGACTCCAGGAGGGAGGTCTCTGGAAAAAAGGCTTCTCTGGTCTAGTATTCTGTTAAAAAAGTATTATAAAAAATACATTGTATGGGGCTGAGGTTGTGGCTTAGTGGTAGAGCACTTGCCTAGCATGTGTGAGGTACTGGGTTCAATTCTCAGCACCACATATAAATAAATAAAATATTTTTAAATATTTTTTAGTTGTCCATTGACAACTAAAAAATATTTAAAAATATATATTGTATAAAGGAAAGAAAACCAATGAGAAACTCCAGGAAATCTGGGCAGGAAAAGAAATATAATCATTGTAAAGTTTGTGGATTCACAAATTCCTGAAAATGTAAACAGAAATTAAAGATTTTAACAAAAACCTTATTAGAACTGTATTGGGAGAAAGATGGAGGGCAAATGAAAGATTGTGGAAGATATCTAAATATCCATGCACCATAGTAGAAAATAAATAAAATTTAAAATAGATATATAAAAAAATAGCAGCCTAGAAATATCACTTCAAGAATTGATGTGAACTACCAAGATACATAAATAAATCAACAAGTTCAGAAGTTTAGAGAGTGAGACAGACAGTTGGGGAGAGATTAGACAGAAGAGAATTGCTTTTCTTTTTTTTTTTAATGTTTATTTTTTAGTTGTAGGTGACAGAATATCTTTATTTTATTTTTATGTGGTGCTGAGGATCGAACCCAGTGCCTTATGCGTGCTAGGCGAGCACGCTACCACTGTGCCATAATCCCAGCCCTGATAATTGCTTTTCTTTATGAGCCTTTGATACTATTTTATTTTAAAACTGTATTCATGTATTACTTTGGTAAAAATAATTTGTTTTAGAAAAAAGCATCTATAAGTAGAATTAATAAATTCTACTTTAGGGCTTTTTTGTATTAAGAAAATTTGTCTTCCTTCTTATCTTTTTAAAAAATATTTTCTTAGTTGTTGATGGGCCTTTATTACATTTTGTTTATACGTGGTGCTGAGAATTGAACTAAATGCCTCACACATGCTAGGCAAGCGCTCTACCCCTGAGCTACAACCCCAGCCCCTCCTTATCTTTGTTAATGGAAAGTGGAGAGTTCTTTTGTTATGAAAAGATATTGGCATTTATGAATTTAGTGTAATTATCTTCTCTTTGATCAGAGTGGACTTAAGAAAAATAAGCCGAGAAATAAAATACTAAGGCATATTATAATCTTGTTATAATATGCTTGCCTCAACATAGTCTAGAATTCGATGCTACATGGCTTCACTAAGGCTTTGTCTAACTTTTCATTCAACAAATATTGATTATGAGTGCACTGTATATCTGGCATTGTAAAGCTAATCAAATTGATATTAAAATGTTATTATACCTATGTTGGTGTGTTCTCAGTGGAGACACGGGAACCTGAGGAACAAGTGTCCTCCGGATGGGATCATTTCAATGTCTTTGAGCAACAGAAAGCTGGTTTCTTAGGAGGGTACTGTTGTATTCCTGGCAAGGAAAGCATAGAGGTGTGGGGATTTAAGTTCTTAGATTCATCTGAATCCACTCACATTTTTCATTCCAGTTCTGAAAGGCAGTGGTTTCAACTTAGAGTGCAGTTTTGCAACTCAAAGGGTGAATATGGGACTAAACATCCCAAATGTCTACCTGGTGAACTACTTGGAAAAAGGTACATTGACTAGGTCCTTGAGGAAAGCATCATATTGAGCCATAGAATGAGAACATTTTCAAACGCAGCATTTGCTTTTCCCTGTAGAAAATTGTTCTTTGAGAAACAGTTGCCATTTGGTATTATGTCCTCTATAGCTTTAATGGCCACCTGTTCCTTGGTCTGCTTAGGCCTGGCCCAGATTAAGCATCTCTTCCTCTGGGAGATCATTCTTTATTATTTCTTCCTTCTTGTCCCCATTTTATCTAGTATCTGCCTGTATTATTGCAGATAATGCCAACTGCAGGCATGAATTCATTTACAAAATAAAATCAGAATGTCAATTTTTTTTAATAATATAGGGAATAGCATAGCATTATGGCTAAGCATGAGACCTCCAGATCCAGATGCTTTGTTTTATTGCCTACTTCTTCCACTTGCTAGCTATGCAAACTGTGGGTAAGTGGTACTGCTCTGGGCCTATATTTCCTTATCTGGAGATAATGAAAATAATGCTAGCTACTTGTAATGTTTATTGTGAGGATTAAATGTATGAATAGATGTACAATACTTAATAAATGTTATCTATTATTATTTATATAAGTCTACAATCAAATAATTTATATGTTGCATATTTGAAAAGTCAATCTCACTATTGAATATTTTGGAGGTAACAATTTTAGGGTCAGTTTGCATTTATAACACCACTGCTGCCAACAGTGATATTTCATTTTCTGTAAATCCTTGAGTATTTGGTTAAATGATTTGCAAGTCACTTTTAAAGTTCTTCATATCTGGATAACATCTTTTTATTATAAACATCCAATCAGTTATAAAATACATAGTAAAATACCTTTCCTGTCATCAAAACTATTTTTTCTCTACTTACTAACAATAACTGAGTTGAGAATTTGACTTCATTATCTAGTCAATTTATTGAAGTGATGATTTTACTCTGCCTTCCTCCATTTCATTCCTTAGTTGTTTGAACTTATTTTTTTCTTTTTTTGGTCTGTTTGTTGTTAGATGTTGTGCTTTTAAAAATTTATGTAGGCATGTCATCATTCCACAGGGCTTGGTTCTAACCATCCATTCAGTATGCATCTTGCCAGGCTCTAGAGATACTAAGATAAATAAGACTGTTATCAAGATGCTCTTAGCACATAATATTAGAAATATTTCATATTGGAGTATGAAACATAGTATAAGCCTTACAGTGGAAGGCATAAGAACATTTATCAAAGCTAAAGATTGCCGTTAGGTCTTTGTGCCTTTGTAAAATAAGAAAAATAACAGTACCAAACTCAATAGAATTGCTTTAAGGCAATGTTTGCCAATCTTTGTTAATAATAAAGACCACACGAAGCACTTAAGAAATGCAGATCCCAGCCGGGTGCAGCGGCGCACGCCTGTAATCCCAGCACTTTGGGAGGCCGAGACAGGAGAATCCGAGTTCAAAGCCAGCCTCAGCAATGGCGAGGCACTAAGCAACTCAGTGAGACTCTGTCTCTACAGAAAACACAAAATAGGGCTGAGGATGTGGCTCAGTGGTCAAGCACCCTTGAGTTCAATCCTCAGTACCAAAAAGAAAAGAAAAGAAAAGAAAAAGGAAATGCAGATCCCTATGCACCTCCCTTGCTCAGTGCATCACAACCCTGATTCAGTAGATTAGGGGAAGGTTCTGGGACTCCATATTTTCAAGGAGCACTGTGGGGGACTTTTATAATCATCCAATGTTTTGGAAATATTGTTCTGAGGCAGTCGTTCACCAAGTGATTTCTTGGGTTTCATTCTAACAACTGAATCGAACTCTGAGTATAGCAATCTATAACTTAAAAAACTCTCCAGGTGATTTTGATGTGCATTATAATGTAAGAACCATGGCTAGAAGTCTTAAGTTTGATAATATAAGTTTGGTTTAAGTTAGGTAAGTTTAGTTAGTATCTGTCCAAGGTGATTCTAATGATTATTAATAATACCGAAAAGGATCAAGTCTGCCTATCACCTTCTAAAATGATGAATACATAGGCTTTCTAGTTTGTAGGAATTTATACATTTTTTTTTCAGTGTTGTTTTACAAGGGCACCAGGAAAAAAATGGACTAAAATTAACTAACAGCTTAGATTTGAGATTTCCATAAGAATTCCTTGTAGACAAGGTCCGTGACAGATAATATGGCAAATTTATTTATTCTTTGTTGATTAGTCAAACACATACTTAATAGGCACCAAAGTGTACATGAGCACATTTGAGAAGTAGTTTCTGTCATGATGAGGTGAGAAACATATATGTGATGTCCGACCTGGAGTAAGTTGCTTAATCTTCATTTCCCGCCCTGCAACATAAAATAGGCATCAAACTCTGTTGATTCTTCATCAGTAACATTTTCCTTCCATTACTCTCCACCTGCACAATCATATCCTGCATTAGGCCCTTTTCTCTTAGCCTCTTCATACCTTCCTGCTGTAAGGTTTTTCCTTCCTTCACAGCTGTTATGATGTTTACAATACAAAGATATTGTCCAGATGTCTTAGCGCTGCACTCAGAACAATCTTCTAAAAGGTAAATCTTACCATGTCACTTACCTTTATATAATCCTCAAGGGCTTCTCATTATGATAAACTTTGTTATTTGCTCTGTATAATCTCAATCTTTTGTCACAGTCTCTTGTCTCTTGGTCTTGCGTGGGCTGGTGGGCAAATTAAATATATAGTGGCCAAAGGTCATGACAGTGAAATCACAAGCCACCTATATTAAGAGATGTATAATCTGGAGGACAGGGCATGACAAAGAGAATATAGAAACCAGGGATAGCTTGAAGAGGCATTGCTAGGAAATATATTTTGATATGAGGCAATTAGTACATTTTTAACATAATCTTTACTGGGATAGTGACAGCAGGAAGCAGGAGTAATCCTAACTTTTTTAGGGGACAAAGATTGGCAGGAAATAGTGACAGGTTTAAGCCAAGAAGAAGACTGGGTTCAGGGCAGGATGCCAGATTTGGGACATCTGGGTTCATGTGCAAAGAAACTGGGTCCTGATCCAGAAGGAAAATCTACTCCTTGGTTAAGCAAGTTGGGTGAGGCTCAGCTATCTGTGAAAACTGTAGAATGCAAAAGCAATTCCAGAGCAGAGACTCTTGCATTGCAGTGTACAGTTCTCCTACTTTGACCATGAAAGAAGAACACATGGAAAAGCTAGTCCGTGTGTTATAAGATGAAATGTAATTACATTTTCAAGTAATGCAGATAATGTCACTAAATAAGAAGGAATGATCAAGTGTAGCTTTCTAAAAACTCTTACATGGGTGATGGTTTTGTTGAATAAACTGAATAAGAATATTAGAGTCTTGAGAAACAAATAGGATTTATATAATATAATGCATAATAGATTTGCAGCTGAAATATATCAAATGCTTATTATGTGCAAGGCATTAGTGAAACATGATGTTTCTTAATTTTCACAATGGCCTGTATTTTACTGATGAGGAAACTGAGGGTCAGGAGATTAATTTACTTGCTAAAAATCACAAACCTTCTGAGTAGTGAGATAGGGTTCAATCTAATATTAGAGTGGCAATAGAGCTGGCTCTCATAAAAGTAACAAGCTGCTCTATTTCATGAATCGCATATAATCTCACAATTTTGGATGGAAAAGAGACTGAAAGAAAGAGAAATGGTGGTTGTCTAATGCTGCCTACTTAAAAGGAATGCCTTCGAGTGGCACATTAGGGATTGAAGCACAGCCTGATTGCATGCTCATTCCCTTAATTCTTCCTAGAAATTTGGAGGATGTCCAGAACACTTTATTAAGGGATTGCATGTTAACTCATTAGGAAATGGAATACGGAAAATGGGCTTTCCTGGTATTTTGAAGACTTGGAATGAAGAAATATACCTGTCACACCAAAATGAACACCATTTTCTTTTGTACCTTTTTTTCTATTACTAATGTTGGTATGATTAATGTATATATTATGAATTAATTAGCTTGATTAAAATTTTTGGTACATTGTATACATTAATCATAGGAATCATTTAGTTAGGGAAGAATAGTGAAGATTTATTTCTAATTCAAGCATAGACCTTTCTGTTTTTTTCCATAACCCCACAATACCAATACCCTTCTTGGTATTCTATGACAATACTGGATCTTTGAAAATTTTATCTATCTGTATGAAACAAATGGAAAGATTTTAGGATGAAATAGAATAATTAAACAACATCTAAAAATAGAGATATGTATCTAAAGTTCACTGTAGTTTGATTTTTCTCTTATCACCACATCTTCTTCTGTAACGCCAATTACTATAGTCGATGGACTTTCATTCTGTTAGAATGAGCTTGACACTTACTGCTTGTCCTCCTCTATGACTTTCCCATTTGTGTGTATTTTGAATAATGTTTTTCAGGGGAGAGAGTTGGCACTATTGTGTTTCAAAGTAGAATTTTCAGATGGGTGAAAGTGTGCCTCCAACTGATTTGGATCCTTTCTCTTGCAGTGCTTATTGCTGTGAACTTTGAATTATGTCTGCCTTCTAGGACACTATTCACTACATCTATCCATTAAGACTTAGCAACTCTATAGGTTTTTACTCTAGAATACAGCACTCAATGTTTATATTTCTAATAATGGACTTATTCTCCTAGGAATCAAGATTCAAAATTCTGGATCTATAACTCTCTTTTTTCTCCTATATATAATCCTTTAGAATCCCCCAAATTTATCTCTGTAATGTTTCTCACTTTTTTTTTTCACTGCCATGGTCCCATTATTAGTCATTTCTATGACATTTTTAATTAGTTTCTTCATCTATTCTTCTCTTGATCCTATCCTTTCCTGTTGGGTTAATTTTCCTAAGGAAAGGCATGTCTCCTGTTTGCTTGAAAGCACTGTGCTGGATGTTTTCCTGTTTCCCTCTCAGGTCTATTCTTTGGCTTTCTCTGGTCTGTTCTATGCCTGGAGAAGAGACAGGTAGAACTACATCCTTCATTTCCTTACCTTCTGCTTCTCACCTTCTGCCTTCCAGTTGGCTACAGCCAGTAGAGGGCTCTAGCAGGACATTGGAAAGGGCAAGTACACAGTGGGGTTGAGTATGCATTCCCTTGGCTCTCTCCTGGCTTGGCTATAGGCTGGCTGTGCTACTCCACAAAAGGCCTTGCTTTACATCAAGGTCCACTTTCTTACAGCTCTAGCTTCCCTCTGCAGGTTCCAGTAGTGCCTCCTCCTCTCTCCTACTTCAGGACTTGAGGTGATATCCCTTCCTGGTGCTGCTGGTGCAGGATGTGTCTCATCAGCCTGGCTGGTGTCTCTCACTCTGCGCACGCTTTGTAAGTAGTCTTTTTACCAGTCTATTCATCCCATTTAAATGTGCTCTTTGCTTAGACTCTGATTGGCAAAACCCTTCAATGCCTTTACATTACCTACTAAAATGAGTATTGACTCCACTAGCCCCAGTCGAACATTACGTTTCAAGCTATTCTTCTACTTCATACTTACATTGACCCTTTTGCTCCAGTAAAATTGCTCTATTCATAATTCTTTGAATAGAAATGAAAGCATACATTGTGCTTTCCTTGCTTTGGAATATCCTATTGCTCTAATGTCATCTGTCAGTCTTGATATTTTTTTTCACATTTAATCTCAGATGTTACCTCTTTCATGATACTTTTGTTGAGCTCCCAGTTAAGTATGATATCTCTCTTTAAAGATTTGTCTTCAGTTAACAATTATACTCTCCCTTGTCTTATTAATGTGCTTGTGCCTTATATATTAGCAGGTCTTTGGGGTCAGGGGCTGTCTGTTATATCTGATGTGCTTACTGCATGGTCAGTGTTGAATAAGCATGTAGTAGGTCTGAACAAATCACAGTGGCTAAAATAAAAGATTCAGATTATTTTAAGATAGGGTTAATGGGTGAAATCAGATAGATTATTTTAAAATTTCAGGCATTATATTATGGTAACAATTGACATGGAGGTAAATGATAAAGAAAAGCCAGAAGTATCTTTTTCATCATTCATTTCTTTAAACAATATTTGTCAAATGTCTACTGTATATCAGGTACTTTCCTAAGCACTTTAAAGTACCTCTATGATGTTCAGCAACATAGTATTAGTTTTTAAAATTAGCATAATAATAGATAAAATTAGAATTTATGATCAGTTATTCAACTGGAAAATTTTTGGATTTTTTGGGTGATTTTCAAATAAGTGTGATTTAATTCTAACAGTTATAGGAAGTTAATAAAACATAATAATTTTGCATAGTGTGCCTAGTGTGCCATCAATTCCAGCATAGCTGAGGATTTTCCTGTGTCCTTAGATATATATCATAATTTATAAGAGGACCATTTAGACTTAATTTTGCTTTGAGATTTAACTGAGACGGAGGACTCAACTGTTAGATAAAAAATGCCACAGAGAGTATACATAATGGCATTTTAATTTGTCATCATTTGTACATTATAAATTGTGAATTCTTTTGTTTGTCTGCTTGATAAATAAAAACTTATTCATGGGACATCGAGGTTCTTTTCTAGTGAATAAGAGGATAAAATTAGTAAATTAAAACTTTCTATTTAGAGAGTTTTTCTTCTGTTATACCATCTTTCAAAAGTGTTTTTTCAGTGTTGTCCTTCTGTGAGGATGCCCTTCGTCTACCTCCTTTTAAAAAAGGCAAATTAGAAAAGGATAGACCAAACAGAATTGCTGTAAAAATAAAAATAAACTTTATTGTAGGGGAAGTTAATTTCATGATCTTCTGTGGACGATTGTCTCTAAATTGAATGTTAGTTTATGGAATGATAAACATTATTATTATTATTATTTTAAATGATTACACTACATGGGGATAACCAAGAAGTAAAATGTTAAAGGGGATATAAAGTATTACACATAAATTTACCATTTCATGCTGTGCATAGAGTATTGAAATGCTGTTATAGAGGAAGAATTTGGAGTTACTTTTGGTACTAGGGATTGAACTTAACTCAGGGGCACTTAACCACTGAGCCACATCCCCAGCAATTGTTTTTAAAAAAAAAATTTTATTTAGAGACAGGGTCTTGCTGAGTTGCTTAGGGCCTCACGAAGTTACTGAGGCTGGGTTTGACCTCGCTATCCTCCTGCCTTAGCCGTCCAAGCCGTCCAAGCTGCAGTTATCTGGCATGTGTCATCATGCCTGGGGAATTTGGAGCTTTTGATATAAAATTAAAGCTATTTGATTTCTAGGGGGCACTTTTAAATCAGGTGTCTCACTGCTACTGCTGGTAGAGGGAAGGTGGCGGAAACTTACCTACAACATGGAATGATTTGACAATGTACCCAAATACCATGTGAGAAAATTCACAAAAATTGGAGGAGGGTACATCTAACAGGGCTGTTATCTGGCTTTTAGGTTTGTTTCTTCAATTCCAGCTTTATGTCGTGGATCCCCACTCTTTCCTATTGCATTCCTCACGGTGTTAGTCATCTCGTCAATGTGTGCAACCTGAATAATGAAAGTTGAAATAATGACCCCTGATGCTAAAATCTCTATTGTGTCCTTAGAAAAAGATAGAAAGAATTAAATTTCAAGAGCAAAAATTGGTCCATACTAGTCCCTACAGTCCCAGATTAAGAAGGAAATTTCTCATAAATTCTAATTCACTTAAACTGCCTCAAAAATTTGTCTCGGTGGTTTGTTTTAATGTCCTGTAAAACCAAAATAAAATAGTCACAGAGAGAGGAAGAGAGGCTCTCCAAGGAGCAATGGAGAAATATTTAACTGTTGAATCAATTTTAAAGCCCTTTGAAATCTTCACATTAGTTGCGAAAGTGTCGAGTCACTCATTCACAGTGAAATTCCTTTGCCATAAATTTTGTGAGATACAGCAAAAAGATTAAAATGAATTTTAAAGTTGGTTATACAGGATGAAAGTGGTGTCTATTTTGTGATGTACCAAGTGCATAAGCCAGCCTGAGAAAATATTGTGAATTCAATTAAAATGTCAATTTTGTTCTAGGCAGTGCAGTATGTGTTTTAAGGGACATAAACTAATGACTTTTTTTTTTTTGTCCTCGAAGAGCTCTCAGTACAGTAGTGGTGATGGGAGTGGGGCTGGGGATCATGCTTATGGTGGAAGAAGGTAGACATTTATTTGTCAGAAGACAAGTCCATGGGGCTGAGGTTGTGGCTCAGTGGCAGAGCACTTGCCTCACATATGTGAGGCACTGGGTTCAATCCTCAGCACCACATAAAAATAAGTAAAACAAAAATAAAAACACTGTGTCCATGTATAACTAAAAAATATTAAAAAAAAAGACAAGTCCAGGATGCAGTAGTTAAAATAAATCCAGTATGTGAAGAAAAGTGCCCATCATTTCATTTATTCATTCATTTATTCATTTATCCATTTCATTTATTCATGTTAACTGAGTACCTACTACATGTACCAGTAGATGGTATGGGTGGGTGGGGAGTAGACTGGATGGGTGGGTGGGGAGTACTGAAACAGAACCCCTCTTGAAATTAAAAGTTCCAAATAATTTAACTTTAGGGACACCCCCTAGCCCTAACAGGTGCCAGGGAAACTCAGACTGTGACATGTTTTGGATTAACACAGCCTAGCAGATCTACATATGTGTATTTCCTGTCTTTTGTCCTACTGTGCCTCCTCTCTTCTTATAAAAGCTTTCTGTGCCCTTTAGGCCCCAGGAAGATGGAAATTTGAGAATACAAAAGGTCTCCTCCATCTTTCTTGGAGCTAGCTTTGAATAAAACCTGGTTTCCCTCACCAACTTGCCTCCTGAGTTTTAATGGAGCCTGACAAGTGATGAAGTCTTTCCTTCCTTGTCCCAGTGTCACTCTGCCCACCTTCCCCTGCAGGGTTCTAGTGGAGAACAAGGAAACAAGAACACACCCGAGGCACTGAAAGGGTTCAGATTTGAACAGGTGTGAAGGGAAATATTGGCAGTAACAAGAAACAAGGCTGGAATGACTGGCAGGTCAGAGCCTAGAGCCTTTGGGACAGATGGGTATGGCACTGCAGGTCCTGTGGCAGGGTGACCCTATGACACATAGACACCTATGTCCCCATTCACCCACAAACTAGTCCCATTTACTCATGATTGTTCTCTCTGGGCTACCAAATGTCATGCCTCTGAGACTCCATTCTCCCCTGAAGAGAGAACACACATACATGTGAAGATTATTGTCTTTTTAATGAAAGAAAGTCCCTATCCTGGGTATGAAAGAGAGGATTTGGAAGTCTACTGGGTTAATGTGGTAGGGAGGTGATTAAAGTCTCCTTTTTGGCATAGGAGGTGATTTTATTGGAGACCAAGGCCAAAGAATGAGAGAAGCTGCCACTGCTGCTCTGTGCTAGGAGTTGAGGGCTGAGCACACCTCCATGACGGGAATTCAGGTGGTGGACTCTTGTGTTGCTTAGGAACTGTAAAAGTCCAAATTACCACAAAAGTGCTCATATATCTGCAGATGCAGAATCCTCGAATTTTGGCATCTTTAACAGGAATGACTGAAATCATCTCTCACACTCTTTTTGCTCTGTTGAAACTTTAAGCAGTACAAAGAAGTTCTGATCCACTGAAATAACTTCAGGTGAACACACTTATTTGGAAGCCAGTTCTGTGAAGAAACTCATAGGAAATAAAGTATGAGGTGTTATACAAATCTTTCTTTGACATGGGAGGAAGTATCTGATAATGTTGAGCCTCCAGAAACTAATCAGAATGACACAGTCAAAAGAAAGTAGGGTATCAATCCATTAAGCCAGAACAGGAAAAGGGGAATCAGATTCCAATTCAAGTCCAAGGTTCTGGTTCCTCTTTTCTAGGAGAGTCCTCAGCCTCTCAATAGGTAAGGGGATTAGATCAGAACTATGATGAACCTGTCCTGAAGAACCTGCAAAATATTAAAGTAGAACTTTTAGATTCTGGACGATCTAGGGCTTTTGTTTTCGATTTCTATGAGTTCAATGATTGTTTTACCAATAAAGTTCTGATAAATTACTACAAGATGAAATCAGAGGGGCTGGGATTGTAGCTCAGTGGTAGAGCACTTGCCTCGCATGCGTGAGGCCCTGGGTTCGATCCTCAGCACCACATACAAGGCAATAAAATAAAGACATTGTGTCTATCTGCAACTAAAAAAAAAAAAAAAAAAAAAAGATGAAATCAGAGCCTGAGAGTACAAACCACTTTTGCTTGGAAGGTCCTAAAATAGTTGATTTTAATGAGTGTAGTATTAATTGGAAGAAAGGAAAAAAATTACAGGTGAACAGTAACTGTGAGAACAATTACTAAACAAATAGAATGGCTCATTTTTTAAAAATATCTTTTTAGTTGTCGATGGACCTTTATTTTATTTTATTTTTTTGGTACTGGAGATTGAACTCAGGGGTACTCTACCACTACCACATCCCCAGCCCTATTTTGTGTTTTATGTAGAAACAGGGTCTCACTGAGTTGCTTAGCGCCTCGCCATTGCTGAGGCTGGCTTTGAACTCGCGATTCTCCTGTCTCAGCCTCCCTAAGTGCTGGGATTACAGGCTTGTGCCACCGTGCCCGGCTTTATTTTATTCATTTATTTATATGTGAATCGAACCTAGTGCTTCACACATGTGAGGCAAGTGCTCTACCACTGAGCCATAACCCCAGCCCAAGAGTAGCTCATTTTTGTTGTTTACAGCTGTAATCTACTGATAGCATCTGGGGATGAAAAGTTACTGGATGAAGATTCATAATTCACATTAGCATTAGATTTTTGTCTTTTTCATTGCAGTATAATAACTATAGATATTTTTGTGATAATTTGATACTTGTGTACAATGTGTAAAGATCAAATCAGGGAAAAACATTTCCATCTTTTAAAATATTTGTCATTTTTTTGTGTGTATGTTGGAAAGTTTCCAACTCAGCATCAGATTTTGAAACTGGGCATTTGTAGAAAACAGTTTCATGTATTGTAAATCACTTTATTGGAGAAACTATGGATGTGATACTAATTTTTTTTTTTTTTTGCAGTATTGACACTTGAACCCAGGGCCTCATGTATACTAGGCAAGGACTGTACCACTGAGTTTCACCTGCAGCCATTGTGATGATAATCTTGAAGAAAGTGAAGAAAGGACAAGAGGTATTAGAAAGTAGAAAAAGGAAGAAGTTGGACAATATTGAAGTTGAACCCAATTGTAATTTTTGTCTTCTCTTTCATACATTTCTAGAAAGAAGCTGGCTGATCTGCTGAATGCATGCAGCAATTAAGAAGCAAAATTCTCTAATGAATTTAAACACATTGTTATGTATATGTCAGAGCCCCAGGCCCACTGGGCAGGGGATTCAGTAATTATTCTGGCAAGTTCTTACTGACAATGTTTACAAATAGCTTGTTTCCAAGTGACTTTTCTTTCACTCTTTCTTTTAAAAATTTGCTTAGCTTATAACTTAAAGATATAATAAACAATAATCAAGTTATTACAGCACTTTCCACATGTTTGTGTTCTAAGCATCTCAGTGATCTTTCCAGGTCCTGCATTAGAGAAAGCCTAACAGAGGCCACATGGGGTAGGGGCAGGGAGTTGGTGGGGGGCATATACTGGAACAATAGAGAAGATAATAAAGTGATATACTGACGTGGTTTAAAGGTTATTGGGAAATTTTGCAATACTCATATAATAAGATTTATTCTTCCTTCTTTGGAAGGAGACCATATATTATTTTTCCAGCTACTAAAATCTGCTTCATGTGAAAACAGCTTCAGATGCTAACCATCTGAGAAGGGCCAAGGAGAGTAAACTTATTTTTTTCTTACATTTTTGCATTCTATTTTTTTTTTCTTTTTACTTTTTCTGGGAGTGGGGTGGAGGAAAGTGGATGCATTAGCTTTCAGTGTTAACTTCAGGGCTCATCTTCACATGTATTTAAATCTTATTTGTATGTATTTTGGCTTATATTATTGCTCACTTCTGAAATTTCTGAAGCTATGTTTGTGGTTAAGGTTGGGTAACAGTCCAGAGAGAAGTGATATGTACTAGTCATTGCTAGGGGCCTTGGTAAAAGAAACTGCATATAGTTTTTGCCTATAGTTATGGAAGGCAAAGAATCGTTTTTATAGTTCCAGGCTGAATTTTTCAGTTAAAGATTAAGTGGATTGTAGCAAAAAAGGATAGGTTTTGTTAATTTTTAAAATTTGGAGTGGAAAGCATACATTTTTAATTTTTAATTTTGTACTATTGTCTTATTTTTTTAAATCATCAACACTCTCCTTTTTTGGCTGCACTATTTACTTTGTATTAAAAGCCCTGCCTCTGAGGTAGTTCATTTCTTGATTGACATGTAGGTTGTCAAAGATTATCATACTACTCTCTGTCAGCAGTACACTAGCAACTATATCAGTTCTGTGACTAGGCATGTAAAGAATGCTCCAGTCTGGCTGGGATTGTGGCTCAGTGGTAGAGGTTTGATCCTCAGCACCACATAAAAGTAAATAAATAAATAAAAGATATCATGTCCATCTATAACTAAAAAAAATATTTTAAAAAAAGAATGTTCCAGTCTTTCCCTTTAATAGACATTTGCAACATAATGCAATCTTATCAATTTGAACAAAGAAGTTAGAATATTCTATCAAAGTTGTGAAACATGAATCAGGCAAAAACAAACCATATATTTTCTGAGCGCCGGAGAAAGAAGATTTGGAAAGAAGAACTGGTCAAATGAAGGTCTCTGAGGAGGACCCCTGGATGCTGTCTATAGGAGTGGGGATACAATTCCAGAAAGTCTGAGCATCCATCCTTCACCTGTCTAGAACCACACAAGGAAGCCTTCTCACAGTATCTGGGGTCCCCATAACAACATGTTAGGAGAGCCGTAGCATCAAGGGCAGAGGGTCTAATGGAGCTCTGATGATCCTGGAGTGACAAGGAAGAGTTGCTAATTTTCTCCATGTTTTTGATGATGGCACAGCTTTTAGGAAGGAGAGAGGGAAGGAGGGAGAGAGAGAAATGTCTTCTGAGATCAGATCATACCCACACTAGATGGCAGCAGAGCATCAGGCTCAAGATTGAAAGGGACGAATAACTGCCTGCCCTTCATTCCCAAGCCCGCTCTTCTCACCAGAGCTCCTTGCCATGACCCTTCTTATCCTGAGAGAAAGGCAGCAAATGACTATCTTAGTCTTATTTCTGTTGCTATAAGATAATGCCCAAGACTGGGTAATTTATAAAGAAAAGAGGTATATTTTGGCTCAATGTTCTGGAGACTGGGAAGTCCAAGATTAGATGGCCACTTCTGGTGAAGGCCTCATGCTGCTTCAACTCATGGCAGCCAGAGAAAGGGCAAGTGGGAGCCTATGAAAGGGGCAATATGTGAGGGGTAACCTTGCTGTATTACAACCCTCTCTTGTGGTAACTAATCCAGTTCTATGAGAAAGACTTTAGTCCACTTATGAGGCTCCTGCCCCAAGGACCAAAACACCTCCCCCTAAGCTCCAATTTCCAACCCTGTCTCCTTGAAAAATTAAGTTTCTTTCATGTGAACTTTTGGGGGATATGCTTGAACAATTGCAATGACAGTTTAACCTGGAATGAATGAGTTGACTCTTAAAGTAGTAAAATAAATACAACCTTCAGTACCATTCACTCTTAGAATTGTGAAAGGCCTAATCTCTTAATAAGTCTTGGTTTGTATCACTCATGGCAGTGATTTAGTTTCCCTTTTTGAAATTGTTTTATAAATTGATGTCAGTCATGGTTACAGAGGAACAAAACCTTGGTATGAATATTATGAAATGGCTCTGAATTTTCTGGAATTGGTTCTTGAACATGATTAGGTTGATGGGCAGCAGTGACCTCATATCCACCTGTAAGGACACTTGTCCTTACATGACATGCTGTGGCAAAATGGTTAATTGATTGCCTGTGGTGTAGACACCTGTAATTCACTGCCTATGTATAGAAGGAAAATTTTCTTTTTTGACTAGGTATTGGTAGATTCAGGTTCTTTACTCAAACTTTGGGTGGGTTATATAAAATTCCTGAGCTCAAAATAAATAAATAAATAAAAATCCTGAGATCCTGGTTTTCTTTCTCTAAAATCTCTAGTCATTTAGAAGCAACAACTCACCACTTTATTCTCTTTATATTGGGTGAGCCTTAGCTTGTTCATAAGGGGGTTCCTTGATGTTGAAACCATGGAAGTTCTATGTGGACTGGGATGATTTGGTTACTACTCATATTCACGGAAGTGAGCCATGACTACATTTACTTGATTACTGCAATCAGCGCCTTCAAAAATGTGGAAAATGCAGAGATTGTGAGTCTCAATATACCCACACTTAGTTCACCTCTTTGGCTTGTTCAGAAAACAAGCTTGGAGAATAGAGACAGATACCTGCAAATTTAATGTGATGGTAACTCCAATTATAGCCATTTTTTCCTGGTAAGAGTTTGTTGCTGGAAAGAGAGTATCTTCTGGTCCTTGTCATGCAATTACTGACCTAGTGAATAATTTTTCTCTACACTTGTTAATAAAGATAATCAAAACCAATTTGCTTTGAGTTAGCATCTTTAGTGTCCTACCTCAACTACTTCAATCAACTTTCTAGTTTTTTAATTTTAATCAATATTGGAATCAGAAAACTGTTTCTGTGAAAAGATAGTGGTAAAATTTTAGGCTCTATAGACCTCATACAGGTCCCTTTTTTATCTTCTTCTCCCCTCACCTCCTTTTTTCTTCTTCTGAACTTGTTTAGCTCTGTAAAACCCATTCTTAGCTTCCAGGTTGTTCAAAAACAGGTTTCCAGCCGATTTTATCAATCTTTCTAGCTGACAGGGGAAGCAGCTAACATAATCTTCAATTTAAGGATAACTATAATCTTATATAGGGTTAGCTCTGCCGTATTATCTTGGGTTTTTAAAATTCCTGTAAGACTCCTCCAACCCTTTACTCTTTGCATTACTCTGAGTCTGTCTAATGGTTTTATGTTATTTTTCACAAGTGAGGAGTTATCCTAGGTAACAATGTAAGTGGTTGGCCAATTACTGCTAGAATATATCGCCATTGATTTCACTAAAATTGAAATCATTGCACTCCCATTATTTTATTAACTCATTTAACAAGTTTTTATTGAAGACCTACCAGGTCTTAGCACTGTATTAGGATCTGGAGTTATTTAAAGAACAGATTTTTTTCCTGGTGCTACAAAAATTGCTATCCAGCAGAGAAAACAGACTTTAAACAAATAATTGAATGATGGAAGGCAGAAAAGTTGTGATAATTACTCCAAAGGAGAAGTTGGTTTGCTGTGGATTATGAATGTCACTCCTAAGATACCAGTTAATTTATATAGTCAGTGGTGGGTAGGTAGATGGAGGGTATAATACATGGAGTTGAAAAAAGAGGTTGGATTAAGGAAGAGTTTTGGCCATGTGATTTACTGAATTACCTTCCCAATATCTATTCCATCCAGAAGTTTTCAGAAGGTTTTAATTAGTCAAGGCTCATAGATTTAAAAAGGGTAATTTTAATATAATGATTGGAACCTTTGCTCTCTTATATCATTCTTTAAGTCACAGAACATTTTAATTATGTCCATCCTGAACTCCTTTTCTGACATTTCTTCTGCTGTGCTGACCATGGATTCTAATAATGTAGTATCTTGGTTTGTTTGAGGCACTTTCTTTCCATGTTTTTTCATGTTGTTTGTGTGTCTTCCCTTCTAGCATTACAGATCTGAGGTGTTACCTTTGTGTCCTATAGGCTTATAGATTCCCTATAGGATTCCAATACCTCTCCTTTAAGGAGGAGACCAGTATTGACAGATCTCAATATAAACAATATATAGTTTCAAACCAAGTAGCTCCTAATAGCTCCTAAATACATTTACGGCTTAGTCACCATATACAGAAATTATAAGTTCAATTAGCATCTACTATATAAACAATAGGTTTGTGCAAGGGTCTACAGTTTCTGCTGGTGGGCTAGAGAGAATTGGGGGTGGGGTATAGGATGAGCTGTTAGGGTGGTGGGAAGTGAGAATATAGTTATTAGATTCTAGAAAGCATGAAAGAGGAATACAAAAGAAATTGGCTATTAGTAGAAAAGAGAGAAAGAGATTTGAGGAAGACCAGTAAGTAGGAAGAAAATAGAGTACAACTAATGAGGAGACATAAAAATTACGAAAAATAAAACATGTACAGGTGGAAGTTACGAGACTATATAATACAACTGTAGTGTACTAATCAGATAACCTGGTCCACCACAGCCTAATGCATAAAAAATACTTGGTTTCACAAATGGGTATGAGGGCAGGAAAAGAGTGAGAGAGAAAAGAAAAAAAAGAGAAAGAAAAGAGAAAAAAAACAAAAAAAAGGAATATTAGGAAAAAAAAAGTCTCAAGGTAAATAAATAGCATTGCTTCCCTTCTCTTCTAGTAGGCAGAGTTGTCTTTTGCTTACTGGTATCTGCCCACTCAGGTCAAAGATGGTGAAGCAGAAGTCTCACAAAGAAGCCCTCTACTTCAGAGATAGGGTGAAGGGCCTGCTGGGTGATGGTGTTGGGTGACATGTTCGGAGAAGCAGCTCTGTGGTGTGCTATGTAGAAGTAAAAGTTTGTCTCCAGATCCTGATCCGTGTCCCCAGGTATAAGTGAGCAGGGAGGTTCAGCCCTCCTAGATGGAGGTCCACACAAGAGCAGCAGCCAGGGGTCCTGTGCAGGAGCTGGGGCTCCAGTGTGGGAGCAAAGTCTTGGGGTCCTGCATGGGTGGGCGACCCGAGGTCCTGCGGGGTGTGTGGGCACTGGAGCCAGGGATCCTGTGCACCAGCTATGGGTCCGAGTCCTGCACCAGAGTCTGCGGGTCAGAGCAGACTCCTGTGCTGACTTGCAGCTGGGGTCCTGTGCAAACACTGGGGCCTGGTGACCCTGTGGGCATGCGAGTGGAGTTCCTGCATGGAGGCAGCTGTCGGGTGTTTTCTAAAAACTCGCTGAGAAACAGTATTTCCACTACTTTAAATCCTGGTCCTGGAGAGACTAGAACACTGCGTCTGTCTAGGCCGCCATCTTGGAACTGATCTCTTGGTCTTCATTCTTCAGTTTTATATTATAAGCTATTATGCATCATGCCCCTCCTCCCCTATTCTGACCTTATGAGGTGTGCCTGGGTTTTCTTCTTGTGTTTTCTTGCCTTGATTTATATTTTTTTTCCTTTCTAGTCATGAGTCTTGTTGAATGCTGGTTCTATCAAAATTATTACCAAAACAGTGACAAGACAAAGTTGAATTTATTCTTATAAATCACTACCCTGATGGTGTCCTAGCACCTTAAAGGGAGTAACACAAAGTCAGGACATTCTTGGGCATTTTAAAGTCCAAGTTATGCCTACTCTTTCAATATGAGGCTTGATTAGAATTGGGCTAGGATATGGTGTAATAGTTTTGTTTTTTTTTTTAAAGATTTTTTTTTTTTAGTTGTAGATGAACACAATGTCTTTATTTTTATTGCTTTGTATGTGGTGCTGAGGATCGAACCCAGGGCCTCACGCATGCGAGGCAAGCTCTCTACTGCTGAGCTACAATCCCAGCCCGTGTAATAGTTTAATGTTGGTGGATTTTTGAAGGATGGGTTCAAAGAGTCTGATGATGTATTTATTTATTTTTATTGAAGAGTTGATGGTCTTACATGAAATTCTTAGAATGAACAGAAAAGGCATTTTCAACTTCTATCTTCCTGGGCAAGAATTTTCAAGAATAGCAAAGTTATATTAATATCAACAGTGGAATAATGAAGTCATGTTAAGGTAGAAGATAAGTTGTGTGGGTGAAGATGGTTTTGGCTCTTTTAATTTTTTGAATAAAAATGATTTAACTTGATAGATTCTATAATTTAACTAAGCTATATTAGTTATTCTATGTCCATTTTCACTGAAATCATTTAATCTACAGTCTTAAGAGGCTGTTACTATTTTCCTCATCTCTACTTCATGATGATCATCATATATATGTGTGTGTGTGTTTATGTGTATATATATATATATATATAATTATATATATAGTGGGGATGTAGCTCAGTGGTGGGGTGCTCACCTAGCAAAATTAGGCACAAAGTCCTGAGTTTGATCCCCAGCCCATATATATATATATATATATATATATTTACATATTACATATATTTTAACATGTTTTAAGATTCTGTTTTCTTTTTTTTTTTTATTTTTTTTTTAGTTGTAGATGGACACAATATCTTTATTTTTTTATTTTTATGTGGTGCTGAGGATCGAACCCAGTGCCTCACGCATGCGAGGCAGGCGCTCTACCACTGAGCCACAATCCCAGCCCTGATTCTGTTTTCTTAATATGAAAATTGTACTAATATCCATTGGAACGAGCAATATGCAAAATGCAGCCCACATTCCATAATTGATTCCTTCATTTAACAAATAGGGGCTACTGGGCATTTGCTAGATTCTATTCTACGTTAACTAGGCAAATACAGTTCCTTCTGTCATTAGCATCTGAATTTATTGCATTGTCCACAATTAACTGTGCACATTTTCTGTATCATGGTGTTTAGGTAAGCATAGTGCTCTGACTTATTCATGGGCAGCATTTATCTTTTAACATATTGGAGGCATTTATATATTATGTTCTACCCCTAATGGAGGAGGCTGACTCCTGGACATTCCTGTAGCTACCTACCACACAGGCCTGTGACATAGGTATCACTAACCATATGTAACAGAGTGAGACTTTGATGTGAAAATGAGAGAGGTGGATAGGGGTTTAGCTCAGAGCTAGTCTTATTTTCTGGCAGTATAGACATTTAACTTTCTTTGGTGGCCAGAGTAACAAAGAACGACAGAATAAGTGGTTTAACTAACATAAATCTGTTGTCTCATAGTTCCAGAGGCTGGATGTTGCACATCCAGGTGTCAGCAGGTTGTTTTCTTGAGGGTTGTAGGAGAAAGGTCAAGCCAAAAAGATGGCCATCTTCCCTCTGTGTTATTTACATCATCTCATCTAAATGTGCATCTCTTTGTTCAAATTTCCCTTTTTATAAGGACACCAGTCGTCTCACTTTAGGACCCAGCCCCTCCAATACCCTTGTTTTAACTATATCACCTCTGTCAAGAGTTTATCTCTAAAGAATTCTGAGATACAGGGGAATTTAGTATATGAATTTTGGTGGAACACAATTCAAGCCATAACAAGCCCCTTCTGGCCTTCCACATGGCAGAAGGGAAATACTCAACTCTAGCTCCCTGTAGCCTTCTTGACTCACCTGCAGGGGGCACTAAGAAGTTCACATGAAAGTTGTTGCCTAGGGCCACAGGATCATTCAAAGACAGACCCAGTCATAGGACTGGAGAATTTTGCCCCTCTACTCATACCTTACCACCATATCAAGAGGAGTGAAAGACAGATCAGACCTTATCTAAGAAGTCTCTAGAGGAACCCAAGGACAAAAGAGGAAAAAAAACAAGTACGCTAGAAAAAATTTTAGTCTTTGACACCTATAGCTGCAGCAAGTAGTCAACACAGTGTAATCTTTAGCTAGACAAACATAACACTAAAGGCATATTTATGTTGGTTCCTTTTGCCCAGTACATTATGTACATCTTTTAACAAAAACAGCAAGTCATACTAAAAAATGCAGTTTGAAGAGATAGAGCAAGCATCAGAACCAGACTTACATATTGCAGTGGTTTGAGAATTATCAGACCAGGAATTTAAAATAACCATGATTAATATGTTAAGGATGCCAATGGAAATACTGGACAAAATGCAAGAAGAGATGAGTAATAAAAGCAGAGAGATAGACATTCAAGAAAAAAATCAAAAGGAAATGCTAAAAATTAAAAAAAACTATTGTAATAAAAATGAAGAACATCTTTGATGGGCTCATCAACAGATTAGATATGGCCAAAGAATTAGTGAGTCTGATGAAATGTCAATAGCAACATCCAAAACTGAAATGCAAAGAGAAAAAAATGAATGAAAGAAAATATTCAAGCGTGAGGGACAATTACAGAAAGTATAAAATACACGTAATGAAAATAACAAGAATACTTTGGAGATATTACATGTTCTGTTCCAGACCTCTAAAGTAAATGAGTATCACAATAAAGTGAGTCCCACAAAGTTTTTTTTTTTTCTTTTGGTACTGGAGATTGAACTCAGGGGCACTCAACCACTGAGCCACATCCCCAGCCCTATTTTGTGTTTTATGTAGAGACAGGCTCTCAATGAGTTGCTTAGTGCCTTGTCGTTGCTGAGGCTGGCTTTGAACTCACGATTCTCTTGTCTCAGTCTCCCAAAGTGCTGGGATTACAGGTGTGCACCACTGTGCCCGGCTCCCCACAAAGTTTTTGGTTTCTCAGTGCATATGGTTGTATAACACTGTAGCCTAGTAAGTGTGCAATAGCATCATGTTCAAAAAAGCAATGTACACATCTTAATCAAAAAGACTTCATTGCTAAAAAAAAATTCTAACAATCATCTGAACTGTTAGTGAGTTGTAATCCTTTTGCTGGTGGAGGGTCTTGCCTCAATGTTGATGGCTACTGATGGATCATGGTGGTGGTTTCTGAAAGTTGGAGTGACTGTGGCAATTTATTCAAATAAGACAACAGTGAAGTTTGCCACATCAACTCACTCTTCCTTTCATGAAAGATTTCTTTGTAGCATGTGGTGCCTTTTGATAGTATTTTGGGAGAATTTGGGAGAAGTAGAACTTCTGCTAAAATTGGAGTGAATCTTCTCAAACCCTGCTGCTTTATTACCTAAGTTTATATAATATAATGTGTCTTTTGCTGTCATTTCAACAATGTCTACATATCTTGACCACAAGTATGTTCCATATCAAGAAACCACTTCCTTTGCTCAGCCATAAGAGGCAGCTCCTCAGCCTCATCATGAATTGGCAGTAGTGTGGCACGTTTTCAGAGTCTACTCCAATTGTAGTTTTCTTGCCATTGCCACCACACCTGCTACTTTCTTCACTGAAGTCCTAGAGCTCTTAAAGTCATCCATGAGAGACCGAATCAACAACTTCCAAATTCCTGGTAGTGTTTTATATTTTGACCTCCTCACATGGATCATGAATGCCATATACAATGGTAAATCTTTCCAGAAGGTTTTATCTATCTATCTATCTATCTATCTTAGATATATATGTAAAATTTATTTTTATTATATATAATTTTTATTTTAATTATATATAATTTATTTATTTCCCCCCTAATATATATATATTTGTTTGTTTTAGTTATACATGACAGTAGAATGTATTTTGACATATCATACATACATAGAATATAACTTCCTATTCTGTGGTTATACGTTATGCTGCTTGTGTATTCATGTATGAACACAGGAAAAGTTATGTATAATTCATTCTACTGTCTTTCCCATTACCATTCCTCCTCCCTTCCCCCCATACCCCTGGCCAATATGATGAACCTCCATTCCTCCTCCCCCAATTGTGAGTCAGCATCCACATATCAGAAGAGAATGTTCAGCCTTTGGTTTTTTGGGATTGGCTTCTTTCATGTAGCATGATAGCCTCCAGTTCCATCCATTTACCAACACATGCCATGATTTCCTTCTTCTTTATGGGTAAGTAATATTCCATTGTGTATATGGACCATATTTTCTTTATCCATTCATCTATTGAGGGTCACTTAAGTTGGTTTCATAGTTTAGCTATTGTGAATTGAGCTACTATGTATATTGATGTGGCCGCATCATTATAGTGTGCTGATTTTAAGTCCTTTGGGTATATGTTGAAGAGTGAGATAACTGGGTTAAATGGTGGTTCCATTCCAAGTTTTCTGAGGAATCTCATACTGTTTTCCATAGTGGTTGTATCAATTTGCAGTTCCACCAGCAATGTATGAGTTTACCCTTCCCCCTACATCCTCACCAACATTTATTGTTATTCGTATTTTTTGAAGGGATACTGGGGATTGAACTCGGGAGCACTCAGCCATTGAGTCACATACCCAGCCCTATTTTGTATTTTATTTAGAAATAGGGTCTCACTGAGTTGCTTAGTGCCTTGCTTTTGCTGAGGCTGGCTTTGAACTCGTGATTTTCCTGCCTCGGCCTCCTGAGCCTCTGGGATTATAGGTGTGCACCACTACATCTGGCTATTACTTGTATTCTTGATAATTGCCATTCAGTGGAGTGAGATGAAATCTCAGTGTAGTTTTAATTTGCATTTCTCTAATTGTTAGTGACGTTGAATATTTTTTCATATATTTGTCGATCATTCGTATTTCTTCTTTTGTGAAGTGTCTCTTCAGTTCCTTAGCCTATTTATTGATTGGATTATTTGTTTTTCTGGTGTTAAGTTTTTTGAGTTCTTTATCTATCCTGGAGATTAATGCTTTATCTGAAGTGCAGGTGGCAAAGATTTTCTCCCATTCTGTAGGCTCTCTCTTCAAGTTCCAGATTGTTTTCTTTGCTGTGAAGAGGTTTTTTAGTTTGATACAATCCTATTTAATGATTCTTGATTTTACTTCTTGTGTTTTTGGAATCTTGTTGAGGAAATCGGTTCCTAAGCTGACATGATGGAGATTTGGGCCTACTTTATCTTCTAGTAGGCTCAGAGTCTCTGGTCTAATGTTTAGGTCCTTGATCCACTTAGAGTTGAGTTTTGTGCATGCTGAGAGATAGGGGTCTAATTTCATTTTGTTACATATGAATTTCCAGTTTTCTCAGCACAATTTGTTAAAGAGGCTATCTTCTCTCCAATGTATGTATTTGGCACCTTCGTCTAGTATGAGATAACTGTATTTATGTGGGTTTGTCTCTGTGTCCTCTATTCTGTAGGATTGGTCTTCATGTCTGTTTTGGTGTCAATACTATGCCATTTTTGTTATTATAGCTTCCAGAGGTTTTCAATTTACTTTTTCCAGATTCATCAGAGGAATTGCCACCTCTGGCAGCTAAAGCCTTACAAAATATATTTCTTAAATAAGATTTGAAAGTCAAGATTATTCCTTGATCCATGGGCTGAAGAATGGATACTTTGTTAGCAAGCATGAAAACAACATTAATACCATTGTACATATTCATCAGAGCTCTTGGGTGGTCATGTGTATTTTCAATGGGCAGTAATATTTTGAAAAGATTTTTTTGTCTGAGTGGTAGGTATCAAGAGTGGGCTTAAAATATTCGGTAAATTATATTGTAAGCAGATATACTGTCATCCAGAATTTGTTCTTCCATTTATAGAGCACAGGCAGAGTAGATTTAGTATTATTTTTAAGGCCCTAGAATTGTTGGAATGTTAAATGAGCATTTGCTTTAACTTAAAGTCATGAGCTGTGTTAGTTTCTACAAGAGAATCAGTCATGTTCTTTGAAGAACATCCAGGCTTTGATGTCTCCTCTCTAGCTATGAAAGTCCTAGATGTACCTTCTAATAGAAGGCTATTTCATCTACAGTGAAAATTCATTATTTAGGGTAGCCATCTTTATCAATTATCTTAGCTAGATCTTCTGGATAACTTGATGCATCTTCTATGACAGCACTTGCTGCTTTACCTTGCACCTTTATGTTATGAAGATGGTTTCTTTTCTTAATCCTCATGAACTGACATCTGCTTTTTACTTTCCTTCTGCATGTCATCACCTCTCTCAGACTTTGTAGATTTAGGGCTCCTCTCTGGATTAAATTTTGGCTTAAAGGAATGTTTTGGCTGGTTTGACATAACTAGACCTTTGAAACTTTCTCCATATCACCAATAAGGCTTTCTTATCATTTGTGTGTCCACTGGAGTAGCACTTATGATTTCCTTTAAGAACTTTTTCTTTGCATTTATAACTTTGTGTGTGATGCAAAAGGCCTAGATTGCACCCTATCCCTGCTTTCAGCATGCTTTTCCCACTAACTCATTCATTTCCAGTTTTTGATTCAAAGTGAGAGATGTGTGACTCTCCTTTTCACTTGCACACTTAGGAGTCATTATAGTGTTATTCATTGCCTCATTTTGATATTGTTGTTTCTAGGGGAATAGGGAGACCAAAGAGAGGAAAAAAGATCAGGTTATGGCAGGGCAGTGGAGGAGTTAGACCACACATTTATTGATTCAGTTTGCTGCCCTCTATGGGCATGTTGGTGGTGCCCTCAAACAATTATCATAGTCAAAAAAAGATCACTGATCACAGATCACCATAACAGATAAAATAATTAAACAGTTGAAATATTGCAGTAATTGCCAATATGTGACACAAAGACACAAAGTGACCACCTGCTAGTGGAGAAATGGCACTGATAGACTTGTTCAATGCAAAGTTGCCACAAACCTTTAATCTGGAAAAAGCATATTATCTACAAATACCAATAAGACAAATTGCGAAAAGAATGAGGCATATCTGGATCAGAAGAGGCAAGAAAAATGCAGAAGAAATATTTGAAAAAAAAATAACTGATAATTTTCCAAAGTTAGTGATAGACATCTAACCTTAGGTCTAGGAAGCTCAGAGAATACAAAACAGAATAAATACCTAAAAATATGCACTGAGGCATATAAAATTCAAACTGCAAAAAGTCAAATACAGAAAATGTCTTGCAATAAATCAGAGGAAAAATTCCTATCTTGTCTCTAGAGGAACAAGGATAAGAATTACTTTGGACTATTCTTCAGACAATGTGCAAACAAGAAGACAGCTGAGCAAAACAGTGTTGTAAGAACAAAACAAAACCCAAACCCACCAACTTAGGATGTTGTACACAATAAAACTATCCTTCAAAAGTGATGAAGAAATAAAAAAACAAGTTGAGCAAATTACTTGACAGTAGATCTGTTTTGTAAAAATGCTAAAAGAAATTTTTTCAGAGAGGAGGAAAATTATATAGATTAGAAACTATAATCTAAAAGAAAGGAGAAGCATTAGAGAAGAAATAAATGAAGGTGAAATAAAATTTCTATTTTTATTATTCTTATTTGATCTAATGGTAACTATTTAAAATGTCAATAATGTATTCAGTGGTTATAGCTTATGAATAAGTAAGATGAATGATAGCAATGTAAAGGACAGCAAATAAGAATTAGAAATAAGTTATTTGTGTTATTTGGAAAAGGGTTTGTGTTAGTCATAAATGTATATTACAGAATTAAGGGTAACCACTATAAAAAGCAGTGGTGTACTATGAGAGAAGGAAAGATGGAGCCACATAAAATGCTCAAAACCAGATAAGACAGTAAGAGTGGAAGACAAAAACAAACAAAACAACAACAATGAAAACAACAAAACCACCCAGAAGCATGATAGAAAACAGCATGATGCTGATAGATATTACCCCAACTACATCACTTTACATGTCAATGGTCTAAATATATGAATTAAAAGACAATGACAGTTCGGGTGCAGTGGTGCATGCCTGTAATCCCAGCAACTTGGGAGGCTGAGGCAGGAAGATTGCTAGTTCAAAGCCAGCTTCAGCAAAGGTGAGGTGCTAAGCAACTCAGTGAGACCCTGTCTCTAAATACAATACAAAATAGGGTTGGGGATGTGGCTCAGTGGTTGAGTTCAATCCCTGGTGCCAAAAAAAAAAAAAAAAAAAAAAAAAAGACAATGACAGTTGAGTGAATACAAAAACCAGAAATCTCTAGCAACTACCAAGACCCAGCTCTATGTTGTCTGCAAGAAACTTACATTAAATATAAAGACACAGATAGATTGAAAGTAAGGGATAGAGAAAAATATACTACACTAACATGAATCAAAGTGGTATTTATAGGTAGAGCAGCCTCCTTGGGACTTCCACTTGCTAAGGTTGGTAGGTATGAGTGCCACAGGAGCTTGAGCCTTAAATGACTTCCTTAAGCATTATTGCTCTGCGTTCTGTATCTACAGATTTCTTGTTATGTTATAAAAATAACCCCCTAGGTGGGTAAACCACGTGACCATAAGCAGTCTCTAATGGAAAGTAAAGGAAACATTATCAACAATTCTCTTCTAGAAGTTTTACATATTTTATTTAATTCTCATAATGATATTTTTAACATGAAGAAACCAAAACTCAGAAATAAGTAACTAACCTAAGTTTATGCAGCTAGTATGTTGTATAGAGAGGTTTAGTTATGAAACTTGGTCTTTGACCGCCCCCAACCAACCTCCGCTCAACCCTGCCATGTAATCATCATTGTTATTATGGGGTAAGCATTGTTTTTTGTTTCATCAACATGTTTGCAGTAGAGGTGTTTCACCAAATGAGAATAATATTAACATAACATTCAGTAAACAAGAATATTTTCCCAGGGAACCAGGAGGCTGAGGCAGGAGGATTGAAAGTTCAAAGTCAGCCTTAGCAACTTGACAAGGCCCTGAGTAACCTAGTGAGACCCTGTCTTAAAATAAAATATAAGAGGGCAGTGGATGTGGCTCAGTGGTTAAGTGCCCTAGGGTTCAAACCCTGGTACCCCAAACAAAAACATCCAAGAATATTTGTTTTTACTTATAATTGGTACTTTTTTTACAAAGTAAGAGAACACAATTGTTTTTCCCAAAAGCTGGAGTCAAGAATAAGGCAAGGTGTACTGACTTGACCTTTATATATAGTTTTCTGTGCAGAACTTTAGTTCTGATCAAATTATAAAGCAAGGAAAATAAAATTCTAGCTTTAAAAAAATCTTTCATTTCTTACCTTTGTAAAACTGGTTACCAAGATGTTATGATGCTAAGCATAAGAAATGCACAATTGGGAAAGAGCTGGGGAGATTAGATTAGAAGGGAGGGATGTGCACTTACTCAAGGAGAAACATCTTGAAGGCTAATAAAGAAGAAAGATACTAAAGCTATATTTATGTACTCTGTCAGGGAGGATGAATCTAAATGGTTTTGAACTATGAAGCTATCTTATACAAGTTTCTGGAAAGTTTTATACACAGGATAATGCTCTTTTGCCAACCACCTCTGTTTTAAACTCTGAAAATCAGGTTGGATTTGAGGGAAATACCTGTTTTTGCTTCATTTCCACTTTACTCATCAGCTTGCTCTGCTATTTGCAACATTATCTCTGAAATAAAAGGCTTTAGGAGAAGCTAAACTCAGTTTTCCTTTACTCTTAAAACCAGAAAACATTTGTAATTAGAGTTCAAAAGCCCCAAACAAAATATAATTGGTCTATGTGAATGTTGCTTCAAGAGAGCTCCTTTATATAAAGTTGACGCTCATAATCAACAACTTAAACTGCAGTCATTCTTCTGGTAAATTCTTCTCACTGGACAACTGTAAGACTTTCTTGTCATTGTCAAGGAATTTGATTTCTAAATTAAAAAGGATAATCAGAGTTTCATCAATTCAACAAGCAGTATATTGAGTACAAATAAGGGTCTGGGCTATTTGAGAATAAGACAATATTATTAGTCACATTTCCAACCTTCAAAGAGCATCAAATTCCATTGGAAAGGTCAGAGAGAGGTGACAGATTAGAGCATTAAAAAAAAAAAAAAGGTGTTATTGGTGTGGTGGTGAAAGCTGTAGAAGTCTTTTGGGTTTACCAGTGGGGAGATATCAATTTGTGCTGAGGGCCCTGAGAAGTGTGTGTGCAATCGAGGTTAAATCTTAAAATAATAAATATCGAAGCAAGAGTTTTGTATACAAGGTTCTTGTTGAAAAATGTTTGTGTTGGATAATTTTCTTCTTTTCTTTGTCTTCCAACATAACCTTTACCTGGAATTGTTGACTAATTTCTATTGGGTGCCCTTGATAAATCACGTAACTTTCTCTCTTTTGCCATGGTCACCTTGAGTTTTTTTGGACATAGCTAAATAAGTAAGCTTTTTATTATGCCTTGATTTTAGTAGAATCTTTTAAAAAAAAGATCTAACCTTTGGAATTTCTGTTTTTGATTATTACAAAAACTGATTAAACTTTTCTAGAAGAAAAAGCTGTATATAAGATTGCAAACTTATCTGGCTTTTAATTTTATTTAACATTCTTGCTTTGAAAATATTTTAGGATAAAAATTGACCCCTAAAATTTTAAAAGAATGCAGAGAGATTGAGAAGACATACATTATCTTAAAGTTATCCAGGATCTGAATAATATGATACAGGTATTAATTTTACATGTGAAATTTGGATTCTTTAAAGTAAAATCTCTTTAATTTTCTTACTTGTATGGGAGAGATTCATATCAAGTTGAAATTGCCAATTCCCTGTGTCTTCAAGGTAATGATGGTTAGAGGAGGGTAGGGTAGAGTGGGGAAATTTCCATTATTTATATGATTTTCAGTTGTTTAGCTAGAGGTGGTTAAAAAAAATCCCTTTGCTGTGGAAATAATGTCAGGTGGACTGCATCATGATTGCAAATCTTACCGCAGTTCTGGGAGTCCATAAATAACAAGAGCTGGACAATTCAGGAGACTCTGGCCAAGAATATAAAAGAAGACTTGTGTTTTTCCTCTTAAAAATGATAAATCACAGTAAACACATTCTTAAAATCATACTGATTTAGGAATGTACTTGTGGTGAGAACCTATTTTAGGTCACAAACAGTGCACAAAGAGAAACAAAAAAGCTTACTTTACTTTTCATAAAAAAGTTTTTTATATCCCCATTTTTTCTGCTGGTGAAGAGTAAATCTTAGTCATTTCAGTCATTTCCAGGGTATTTTCCCTCCTGTATGTTTCCCCCCAGTTGTGTCTAAGTTCCAGAGAGCGTATGGGGCATATAATCAAGAACAGCCAATGTCTTTCTTGCAAGACATACTGAAATGAAAAAGACCATGTATGATTGTCTCCAACACTCATTGGCTCTTAGAGAAGTCTGCCTGATAGCAAAATCTCTTTTTTACTGAGAAAGAGTCTGAAATCTACTTTTTTGTCCATTTCCACTTATAGTTTGAGCTTTTGAGGGCTAGGGACACAATAAATCACAATAATGATAATGCAATGACTAGTACGTGGGTATTTATGAGACCAGTGTAGCTGGAGTAGTAATTGATGTTGGCTTAACAAGCCACTCCTGTCCAAGTCTTTCTGCCCTTGCTCAGTCCCACCCCTCAGCACTGTTTCATACTTCCTACATTCTATGGATATTGCCTAATATTTCCTCTTAATTAATGAGGAGGGCAGTCCTCATTAATTAAAGATAAGGTTTAAGTATTTTTATTAGGATGAATATTATCTGTTTTGAAATAATTTAATGTTTATTATTGAGACCAAATAATAAGAGTGGTTATATTACATCTTCATTGTACTAAAGTGGATTTCTTTGTTTAACTTCAGTTTTCACATATTCAGAGGACTGTTTCTAGAGTAAATAGTGGGAAAAAAATGTAGTCAATTTTATATGGAAAACTAGCTGAACTTTTCTCTTTCTGTGGGGAATGCTTCATCTCATGCAGATAAATTCAGAATAATAAAACTGGGGAAAATTCTTTATGAAAGGAGATTTTTCTGATTCCTCTTTGATTCTTGTTAAAAAAGAATGGTCTCTGATATCTGTATTGTTATTGCTGAAGATGGAACAAATTCAAGCACGCTGGTTATATTTTTAATAATAAAACTAATAGCCATTCCATTTAAACTACTTATCATCAGAGTGATAAAGACTGTACTTTAAAAATAATTAAAAGTAGGGTTCTTTTGTCTATTACTATAAATGCCATCTCTAAAGAACTGCACTAATAGATATATTTTATAGCTTTGTTCCCAGCATAGCAGGACATAGGCTCCATGTTCAATGGCATGTGATAAATCATAGGCCCCATTTGCTTCAGCAATACTATAAAGGAAGACTTCAGACAAGCCATCCTGGCACCTATAACATGAAGGGCTGGTGGTATAGCCTTTCATAGACTCTAGTAGCATATATAGGATGGATTTTCTTTGCTGCACATAGATTTGCAAAGTATGCTCCAAATTGACTGAAGATGTCATGTGGCTTCTGTGCAAGGATTTATGTAGTCTTCAGGGTGCTTTTGTCTTTATTACAAAAGTGCGGGATACTTTGGCTTCAGTTGAGCAATACTGTGGTCATAAGTCCGGAGGCCTCTTGGGAAAACAGCCTGTACCCATCCTATTATAACTCCCCCAAGGAATCAGCTTGAGTGATTTCATCTGCTTACATCTCACTCCATATGCCTCTGAGGAGATCCTTTAGGATCCTTGCCAAAGGACCAGTAGTTTATTGAGTTTTGTTGTAATGACAGCAATCAGTTTACTCTATTTATTGATTCAGAGACAGGATAATTTTTGAAGTTACTCATTTATGGCCTTTTGCTTCTCAGTCTTGAGACTTTCCCTTTCTCCCTTTTAAGCAAATGCCAGATTTTCCTTCTTTATTGTCTTAGAGCAAAATACATGGGAAGGTGAAGTAGGGAGCATAAATAACTTTTGGCTTTTGTTCAAAAGTTTTAATTTATTGAAAAAAATTAAGTTTGAGAGTAGAAGGAAGGTAGCCTGAAGAAACAAGTGGGTGTGAGAGGAGCAGGGAGCAAACGATTTTCCTCCATACCAGGAGTTTATCTGGGCTTGCAGGAGAAGAGCCCTACACCCCTGAGCAGCACCCAGAGGGAAATGATAGCAAAGTACAAGTAGGGAAATGGTCCAGCTTCAGCCAAGATTCCTGTGCTTACAGTAAGTGATGAACGTAGCCAGCTGACAGACTTCAAGAGATGGCTCTGAGCTGGAATCAAGAGGAAGGCAATGGCTGTTATGATGGTCCAGGACTCAAGGCCTTTAAATTGCTTTCAGTTCACAAAATAAGTCTTCTGAATAGTAGTGTGATGCTGGATGGGGAATAGAACCCTGTCAGTCACTGGGATGGTATTCCTTATAGTCCAATAGCTAGAAGTTCAGAAGTGAAATTAAATTAATTTTGGAGAAATAAAGTACACTTGATTGTGAACCAAAAAATTCTACTTGCTAA